>OY720633.1:46958600-47551285 GCA_963169105.1 Ceriagrion tenellum | reverse complement strand
CGATACTTTCCAGCTGAATAGTACACTTACATGCCAGAAAAGGCGATAAAAAGAACAAAATGTCATCGTCGAATGAAATGGAATTTGCGATCAAAACAAGAGAGAGGTATTCCGGCAAAAACACTATAATTTCCAGTGTCATGCCTTTTGACGAGCAAATGTTGAGTAATCCACGAAGGAGGAAAAGGACAGGTACAAAAAGGTTTTATTTTCTCCTTTCCACAGATTGTCATCTTCCTACAATGAAACCTGGCCCTTGAAAAGGAAAGTCAACCTTTATAGTCTTATATAAAAAGGCAAAGATCGTGCCCATTTACATTAGGTTATTTAACAAGAAAAAAATTATTCCGCTAATTCTTATCAGAAAAAAGTACTTACCTACATGAAGGCAATATCCACTGCACAAAAGGAGGTAGAAAAGCTCCGTTCTCTCACAATAATATTTAATCATTTACATACATTTCACTATTGGGTTCTGCCTGGGTTACACACTGATACTAGAGTCCTTTGATATTGAAAAGCCGAGTGCCAACTTCTAAATAATTGGCGTGTCGAAGCTTGTCTTTCACATGTTTCCCAAAATTACGCACCGCAATATAATCAATTTCTAGCGAAGAATAGAGGGATGGTTAAAGATAGACACCGAGCCTAAAAAAGAACCGGGCGTGATAATGCTCGCAAAAAATACTGCAAATAAATTAATCAGGTAATTCCCAAAGAACGCAATAAATATTAATGCGAAATATTAACATCGTGTCTCATGATGAAATTTCATGACTGAGGAGAATATACGACGAATCTACACCATGTCATTTATTTAAGCATAAATTCAAGCTTAGCAAACCCTGGACAAGAAGTATTACGAATAGTAAAAAGTTACCATTAATACCTGCACATCAAAAACCATAGAACAGTAGAAGAGGCTTCATCCATATGCAGCAATTCATCAATGACGTGATACGATGACGGCTTAGTTAGCAGAATTTAATAAAGATCTGAAACATACAAATATACCCAATATTGATCATTTATAAAGATAATCACATTCCTAAATGTCACAGTAGTTTCCATCGCTAAAATTCTATGTTGGCGCGTCGTGCGCAGACTTTTAAACAACAAATAACATCAGCACATTCGGATGAAATAATGGAATCAACTCACTCAAAACCGGCCCCATCCGAAGGAATTAGAAGTGGAAAATAGGTAGGCATTTCGAAGATCAAGAAAATAGATAAGGATAAAAGTGTAAGGTCATTCATAGCCGAAGAAATATGACTTGGGGAAATCCATCGATAACGGATGCGTGGGCCGAGACCGAAAACGAATCAATTCCCCAAGAAGGACGCGCACACTCGAAAAAGCCGTGGAAGGGAAAAAAAAGAAAAACGTCCGCGGAAAAAGCCTTTAAACGGGCCGAGTCTCTCTCTCACTCTCCCACTCCAAGAGGAGAGATGGAGTGGCGAGGCCGCGGAGGGGAACGCGGTGGGGGAGAGGGGGCGAATGGGGGGGTGCGGGACACGTTTGAATGGTAGGGGGAGAGGGAGGAAAAGGATGGATATGAGGCAGAGGGAGGGGGATGGGAATAGGGTTGCCAACTCATGAAGGGTTGATTCCAGGAATTTTTCGCTTCACCGAGTAGGAAATGTGGGAGGTTTCCGGGGGATAAAATTAATAAAAAATACATGAACCAGATCTACCACGTGGAATTACTCCACAAAATCCCCATAAATGAATATAATTTATGCGAAAAACTATTTTTACGCTGAACGGTAAAAACAATCCAAACTGATATGCATACATACAAAAACTAACGAGCGATAGCTGGTTTTCTTGAATATTTAAACACCATTTTAAAAATATTTTCATACTAAACTGATATTTGCGCAGATGAACAATTACGTATCAGTACATGAAAACTTAAGAAACATTTCTTCACCTATGTTTCATAAATATTATACTTATATCAATTATCAATATCCAATTTCGAAATAGCTTAGATACAACGAATCATAATACAAGGCTATTTACATGGATGAACAATTACGTCTCAGTAAATTAAAATTTAAGAAACATTCCTACACTTATTTTTCATAAATAGGACATGCTTTTATCAATTATCATTATCAATTTCGGAAATGTTTAGATACAATTATAATAAAAGGATATCCAAATTTATTTATGTGAATTAATTCATATAAATGCTTGAAACGGAGATTGAAAGCATTTATAAAACCAAGCACTAGTAGGTCATGAAGTGTTGACTTTACTACCGTATACTGCAGAATAAGGAGTAAAAACAATAAAAAGTAGTATTAAAAGTAGAAAGAATACTTCACACATTTTTATTTCAACTTGGATCGGGAGGATAGCACCTCGGCCCGAGAGGCTAGAGATTTTAAACACCCTTGTTTCATTTCGAGAGTCACTCGGAGCATTCGGAAAGGTTGGCAGCCCTTGACGGGAGACGTATAAACGAAGTAAGGGCATGAGGACTGGCAATGCCGCCATTACGGGGAGTGAGCGGCAGGCACCCAGGTCTCCTTCGAGGACGAACGGTTCCGCTCTTTTCGATAAATAAAGAAAAGATCGCATAAAAACAAATGGGACATCCGATTCCTCGGCTTTCTTTTCTCCCTCTGCTGCTTCCTTTCCACACGTCCACAACTCTCATAGGACCAGACGACGAACGTCTCTCCCCACGACCCCCCACCCTTCCCCCGACCGTGGTCGATACGTATAAGAGATCGACGCCGATTTCCAAGACGCGATAGATGGCGCATGGGAATGGAAAACAACTTTATGGCAACATAAGGAAGAGAAAGAAGGAGGAAATAAAAAAAGCCTCTTATACGGGGAGACGAGGAGACGGCCATCGTGATTCAGTGACCATGCCAATCGTCCTCAAAAAGATGCGACGGGTTTCTTGCTCACTCACTCAGCGGGGTTTCCTCCCTCCCGCTCCACACGGTCGCCCTCGCAGTTCCAAGCACGTAGATTACCACAACCACCGAAAGATATTTAAAGCAACTGAAGATATAAAATAAACCAGCCTCCGGATCTCGATCTTCGCTTTCTCTTAACCAGTCACTCTGAGCTGAGTGAAGGTGCTCGTACGCAGTATCGCTGTGCAAGCAGCGCGGGCGAATTTATGACAGAACCGACGTTGCGTCCAGGCTATGATGTTCAGAAGTATTTTGAAACGCCTGAATTCCATATATATGTAAGTTATTGAGCTTGCGTGCAGCGAAGCGCGAGGTAAAGTCCCCGCCAGCTAAACTGAGGGTCGCGGGTTCGAGTCTCGCCTGGGAGGGTTTTTCACCACCCAGGGCATGGATGTATGTCAAGTTCTGTTGGTCCGGTCCCTGGAAAACCTGATGATAGGCTTAGAAGCCTATCGGGATTCCAGAGACATACGGGCCAACCGAATCGCCCGGTAAGCAAGCAAATAAAACACGAGGGTTTAAGAAAAGGTCGAAAAAAATCGAGAAAGCCTCGATATACTCCAAACATTTCTCGAAAGAAGAGCACGTGCCTTTCAAGCGAGGACAACAACAAAGGTTGTTTGATTCTTCTGTTTTCCGAGATTTCCGCAGCGTTGTTTTATCTTGAGGACGATATTTTGCCGACAATCCTACAAGCTTCCTCAGGTCCAAGTGACGATCCTGGACCTGAGGAAGCCTACAGGATAGTCGGCGAAATATCGTCCATAAGATGAAACAACGCAACGGAAACCCCGGAAAACGGAATAATCAACCTCCATCCAAACCCCGCGGAAGCTTAAATCACAACAAAGGTTGTACTCAGAATTTTGGCTCATCAAGTCCAAGTGGGGGCCTAAAGAAAATCGTTCGGGGCTTAATAAATACCAACACTAAGGCGGAGATTTAGCGCCAATTGGCCCTACTCCCAGCTGCTTTAGTCTGGACTTACGGTGCAAGTAGAACCAAAAGGGAGGCTGCTGAATTATTAACGAGTAGGAGCTCGATGCCAATTTAAAGTCCCACTCCAATTTTGACTACTACCAGAATAAAGTAAAACATCCTCACCCAGGCTTGAGTATAATTTATGAACAGTGAAGAAAGCGTTGGCAGACAACCTTGACAAATGAACTTACTCCCCAATAACTCACATGAGCAACGGGCTAAAATAAAAATTGATAAACGGAATCTCAAAAGGTACACAAAGTTACCACGACGTCGTAAACTTCAAATTCCTGAGATTACAGAGAAACAGAAAAGTCTTGGATGCGAGTACTACAAACTTGGGCATATGATTCAAATAATGTAAAGTAATGAAATACGTCTCCCTGACAACCCAATATACTGGCATTCCACCGTGGTCATGTGTTTTCTTGCGCCGATGGAGAGTGATGATTTTAACCCCCTAAGAGCCTTATATCCAATTAACACCAACACCCAACATGAGTAAATAAGCAATAAACATTCACGCACATGTTTACGTAAATATTACCAGGTGAAATGCTATCAAGGAAATTATAATTAATAGTTTCTCACCCTCATCTCTGAATACAAAAGACGTGATGCGTGACATCACAAGAAACTCAAACTGAAAACCCATTCCGAAAAAAAACTCACCACAAACATTTTTTTTACGCAACCTGCGTGATCTTGATACATATCCCAGAGATGCTAGGCACGACAAAAAAACCGCCGGAATTTTTATGAAAAGCAAACACAAAGGGGCGTAAAAGTCACAGACAGGTAAAAGAAATAAACATAAATAGTAGAGAGCAGTTGATGGGACAATGGGAAAGAAAGGATAACTAAGCAAAGAAGCTTCCTTAAACAATCACGCATTGGCCAGAGGAAAAGAAGCGCTTACAGGGGTGAAAAAAAACATTGGAAGACACTTCATTTTTTTGTGCCCGTGAAAATGAGAGACTTAAGGGGAGTGAGTTAAGAGGTTTCAACTTTGAAGCTCAGGTCGGACGCGTTGGAAAAAAAAGAGAGGATAAGTGGGAAAGGTTGTGAATTAAGAAAGCTCTCTATACAGGTGGTTCTTTAAGGACCCATGAGAAATGGGCCTTTCGCCGCTAAATCCCTTATTCTCCACTTGGTACGGATGCCACTGACCACTTGGGAATGGATGAAAGCCGACAAAAAATGAATCCAAAGGAGGGTGTCGCTGTATAATGACCAGCGAGCATAAAAAGCTGGTTCAAAATTTAATGAAAAATAATATTGGAGAAAATTTATGATGATACCCTTAATCTTCAGTAGACACCCAGATACCTAAGGCTACAAAAGTCGCGGATACTTCCCTTCACAAAGTTTACGACCTCATCTCGTAATATTCATTGAAACCCAGTCGGTTAGAATAATGGTAGTTAATCAGGGTAGGATACTGACAACTCAAGCCATTCGTCCCAAGTCCAATAAACAGGTAGGTATGCAAAGGCCAAATTATTCTAAAGGTATTTTTTTCATAAAAGTTTCATCAGACAGGTTTTCAACTCACAAATACGTTAACATAAATTACGGTTACTATTGGGGTACGATCAATATCCCACTCTCCTTCGGGCTTAAACGTGGAGTGCGGAGTAATATCGAAAGGACACGCAGATCGTGGGGAGAAAGAATAAGAATAGATGGCAGGGGTCTGACATGTAGGCGGGAAGAAAGATAAAGAAGACAAGAAACAGTGAGAAGGTTCAACAACAAGTTAACTTCTGTTAATGAGCGGGAACCGGAGTTTCAATTGTGACGGGCTGACGGCCGCTTCTCGTTGTTTTAGAGTCTTATTGAGTCATAAACTACCTTCAATATGCTAAAACAATGAAGTTCTGTAGAAGGCTTCCGCGGGGCTTTGATGGAGGTTGATTCCTTTTTCCGGGTTTTCCGCCGCGTTGGTTCATGCTTGGGGACGATATTTCGCCGGCTGTCCTGCTGGCTTCCTCAGGTCCATGTATCGTCCCCAAGCATGAACCAAGGCGGCGGAAAACCCGGAAAAAGGAATCAACCTCCATGCTAAAACAATATTGGGAGCTGAAGTAGACAACTGAATACTTCGTGTTTGGGTATCCATGCTATCTCAAGCGCGGAAGTCGACGTAAAAATATATAATACAATTTATTTCAACCAAATAAATATACACATTTTAACAAATCAAAAATGGGGTGAAATTAGGCACCCCAGAAGAAATACTTTCTTGTTTTGGGGTTGCCATTCCTTGAATATACTGGCTGTAGAGAATGGGTGAAAGAAGTGAGCAGAATCAAAGTCAGCGAATGTGAGGAATGTAAGGGCAAGAAGGGCCAGTCGGGGGAAAGAGTTAAAAGAGCGAGACGGATGAAGAATGAGACGTCTGGGCTGAGCGAGGAAGCGTGAAAGGGCCGGGGAATGTTCAAGAAGGGGTAAGGAGTGGAGAGGGATGCGGCGCAGGCTGGGAGACGCGGAAACTGAAGGGGTCGGTCAACAGAGGGAAAGCTAAAAGAAAACGAGAGAAAGAGAGGAGACGTAGGAAAACGATGAGAGAGAGGAAAGGAAAAGAAAACAATCTACAAAACTGGGTTGCTGTCACTACCCTGCATGTGTATAACTCGAGAATATAGAGCACTAAAAAAACGAGTCTGCATTACTGCTTACCTTTACTAACGATAACAACGAATAATCAGCAAATCGGTCCCTCGTCAGATATGCACGGCCATGAAGAGAATTAAAATAAAGTGGTGATCTGTTAAAAAGACTGCAGTGCTCAAAGAAGATAGGACTACAAACTAAAAGACAATGTAAAAACATTCGTGCGGATCGTGGAACTCCATGGATCGAAAGCATGGATCATTGGAAAACCTGACCAGACAAAGCTGGTGCTGTAGGAGGATGCTGAAGATAAAATGGACGGACAAAATAAGAAATGATAAAGTGTACAGAAGAGTAGAAAAGAAAAGGATCATATGGAACACCATACGGAAAAGAAGAACAAGATGGATTGGACACAACCTGAGACACAATGGGTTGGTGAATAATATAATTGAAGGTACAAAAAGAGGGAAAAGTCCCGAGAAGAAGATCCAAGAATAAGCTCATGGCTCGAATAAAGAATAAAGTACATAGGAAAATCCTCCAGGAAGTAAGGGAACTAGCATAAGCTAGATGAGGAAGGGTGGAGGGCTGCAGTCAACCAATCTTTGGATTGAACAACCAATGATGACAGTAATCTATATTCGGCATCACATTCCTGCACGCCTATATCGGTGAAAAACATTACCGTATACCACACGAGAACAGAGGGAATTGCGCCATCAGCCCACCCCGCAGAATGCAAAGCGATACTCTTTCTTACGCACCACACACCCGGTATCCAAAATGGGAAAAGGATGGTTCTGAAAAATACTGGAATGGGAAGTAACTATTTCAGCCAACATACGAATCCGTTACCCTAATTCAGAGCTGTAAAACTTCTGCGAGCGTAATCCGTTGATGACATACACGAATGAGCGAATTCAGCGAGAAAAATAATCATCTACCTTTAATGCGGAAATATTATTTTAATCATCCAAACTTAGTCGTCACTGATCATTCCACACTGAATTTTTGTCAAATGATTTCCTAATTTAATGCAAAAGTGCACTTAATTATATGGCAGTGAAACTTGGGTATACCAGGATAAGTGGGAGGGATTGGGTTGTCTAATTTGATTGCAATCGAAACTTCAGTATCAGAAAAGAGATACATAGCGTAGAAAATCAAGAGTGGTTATATGGGCGAGAAATAATCTAGAAATATATTTAAAACCAATTCACTAGAAAAGAATCACATATAATCAGATATAAAACATTCAGCTCGAATAAAATTTCATAATGCTTCGTGGAGACTGTTAGTAATGAGTAAGCAGTGGAAGAATACGGGCTGGATGCTCCGGTATCGGACATATATGAAAGGAGTGCTCAGATTCTTCTCTATGCTGAAAGAATGGACGAGAGTCGAAAAACTAAACAAATTTTTGATTGAAGAGTGAATGGTGCAAGAGGAAGCGGCAGACCAAGGAAGAGAGGGTAGGAAGAGACTCTCATGAGAAGGAATATTAGAGTCTTGATAACAAGAGAGCACATATGAGGCATTACATCCACGTGGTAGAAGAGGTGGTGTGCTGAGGTATGGCAGGAAAGAGGAAATTTTAAAATGGAGCAGTTTTCTGGGTATTAGGCCGAGTATTAAGCTCGTTTGAGAGCGGCCTTCCCGAGAAAGAACGGACTGATGGGTAGGTACGAAGGTAAGGTACCCTGATCATTAATTAGTCCCTCCAATCATAGCACAATCCGAGGCTCCCTTTGTTAGCCTTGACATCCACACCCTTTCTCGCATACCATCGCCGAGACGGCCTGGAGCGTGACGTAACGCCGTGGGTGATGAAGTGGAATGGATGCATGGAAGGGGAAGGTTGGACAGGGTTGGAGGAGGAGGGAGGAGCAGAGGAGGCGGGTGGAGGGGTTTGAGAGAAGAGGAGACCGTGTAAATGGACAGGTAACACGCGACGCAGTGCTCTGGGGAGGTGATCTCCCCAAACCTCCGCGGCAAACTCTCCTTCTCGGGATGAGAGACGGCGTCTTGTGTGTGTTTGGGAGTATAAAAAGGGATAGGTCGTGAGCGAGCGGCGGGGAAGCGTTAGAAAGGAGTGTGTTTGTAGGTATACGGCCGCCTTCTCCGAGTCGGCGCGCAAGGGAACACGGCCGTAAGAGCTGGAGCCGAAAGGTGCGGCGGCGGGAAGGGACTCTTTTGAGGGGATCGGATGGAAGTGCTGCAGGCAGAGGAGGAAAGAGGGGGAGCCAGGGGAATACATAAAACGAATCTTCCCTGAATGGGACGGTGTGGTAGGCGCAATCGGTAGCCGTGTTGGTTCTCAAGTCCGGCCGGCAGGTCGTATCCCACGTTTTGAGGCGTACTGAGAAGAAACCGAGAGATTATCAATAACTACATCTACATACTACCCTGCGAGCCGCCGCATGTGTGTGTGGCAGGGGTCTTAAGGTCACCAGCCGTGTAAAGATGTAAGGTTTTAAAGGTGAAATTGTGACGCGAATTATGGGAGTGTATTTAGTGGAGCTCAGTTTTTATTGTGGTCGCTAATTGTGCGCGGGAAGAACGACTTTTTGTACCTATTTGTTCGGCAATGTATCTCTCTCATTTTATCGCTTTAGTCAGACCTGAAGATGTAGGGAGGCATCATGATAATATTTTCTGTGTCGCTTTGAAACACACCAGTTTTGAATTCCTCAAGCAACCTAAGACTAGCGTGTAACCTCCGAGTATCTAGGGGCTCCATCTTAATCCCTTTAAAAGTTGTGAGACACTATATGTTCCATCGGAGCAGTTTTTAATGAACTAGGAGGGTAAATAATTAAATTTCTGATTGAATTCCATCAGCCGGCATCCAGAACCTGATCTGAAGATGTGGCCAGCATTGGCCACGAAACGTCATCGTCTAGTTAACGACACGCAGCGAAACCCGGAAACCATGGATATCCCTGTCCTAAGTAAATTAAAACTATTCCCAGCCCACGAATATTTTAATTGAATTTCCCACCGAGGTATTCACTTATATAGTCATAATCGAGTAACCTTGGTTAGAAAAGTCAATAAAAACCACTTCGTGGTCGAGACAAAGGTTTCTCTAACTTGGCCAAGTGGTACCGCCAAGTAACACCAAAAACACCAAAGAAAACACTTGGATTGTGCAACATTCCTCTCATTTGTGGGAAAATTAAAAATAAAAAAAGATATACATAGGAAAGTACGGATGGAATATAGGAGAGGATAACCTACAGCTATGAAGGGGAGTACATTTAAGAAAAACGCGGAGCCAAATGACAATGACATTCCAAACGGAAACTGCAGTGTATTTTTCTGGAAATATAAACCACAAAATAAGTCTCCAAAGACAATCCGATACTAATTTAGACGAACAAAAGATAATAATGAGCGGTACCGAGACCTAACTGCCAAAAACTCTTCAATGAAAATGGTAAGCAAAAACACTTAATAGTCAAATTCTTTAACACACTATTCCGATTTATTGACATGGTTTTAAAGATGGTTTAAAATTGATACCACCACATTTTCCTTTACGGCAGGAAAAATAATTCTGTGTACAAAGTTTCAAATAGACGTATATTCGTGAAAGAGAAAACATTTAATTCTCCAGGTCACGACAAAAATGAAAGAAAGATTAGCCTGTAACCCATTTGGAATTGCCCATGTCACCACCAGAATTCCCCTTAGTAAATACAAAAGTCTATAGTAACGGGCACGATACGTACATAACCAAAATAATTCGTATCGCTCAACCTTTGGAAACAAAAGGAGCACATTCATAATAAAAAAACCTCCCTCACACTGTCGAAAACCTCTTAATCGACAACGATTCAAACTCTAAGAGACACTAAACACGCAAGGCGTTCAGTAATGACTTCATCCCGAGTCGAGCACTAAAATTACTCGGCATGACTCAGTCACCATGGGACGGGTCAGAAAAAAAACTCCGAGATGCAAGAATCCCATCACGTAACGTCTTGAAGGAACCCTCGCCCGAAGCATGCGTCACGGTGAATTGCGAATGAGGCTGGGAGGGGAGCACGGACTGTCTGCGACTAAAAATACTAGTACTGTTGAGCTCACATTGTAAGTGCGAGGGAGGAAGAAGAATACGCGTAACGAGGGAGCGAAACATACAAAAACGTGAACATTAATTCATCATAAACGACGGAATAACACATACGCCAACTTACTCTATAGCGTTCAGATCTAAATTCTGTATTCTACGAAAAAGTATTTCTATCAAAGGTGATTAAGAATTGTTGATCAGCATTTGTCACGAAGTGTTAGTCATATTAGGAGGAAATACAAGGCAGGAGTATTTCAACGAATCCAAAAACTACACGATATGGTTTTTACGGCACATGATGAATGCGTCGACCCGTTTTCAGCGATAAATTCACCTTAAGAGTCACCAAAAACGATCGAGTTCACGCTGTCGTCAAACAAGCGCTACATACTGGCACTCATGAAGTAAATAGGGTAGTCTGACCAGTGAATGATTGGGACTCGGTGATTGTACAGGTAGTAAATATATGCAAAAAACTAAGGTTTGAAAAATCCTTCACCGGCAATGCTGACTTCTTTCAGCTCATTAGAAGCAATCCGAGACCCAATTAGCTATAGGACATTCCATGGTAATAAATGTTCATTTACTCGGTTTTTGTTCCAATTCTCAAAATCCCCTCCGGAAACACGTCAATAAAATACATGGTCACCTTTACTTGTAACATCAATACATACTTACAGAGGAGTTGACAACGTCGGACACTCGCAAATATATTTTCTAACAATACTACAAATTAAAAAGTGGTAATGCTTACCTGTTCACTCAATCGGTCGGATTACCCAACACCGAAGTTAAAGGCAAAATTTACCACACTGAGAAAATTGACTGAAACAGAGCAGTAAGTCGTTTTAAGGTACGGTCATGCCGGCATCAGTCGATTCGACCGACGTCGTCCGACAGATCATTTAGAACAATACAAATGGTATGCACATGGTCTCAATACCTCGCACCGCATCGGCCGATCACACTGACCTCGGGCATCCATTGGGCGGATTCCAAATCAGTAGGTTTATTTCGACCGATTCATCCGACGAAGTAGGGACACACATTCAACAGCTGTCAGAGGCAATGCGACAACTTTAGAAGTACCGGCCGACATCGAATAGAAAAATTCGACAACCGATTATGGTACCTTTACCCTACGACAATACTTTTACAAACAGGTCATTGAAACCAATCTACGGTAGCATCGACAACATCGTACCTACTCCGGTTAGGTTAGATAACCCGGAGGGTTAAGCTATAGTGGAGTGGCCGAGACATTATGGTGGGTTAAAACAAGTTGGGACCACTCTCAAAGTATTTTTTAATATGAGATGTAATTCCCGCGAGCGAAGGTGTAGATGATAAGAAATGCGAAGCTTATGGCTGAAGGAAGTGAAGTCGACAGATTAGACCGCACATTTGCGGCTATTTCTGATGTTTTGCGAAATAAACTTGACACGATAAATTTACACGAATGTATTTTTGATGCACAACTCAGTTTCATCAATACATGGAATTGGGTGATTTACCAAATCGACTTAGACGGTCACTATGAACATGAATAGGCATGGAAGTATTGACTTCACCGCATTTTGCATCAAAAACTTTCTAAGCGACTTATTTCTAAGTTCATTTGGCCCAACAACGATAGGCAGCTCGAGCTTTAGTGAAGTCAAAAGTATTAACCTACTTGAATACACTGAAATGGACAAGAATGTTTGGAGATTGAGAGAGGGAGAGAGGAACTCTAGGAGAGGAGAACTAGACATGAACACAAAAGTGAGAGAGTAAATAGAAGCGGCGCGCCGGTGGCGGGAAAGGAAATGTTTAGCGTGAGCCTGGAGTATTTGTGGTCGGGCTGGAGCGGGCTGGAACGGGCTGGAGGGGTGGTAGCGTATTGGATGTTGCCGCCCTGGGAGACTGGACCGGCCATTAGAGGAATGTGTTCTCCTCCACGGGGGCAAGAGGGGGGGGGCAGGGTTTGGGGGAATGCGGGAAGGGGTGGAGTGGTGAAAACATGCAATGGAGAAGTATTTGGGGAAAGGGTTGGGAGTTGCAGGAGACGAGGTAGTGAAGGAGGCGGTCGTGGACGAAGGAGATAGACTGAAAGGGTTGCTTTGATGAAGGTCAGTGAGGCGTGGGACAAGTTATCCTTTTACGCTCCCGACATCGTGATGCAAGAAACGCCAAAAAGAGTACCCCCTCCCCCCTGGACTGACTCGAACAAGCTCCAAAGGAGGAGAGGGCTCCCTCGCTGGACTCCAGTCCCGGATGAGGAGAGAGCCTGGGAGACGGATTTCACGATAAATTTTTAAAATATTTTTGCCAGAGGCAAAAGATGTACAACCTTCGTGAAGGGCCTCGGGACAACCGCGAGGATCTCCTACACCAATAATCGGCGGAGGCTATCTGCAGCCCAGGGTCGTAATTAACCCCAGTAAGGAAACTTCCCTCGCCGTCGAGAACGCATTGGGTCAGACGGAAACGGATTGGGCCAGACGAAGCGGTATTCACTTCTGCTATGAAGATCTAATATCTGATGGAAGACACCAACAGCCCTAAAAATGGGTTGAAAAATCGTTTTCTATAATTCCATCATTGAGAGGAAGATGGCGTAAACGTGAGCATAAAACATAACGACAGTTGATCGAAATTTCCAGATTTCAGTCGCGGCGACTATTTTTTTCAATCTTCTTCCGGGATTGCGAGTGTATCTAAGCGGTAACCTATTACAATGCATGGAAAAAATAGCCAACCTAGAAGTTACTTAAGAAAAAGAATAATGTATGATAAGGTAGAAACAGATAGCTCGATTAATTTTGCTATAAATCATGATTGGCAGATGGAACAACTGAATTTTCTCAACTACAGACATGTTTTTAACCACGTAAATATTTATTATGCGAACATTTTCCGTAAAATTTCCGTCAGTTTCACAAAGGAAATCTATATATTTACCAATAGAATGAATATTATGAAGATATGAAATGTTAAAGAGGCAGTGTTACTAACACGTTATCACCAAAAACTTTTGTCCCTGGCGCCATCGCATTAACCATTGTCTTCATCTCTGGCGCCATTACGACTAAAAGGTATGAATGTAAACATATATGCTCAATTTGTCTGGGCTCATAGTTTAAAAAAACAGGCCTCGAGATTGAGCCAGATTGTTGTGAAAGGAAAGTTTTGGAGCACGCTCATGAGCAGGGCTGCACCAAGATCTCACAGTCGTCGAATTTCTGCGAAAACTCAGAGACGGAGGTTTTAACGACGCATTCATTTAACCAAGTACGTAGGTAGCAAGTAATTCACAGCTGACCGATCTTATAAAAAGGGATATTGACTTTCAAATCGATGTTCGCACATTAATATCCATTACAGACACGAATATTTAGTAATTTTATGAAATTAACTGTAACCGATAACAGTAATAAATTAGAAAAAACTTTCCTAGATTGCGCGATGAGCTTCCCGGAGTAAAGTAGACCAAATCATCATTTTACAACGACGATATTTCTACATATGAAAAGTTGGCAAAAAATTCAAATAAAAAAAGCAATAAAGAAAGATTTAATAAGGACTAGGTTGTCCAATTTTTCTTTTTTATTCAAATTTGGACTAGGTTGTTGAATTAAAAAAGTTAGCGAAAAATAATATTTAACAAAAAAACATTAAACAACGACTTAATAAGGACTAGTTTGTACAATTTAACTTAGATTCTAAATCGCTAGATCCTATCGACTGTTTTTAACTGATAGTTCAAATAAAAATTTCTCGAATAAATCATCTCGTTTGGTCTACGGACATACGAAACCTTAAGTATCGTGAGACAAAATCATCATAAAAAATCATTATAATAACCAACTACGAATAGAAATAAAGTTTCAGGAAATCAATGCCACTGGAAGATTATCAGTTAATTATACTTTAAACCTATTTCCTCAAACAAAATCTAATCAAATATTTACTTTTTGTAATCAAAACTATTTTCAACGTACAGGCCAATCTCCCGCCATATAATTTCTCACAACCCTACACTGCAATCACGCCCGTAAGAAGGCAGCGTGACTTCTAAAGCACATATCATCTTCATTCAATCTGAAATAAGTGGACGTGTAATAAAATTTGAGCAGTTTTCCAGGCTGAGTCGAGAAAAATGAGTGACTCTTGCAACAACCTTAGACGTCAAGCGTAAAATATTTACGAAAATATTTATGCGCAAGTGAGCTAACAAAAATCCCTTTCCCTCTACATCACCCATTCCTTTGCACCCCGTTCGGAAGGGAGAACGATCTGGGGGAAAAAAGGACCATCAGCGCAACTCAGGAAAAACGAGATTACGGACGTCACATTAACCGTAAATATTCCGGCCCGACAACGGTCGGGGGACGGTGAAAAATCTTATTGCCGCCGTGAAATCGTAACCAACCGTGAAAAAAAGCGACAACGACACCTGGACGCACTCTGTAAGAGTTTCAAGGAGGGGGAGGTATAGGGAGATAGAGAGAGAGAGAGGAAAAGGAGAGCGATAGGAACGGGAAGGCTAAGTACAGAAGGGTCGACCCGGCCGATGCTACAAAAACTAGACAGATGTGAAGGGGAGGAGCAGTTAGATTGGAACGCTCAGATTGGAGAGATGTCCTACCGTAGGAGAAGAGCGTGGACAGCGGACGGAGAGAGAATGCAAAGGAGAAATAGAAATCGATGGAGCACGATGCAAGATCAGTCGTTTCCGTTGAAAAAAGTGACCAAAAGTGCCGTGCGTTATTCAGGCTAATTCCGGCGAAAATCCTCCGCAGGAGACTTTAATACAACTACAGACATCAATTAGCAATCTTACCACCATCGACGAGTTCAAAAGTTGAAAGGATGCGCGAATTTTTCAATCCTAGAATCCAAATCTAACTTTAATTTCGTTTGAAAACATTCGTCCAAAAAGACTTACTACAGACACCGAATATCATTCAAATAATAAAAAGGGAATAATGACAGAAAACCTATTCAGAATTCACTCTTACTCAATTTTTTTCCACGGATAACATATGCTGAAGATTTTTACCCTCAGAAATCTGAAAATACGCACAAATTGTCTTAAGAAAATTTGAGGTCTGTCTCAATTGGCAGCCACGGAGAAGTAAATTTAACTGAAACGAGCTCTCAGCAAGCTAACTGAAGATTCTGAATATTCTCTAATGTGATAATTTAAGCTTAAGGAGAACAGGTTTATAAAGCAAGGGGAGAAATATGTATGATGGTGTATACCTTGAACCCGTGCGCGAGACTGCGCGCCAGATCATTTGTTCAATGCAATGAACACATCTATTATTTGCACAAAAATTTTGAAAGGAACAAATGGATGTTGAATGGCATGGCTGCGTTCTCAGGATGGTCTCAGTAGCGTCAGATTGACTTGAACAAGAAACTGTAAGTTACTTCAAGAACCTAAAGGAGTTCTGATAGAGTTGAAATCCTTCACAAAGTTACTGACCGAAAATGTAACAAGACAATGATATTATTCATGCTCCACTAAACATGCCTTTAACATGACTTTAACGTAAACATTTCCATATAACCAGCCGCAAAAGCATAATGTACAGAAAGAAATGAATCAATTCCAAAATTTGTCACCTTCAAACAAAAGAAATTAAAAAAGAAAAAAATAATCACGAGGATGACGAGAGTGGATTTGAAGTCGTCTTTTTCCTGACAGTGGAGTCTAGATACTGAAAGACGGTTGACAGCAAGCACTTAAATTAAGGAAGGAGGATCAATGAAACACACGAAACTTTAACTTCCTCAGTCTAGACCCATGTTTCGCGGAGGCACACTACAGTACCTAAGTTCCCAAGGTACGAGATTCCCACAAAAATCAAGGAAGCATAGCAAAGTCACTGACGGAAGTACCGCGACGTAGCGAGGGGAAATACTAAAGGGGATGGGTGGGAATGTATGGGGACTAGAAGAGATGGTGTACTACTTGCACGAACTACGTTCCAAACGAGTTACAATAAAGAGACACTCGACATAGAGAAACTAAGGGGGTTAGTGGTGGAGAAGCGGAGCTGTTGACTGGGTAAGCCGGGGGATCAATGGAGAGAAGATCAATGGAGAGAAGCCGGGTTGCGGGGAGATGCAACTCCCGGCTGCATTCTCAGGCACGCCTGGCAATCCATCAAGGAGATAGCCCACGCGGTAATGGGGCGATGAAGACCGGGCGCTTGTGGCTGCCTCGTGGGGTGGATGAAAGGGTTGAGGGGAGGGGTTTGAGCGCTGGTTTGAGCCGGTACCTTCAGCAGGGGTTCCACACGGTCTAAAGAGGCGAGCGGAAGATAGGAAAAGAGCGAGAAGAGAAAGATGGGGTAATGACCCAATGCGTCCGTCTTCCCCCTCTTTCTCACCCATGCCTCGTCCTCCTCCTTCCGTGATTTATACATTCCCTCCATTCTCAAACGGCCTCCCAACACTTAGAAATTCCCGCCCCGCACGCATTTCTTTTCTCATTGAAATGGACACTTATCACGATCATTTCCATATCGAGCAAAACATGAAACATGTTCAAATGATGCGGTCGGTCCCATGGAAACAATAGCCTCTTCAAGCATTTCAAAATCGCTACCTTCCTTCGGAGCCTATGTAGTAACCGGTCAGGGAAATCGAGAGGAACCTAAAGCTATGGTTTGAGATTTTAAAACTATCTCGAAAACTCAAAACGCAGTCGAAAATCTGACGAAACTGATACTTTCAGCGCCGTTATCATCGACAACATGTCGTCGCCGGAATTATCTTATGGGCAAAAAGAGATGTACTAGGCAAATGGCGGAATTTCAACCCAGCGAAGACAGAAATTGCAATTCACCAAAGATAAAAAATAATGAAAGCCTGATCATTCAGGCCTACATTGAGACGATTAATGCAATAAAAGCTAACCTGCGACAACAAATTTTTATATACGTACGTCATGTGTTCAAAGTTCTCCAATGTCAAAAAGTTTACTTTTTGTTTACATGGACACTACTACTCACGTTTACGATCTTAATTCCCAGCTGCATTACTAAATTAATGTCGTCCCGGCAGATGAGATTTCTGGCTTGCATCGCCAAATAATTCTCAAATAGGTATAAATATATCATTTCCTAGAGGTAGATTCTTCTGTAAAATACACACAGCCCATTTCGTCAAGCCGTGATACGAGTTAATTGGTCCTTCCTAATGGGAGAGGACACATGGATACACAGGCAGCACTAAAAACTAAGCAATTCACTTCACGCAAAACAAAAAGCTATGCAACTTACGGACTCATAACCAGTATATGAGGCCCACGGAAGTTACAATTACTACTTCCCGTAGGCAAATAGGCCCCTCATGAACTTCATGACTGAATCATTAACAGTTTTTTTTAAACTTCAACCTAAACAAGGAATATACAGAAAATAATGAAAAGAATGGAACATTTAAATATAAACTACTTTTGAAATATTCTGCCTGAGAAAATGAAAAAAAAACTGAAGAGTAGGTTGCCGAACATTTTTTGCAAACTCATTTATCTTTTTCAGATGATATATTACACAAATTACCAGTAAGAGTAATACTTTGCGGGAGTCAACTATTCACAAGCTCACAATTAATCCTCGATTTTTGGGGTGAAAGCTCTCCAATCAACAAGACCTCGAATAAAAACTGCCTGAAATGAACATCGTCTATTACACAAACTCGAATCTAGAGCGAGAGAACGATTCGAATTACTTACGCGGCACGAAAAGACTTCCCACTCATCAGCCTTCGATGATGTAAGGACTGCTTGCTGCAACTAGAACACTTAAAAAATTATCGACCGAAAACCCCAACACACCTTCATACATCAAAACCTGGGATGCAATTTGAAACGTCAACTCATGTGTTCCTTTTTCAGTCATTTTGTATCGACCAAGGTTTGCTGAATTTACGAGGACATTACAGGAAATTGCGCCAGCAATATACGCCTGTGCCCGCATAGTCGGGAAAAAATAATAAAGATAACTCGGTATATCACCTCCGACAAATAAAAAAAATTTAATTTTTTCCTCGTGAAAATTCTACCCGCGGATAGAAACCCTACGACATATGGAACACATCCACCGGATGCTCACTCCCTCAAAACAGATCATTAAAAGTTATATCCTCCGCCGCTGCCAAAAAATGATAGGCTTTTGAAGCCTCTCAGCCGATAATAACTAAATAACTTATGCCCAATGGGGATTCACGACTCGAAAAAAAGTAGTTTTATTTTTAAGCGTAACCCCCAACCCCTTCCACCGCTACCGCAGCAACAGCGGCATCATGAAGTGATAGAAGAGCACCGGCCACCACCAACACGAAAGCAAGGCTTACAGTCCACGCAGGGAGGAGTAAGAGGAAGCAGGGAAAGAGAGGGTTGAGTCCATCTGCCTGAGAGTTACCCCATCAAAAGGACCGCCGGCCGGGACCTCGTGTCAAAGAGATAATCTGTAGCGGATAAGAGAGGGGAAGAGGGCAAGGAAGGAGGGGGAAAGGCGTGAGATTTGAAGAGGCGATCCGTAAAACCGTTCCCCGGAGATTGGGGATCAATGGGGCGGCGGAGGGGGGGAGGAGGGTGGCCCAAGTTATCAAAGAGATTGAGCGCCGTGAGGGGGAGGTAAAGAGGTTGAAGGGGAATCGGTCGTCTGGAGCAATAAGAGCGCGTCGGACCGCGCAGCCACGTTTAGAGGACTGCTGGAGGAGTTGGGAGGGATGGGACAAAAGACAGGCCTTAGAGATGCTGAGGGGATGATGAGGCCGGGAGTGAAGCTCAGCCTTAAGATGACGCGCTAAATAACTTACTCGGAGGATTTCTGGATTGGGGAGGACAAAAAATAGAGTAGAAGTATTGGACTATTATACTGACAACTAAACTTTCTACTTTTGGCAAGGACAATAATGAACGATCAGCATAATGCCTAGTTACTTCGCTAGAGAGAGAGCGGATGGATTAAATGCCACAACTGCGCCACTTCTCTCATAAATCCCGCCACCAACCGGAAGATATCAATTTTTCACCATAGTTCATTCATATTGAGGGCGAAGTAGATATAAATAGTCACACAGTAATTTGTCATGAATGAGCGACGTAGAGTGAGATATAGGGGAAAATACTTCCGGAGGAAGTTGCAGAGTAGGATGAATGTCTCACCAGGACATTGGCAGTACATATTCCTCGTACTCGTCCGAACCAGCACATCGTATTCGCGAAGATACTCTATAGGTGGCAACTGCGGCGTCACTTTCTGAATTAGGGGAAAATTAAGTAAGGCTAGTAGGCTTGCAAAAATTTGCCGCAAGACGATGGGTACAAATGATTATTAAGATTCCTAAATTTATAGTGCCACCGCCATTAATGCAAAAGAAAATTTTCAATCAAACTCAGACCGAGCTGATAGAAAATAATCATCAAACTTCGGCAGTATAGACGCAAGTCACATAGAATATTCTTTGACCCCAACAGAACTGTACATACCACCAAAATCAACAAATGCCCGTTTCGCCAAAGTTCTCAGCTTTACAACAAAATTACTTCGAAAAATGTGTCAACTAAAGAAACGGAACTTGGCTTGAAATATGACACGTACGAGGGCGATACAAAAGAACGCGTTAAAAATCAGCAAAATATCACCAAAGGATGGAATCCACGGATGAAGACACGCCGAAATATCTCCATATCATCAAGGAAATAAACACAGAAGAATTAAAGTTAATTCAATTAAGCCAGAAATAAAACATTAACAAAAAAACTCCGATGTCAGACCGACCACCAAAAAGCCAACGAGAAGAAAACAACATATTTCAGTCCAGCCCTCTGGGGACGTGGAACGCGGGGACCGTCCCCAGTCTAAAAGCACTCAGCCACGGACATTCGGTTAGTAATTTGAATCTAATTTGAGAGGACGTTAATATCTCCAACAAAAGCCGCAACGGCACTCAACTAGAAGCACTCGAATAAAGGAACCGCGGCTACAGGAAAGGGAGCAGGGAGTGAGCGGCAAGAAGGAGAGAAGGAAGTCGTCCGGCACTACTTAATTTTCCACCCCTTCGGATCGCTTAGATGGGTAGCCCCCGGACAGAAGGTACCCGCAGGAGAAAGCAGAAGATTAGGACTCCTGAGAGAAGAAGAGTCCGGGGTGAAATGTTGGAGGGCAAAACGAGATAAAACGAAGTATAGCTCGGGGGAAACTGCGACGCTGCGTAGTCTGACATTTGAAGGGGTCGCAAAATTTCCAAGAAGCAACGTAACGACATCAGGACGATATATAATATCACACTGTACACATACGGCGTAAATAAACAACCTCAAGCCCTAAATTAATCAGAAAGATTTTCGCACAGCGAGCCCTCACCGACTTGTAGCAACATCTTTAGACACACCGTTAACAAAACAAATCACCTCAGTCCTCTCCCCCCTTTTCATTGGCTGGTGGGCTAAAGCACCAGCCACACGCCATTGCAACGGTTCGCAGGATATTATGTACTTGAAGGTAAACGTACCAATTTTTGGGATAGCATTAGAAACTCAATCAATGTATTTCATGAAAATTCATGAGAAAAGTTATGTAGAGTTTCACCAGTTGTTTCTCATAACTAACCTGTAAGTGATGTCAGAAAGGAATCGATCTAAAAATTGTAAACCAGGGGAGTAAGTCCATCACAGCAAAAATGACCCGATTTACAGCCTCACAGGAAATTATGTACTATCTTCCAATAAATGATATGGTAGCAATGAAAAATTACGCCAAAATTATTCAAATCGTTCTAGCACTTAGCATTTTGGACTAGTCAATACCTAACATTTTAAAATTAATATGCAACGGCTATTCATAAATCAATGAGATGCTGGCACCTTCAACGGTATACTAATAGAGGCCTAACGCACTAATTTCTAAATATTTTGCACTGCGCTAATTATTTTATGCAAGTTGTCACAGAGGGTAGAAAATGATACATGTAAAAATTCGTATTTAACCTCCGATAAGTGTTCAATTCAGTAACAGAAAATTCATATTGCGACTGGAAACATTTTACCAAGACAAAACACTTCATTTCCACAATGAGAACGCTTGGTAAGATTTTGGCTGACTGCACTAAGAAGTCTCGGGAATGAGGAAGCATACAAGATACTGTAAAAAATGCAAACAACTAGCAACCGTTTAAGATTTAAGGTCTAGTCCGATATACCTACCGCCACGGAGATATTCGTGAAACTGCGAATCCGATTTCAAAAATGTATTCTGTTGCTAATAGAAGCAATTTCGAAAAATCGAGGTGAAACATAACAGACTTCATTCGTAACCACACAGTTACATGATCCAAACTTCCCCCTTGCTTGTGACGCAGTTCTATCTCGACACGAAATTTGGAAACGATCACTACGAAAGTAACATAACCTGATTGACTATCAAAGCCAACCATGAAATTTCAAATTCTAAACACTGTATCAAGCATCACTAAATTTGCAGAGCCACACTGCTGGGCTAGGCAAAGGGGCGTGTACAACAAGGAAAGGAAAACTAGCTTCCACGAAAGAATAAGAACACTGGGGGAAGGGCATATGTCGGGCGTAAGGGGGAGACTACTGGAGGGTTAGCTAAGGGGACAAAGAAAGAGAGCCAAGGATAGAGAGAGAGGGTGAGATAGAGGGCAGTTGGGAGGGAAAGGTTGAAGAGCTGATTGCTATTATGTCCCTTCCAAACCACATTACCTGCGGGGAGACTCCGAGAAGGTTGACCTCTTGGCTACGCAGCCGGAATGAGAAGGCGGATAAAAGAATGAAGATGGCGGAAACAGAGGAGAAAAAGGACATATATATAGAAAGACACGTTGAGAGGGGAATGCAATGAAGGAAGAAGATGGGCGATGGGGAGGAAAGGCACCGTATAAGATAGTAGAGGGTAAGGAGAGTAAGGTCTCTGGACGAGGTCCCGTTCGAGACTACTTCGTACAAGACAAATTAGAAAGTTTCCATTTTTTCAGTATTCCTCCAAAAAGTAGTTTTCCTATTAGCGTACCTAGCCCCATGCAATTGAAAAGTTGAGGTATGATACTAAAAAATTAGGGTAATTCGACTAATGTAATAATCGAGAATAAGTTTCTCATCTGGAGGAGCCAGCCATTTCCGATGTACTTGATACATTTCGACTTCCAAAATTACGGTAATTTGGCGATTTTTGAAAAATCGAGAAGAAAGGGATCCTACCCTTCGTCGTCATTCAATCGCACAAAGAAAGAAATCGTATTTAATAATACTCATTCGTTGAAAATGCATTTGTATTATACAAAAAAACTAGCCTTGCTTATCACAAAAATTCATTAATTACGTGGCGTGTTAATGTCAGATAGATATATCACGTCTAAGAGAGGAATTTCACCGTGGACAAATTCACTTCCGGTCACATTAAGTGGCATTTACTGAGTGATTTTCCTCCTTTTGGTGCATTGAAATTTTTTATCGTTGAATTCCCCATGTTTTCAATTTAAGCTGGTGGGATTTCACGTTCAATTTGTTGAAAAACATGGTGAAGAAATAAACGGTTTTGTTGGGTTCCGCGTTCCGTTTGGTATTACAAAAAGAGAGGGAGTATCACGACAAGTGAGACTCCATTAGAAGGTGGGACCGCTCGGAATTGGCAGAAAAAATATTTTAAGATGTGGGCAGCGGACTGGCTTGAGGAGGGAGTGGAAACAGAAGGCTGCTACTTAGTGGTGGCAATGAGAAATCCAAGGGAGATTCTGGATAGAGGTTTTTCTGAGATCAAAAGTCTACCATCACGATTTGAAAACTTTTCTACGTAGATAACAAGACATCAACTTCCCTTCTTCGAATTTAATTCTTACATAAAAAGATATAACACAACAAAAATTATCTAAACAAATTTAGAAAAATACTCATAATTAGCATCAGTCATCTCTATAAACGTTCCTGTTTTACTTACAAAAGCTCATTAAAAACTACGAATGGCAAGAGACGGGGATAACGCTGGCGAGGATACTAGAGTACCGGCTTCCCTTTTACGAGAGTTCTCTTTTGAATTCCGGCAATAGCTAAGATTTACAGAGGCAATACGATCCCCAGTCGGGTCTCCGACTCCATCCGACGGTTAAACTGCGGTCCCCATGGCGTTCGTCCATCGTGAGTCGAATAATGCCGATGCCCGGGTTTATCTTTGCCCTGTCTCCACTGAGCAATAATCCTTCCTTCACAAAATTACCCGCCTAATCTTAGTGGCGCAAATGATTCGGTCGCTTCCTCAAAGTTTTTCCTCTTTGGTAGAAAATAACAACTTCCAATGGAGTTAAATGAATAAATAGTAAATAATAGAACAGTGAACAATAATGTTAACGCTATACGGACATAACGGCAAATATTTCCCCCGGAATTGAGTATTCGGAGTAGCCTTCGCCCAAAAACCAGCGGAGTATTTAACGATTTGGTAAAACAGGAGTGGCTTTCCTCTCGCGGGCACCCCTATCCCAGCCACGCTTCCGCTCCATGCATGGAACCAATAATCCCCCCCTTCAGTGTAATTTAACCTCCTCGGAGCGGGCTCAGAAGATGACATCTCAAGTTCCTGGGTTCCGGCCGTAAGAGGGTGGACTTCGGGATGAGCGTGTGGGAAGGAAGGGGTGTGGCACGCGGGGAGAAGAGGGATCCCCAGATGGGTTTGCGGACATGGATCGGCAAACGGAGACGCGGGTAAAAAAAAGGGCCGGGCACGCGCGCCGTCGTCAGGAGCTCGGTGCTACAGACCCCAGAGGAGATCATACGATTGGTAAAGAAAACGAGGGATTGAAAAGGGAAGAATCGAACTCGCGTAATAACAACAGTGGCTGAGTGGTTATTTAGGCGATGCGCAAAACCGTAAGACGCGTAAGGTCAAGGGGAGTGAGGGTTGTGCTCTCCTTACTCTGTCTTGAGCAATGGGGGTGTTGGGGTTTTATATAATCTCTGGTGAGGTTTCCGCATAACTTGCAAGACCAAATATTGCCATCTCTTTAGAATAGAATAGAAACAACTTTATTGTTCTGGGAACAAAGTCCCATGGAACATAAATTCAAAATACATGCCCCATGGGACAACTAATACAAAACGTAAATACAAAACAATTACGAAAAACTGTAGTATCTAAATCAGCTAGAGGGCAAAGACAATCAAAAGAATTGTTACATTTGAAACACCGAAACGTAATTATTAATCAGCCAGGACACTAAAATCAGAAAATGAAAATAATCATCATAACAATTTACAAATATTATTCATTATGCTTAAATGAGAATGAGATGTTCAAGACACTGAAGGAAACAAATTATCAGCCAGGATCGTGATAGAAACAATCAAAGATAGCTAATGATCAAAATCTCTAATACAGATAACAAATGCAAGTAAAAATACAAATAACAAATAATTCGATTATTTCGAGTAAAAAAATGACTCAGTTGTTCGAGTAAAAAATGAGTTCAGCACACTGAGGGAAGAAAATAGGAATGAGAGCTAGAAGAAATGTCATTCGAGTTCATCAAGAGCATATTTCTCCAAACAGCGCGTGCAGAACCTCCTTGAAAGAAGTCAGTTTCAACAGCATCGGAAGTACAAGTCAATTCATTGGTGAATATGAATTTGATACGCCCTGGGGTATAACAGAATATCCCTTCAAGAAAACTTTTCTATTTCACTGACTATGAGTTGTACATCATACCAAAGATTCACACTAACTTTCACAATCAGAGGGACAAATCGCTCAATTTCGAAAATAACTACAGCTACATACCCCCTTACACAGATTTCATTTTCAGTTATCCCAAAACAGCGACAGTGATGGTTTAAGTACTGAGTTTTCGTAGAGTATCCACGCTTTATGTAAGTTTACTCCATTGGATTGGAACAGTGGTTCCCGAATCGAGTAACTAATTCAGACAGCCTCAAAGGCAACCTTACTCCATAAAGTTAAGCCGCTCTAAGGCTTAGGCTCAAGTTAGAAACGCCAGCGAATTCAACACAAAAACGCACACATCTCAATAATTTACGGCCCTTGCTATGCTCAGCCACCAACCGCATACGAGGCAGTGATTCTCGATTCCGTAAGGCTCGAGACTGGAGAAAGAACTATATTTTTGGCAAGTGGACACAGTCGACAATGGTAACATAGGTGACATTCACACAATGTGAAAATTATGCCACGGTAATACACAGATTTTCAAGAAACTCTATAAAAGTACACTGTTGACTACATGGCATTCATCTGAGTAAAAAACTAGCATGTATACCAATTTCCCAAAAATATATCAGCTATTAGCGTTACATGAGACGAATGGATGAAAATCTAGCAAAATAATAAAATATTCCACTAATGTGTCAATTGTCAAAAGAAATATTCACATCTCACACAGCACAATGGAGACGAGATTGCCCAGTCGAAGCCACCGAATCACAGAGTTTACAAGGGTGTAATCAGGTCACCCTCACAAACGACTTAATCACGGGCAAAGGTCAAAATCAAATCAGAAAAAAAGACGTTACAGATGACTTTCCACAACAAATAGCAAAAATGGGACAGCACTCATGTTAACCTGGATTCGCAGCCATAGATGACAGTAAAGTCGCCCGACGCTCACAAAACTCGCCGCTGAAAACTTAATTTTCAAGAGCGGACACAAACATTCTAAAACGTTTGAATGGCGGGGAAGAGCTGAGCTGGGCGTCGGAAGACAGAGAGGGAGAGAGAGAGAGAGGTAGATGGAGTCTGTATAACTTGAAGCGTTCACGGTGAGGGAATGGAAGCATAGAGGCCGGGAGAGGGTATATCAGATTGCCCTCCCCGGAGTGGGCCAAACAAGACGCAAAACAAGCAAACCGGAATAACCGCCACCCCGGAGCAGATTGAGTGAGGGCAAAAAGGAAAGGGTGTCTTGTACCATAGAAGAGGGCTGGATGGTACTCTTGCGTCGACAGGAGAGAAGGGGAGGGGGTGAAATGGGTGAGACAGCGATGGGGAGAAGCATGGTGAGCGATGGAGTGAAAATGGCGAAGGGAGGGTGGGGGGACGGGGGATGGAGAGGAAAATCGCTCGAAAACACTCCTTTGAAGTAATGGGAGGTCTCGCGAGGGCAGCGGTGGGAGAGATGGGACGAGATACGGCGAAATATTCGCCATGACAAGAGTGGGGGGAGGGAAAGAGAGCGCCGGAGAGAGATCTTTGTATCGCCTTCCATCTTTCCCCCTCCACTACGTCAGTTTTCTTTGCCTTTGGGATACTCACATCAAACTACCGCAGGAATGTGATCAGCGGTGTGTGATTTTGTTAACGCCACCAAGGGCACTCCTAAAATTTTGTGACGTTCGCAACTTGATCGCAGGATATATACACTATGCAGAAATTTACTGGCGAGTATACATAATTTATTTTAATTAAGGTTGTTTCCATCACAAGATTCTTTGATTCGGCAGCGCCAAAAGCAAACTGGAAACAATAATAATAAAAATCTAAGTCGTTCTATAAGGACTGCTCCTTTATTGTCCACCTCTAACTCCACACACGTATCTCGCACAGCAGTATCGGGAAAATGAACCTCAATATTTGACAAACCAGTATTTGAAAAGGCGGCAACGCTTTAACTGTTCTTCACGTTAGTACAGAACTGACCACTGCATTTGGCCTTTTTAGATTACAACATTTACCTAATACCCTAGAACATCTAAAGCAAACAAAATATCTGAACGAACAGCATCAGTTTTGATCTCTCTACCGAGGAGGAGAGGAAGTAAGATCCTACGATTGCGTTACTAAACTCATGAATTGTTCTGCGAGCAAAAAAGTATTGAATAATCGATGAAAAATAAATTACCGCCCCACATTCAGAGAAAATTTTCTAGAGGAAGAACATCAGCAAATGCGTGAGCCTCTTGCTTTAATTGACATAGCGGCAAATAAGTCAATTTATAAGGTACATTCAGTTTTATACTTGACTCTGTCAAAAGAAAGTTAAAACGGGTTCGTAACGTGGCAGCGGATGATATTTGTCTTCAGTCACCTTAGTATTACTATAATATATAATTTCCAACATTTTCTGACTTTCTCATTACGAACAACAAATAGCGAATGCAATTAACCCAAATTCTTCAATTCTGACCCGCATATTACTCAAACAGAAGCACCGCATCAAAGATTTGAGGCGAAAATGATTTTTTCAGCAACACCTGATCTCTTCGCTTTCTCCAGAAATCATAAAATAATCACGACTGCTTTGCGCTGTAACCTGTTTCCCGTAAACCCAAACGTAATAAGCTATGACCGCATAAACATGATTCAGCTGTGTCTCATTCATAACAATATTTGGAAAAAGGGGGTGGGGTGTGAGGGTAGAAATAGTGGGAGGGATACGAAGTGCTAAGAGAGATATACAAGTCTCTTTTCTCGCAGGCGACAATGACTTGAGCGATGGAAGCGACCCAATCTCCCATAACCGTCCATCTAGACTCACAACGCCCCGAGCTCACTCCGCCGCATCACCAGTAAACAACTGAGACTCCACACCCTCTCTCTCTCCTTCCTCCACCCCCCGCCCCCCTCCCTCTGAAATGCTTCATATATTTTCTTATTCTTCCCCCTTCATTCCCGCTCCCCCTGGTAGCCATTAAGAGGCTCGTTGGAGGAATTATGTGTTAGGAGGTTAAGGACGAGAGTGGAATGCATTCTCCTCTCATGAAATTGGAAAATTGTGGACTGATAGGAAGGAAAAACCACTTCATACATCGATCAGGCGGGGAAAAAGTAATAAACAAGTGAGTAGAGGGCGAAAAAATGGATGATGACGCAGAAAACAAATTGATAAAAAATTAAAGGGTAAGGATCTAAAAAAAACCTTTTAAAAAAATAATTTTGCGCAAATGGTCTGTCAGCGCATGGAAGTTTCACTTTCTCCATTCTATGCTTACAAATGACCGAACTTAGAACACAACGAGGATCACGATCTTCATCTAAAACGTCACTACTGATCAAAATGAATACAAATAAATAAAACCGAGTTGGATTGACGATATCGCCATATATTTCCTAAAACCAAATTGACAAGTAAAGTGCCTGCGCAAGATAGGATAGTTTTGCTGAAATATTTTTCGACAAAAAAGGCCGCTAGTTGACCGTTTCCCATCGTCCATAGTAGGTAATTAACCTCTACATCAAAAGACCTTCAGGAATAGAACATAATTAACAAATGGGATCAAATTAGTCGACATCTGAAAAGACATCTAGGATAAAAACTCAACCCTTTCAGTAAACTAGGAGTTGTGCTTTTCTCAAAGATTTCTCAACATATACCCAACTCAATTACATTATTGGTAAAAAAACACTGGAAAATAAATGCAGAAAGTACATTTATTCCATTCAATTATGAATACAGAAAATACTGTATTTGATGCGTAAAATAATGAGTCACTAAGGCAGGGCTAAAAGTATGCACACTTTGACCAACTGTTGCACATAGCCTATGTAATGGTTTTACGTAAATACAGATAAAAATCGGAAAACAAGAAAACAACAATGAGAACAACAAGAATTCAACGATGACTTAAAATGTTCACTCGAGCTTGGCAACAAAACCCAGCGCTATAAATGCACACAATCCTAATTTGTTGTTCTGTCCTTCCACATTCTGCAGGTTCGAAGCAGCTTCAAGGAGAGTATATTACAGTAGAGCCCACAAAAAACCTATTGTAGACAATAGGACAGGGATACTAACGACAACCTGAACTGTAGGTTATATTTTAGATAAAGGAAAGAAAGGAATAATAAGCAAATTTATAAATCACGATGAAGTCAAGTCAAATCAAAGAGTTACCATTAGTTAGAGAGAGAAAAGTACACTATGATTCAACAAACAAGCCAAGATCTTGCCACAACAAGAAAATAGCGATCATAATTGCTTCGGAAACGGATCACAATGTATTAAGCTAAAAAATTGGCGAGACACACTAAAACATCCCGATCAATGCATCAGTTAATCACAAACTTCCCAGAGAAGAAGATCACGCACACCGCAGACATTATCTTCAAGAAGACTTAATTATACACCACGACGTCGCAAAACCAAAAATTCTGGTTTTGAAAAAAGACCAAATATAGTCCAACTTCTATGAGTCGAAATAATTAAAGGAAAATGAAATGTCTCTCATCGTAAGATTTCAGAGTTAGGAGACAGTTATTTTTGATGTTTTACATGTGGCGCCGTTGTAATGATGAATACCAAATTAAATATGATTATCCGTTGTAATGAGATTTGATCATATAAATAGGTTGCCACAATGCGCGTTCAGCGTCAATGGCCAGAACGCATCCAAATTTATTTGGCCTTTCGGAAATGTGATTTTAATAACCTCGAGTTGGAGAAGCTTCAACCGAGTTCAATCACGAACAGAATTAAGAATAAGGGAAAAAAGCATCATCAGCGGTCATCAATCCTAATATGTTCACTCCAGCTCTCCACTTCACTTCCTTCTCAGTTCATCGCTTCATTTCTACATAATAACTCACAATGACGTTCTTCGTAATTTGTCTGATGTCTACCTTTATGGGGCTTCCTCAGTAATTCTTCCGATTCATTTCGCCTTTCATTAACGTTTTCGACGTGGGCAGGACAGGGTAGAAAACAGAATACGCTCATGGGAGACAGGCGAGAGGACTCGGGAGGATAATGCATTCGCCGGTGGACGGAAGGAACACAATGGGGGGGAGGAGGAGGAGGAGGAGGAGAGGAAGTCTGAAGAGAGTATCGGAAAAGCATCGACGCCCTGTTCGGCAGAGAGCACCGAGCACCCTCCCACCCCCAAACGAAAAGAAATACATACTCCCCAAGACTCTACCACCCACCCCGGTCGGTCCTTACCCCGCGGAAGACCCAAGCTCTCTTTCTCTCTCTCTCTCTCTCTCGCGGTATAAATTTGTATGCATGAACGAGGGACTTGGAAGAGTATAGGAGAGGCGGTGGGAGTAAGGGGAAGTAGGGAATGTACATACGAGGGGAATCGATGGGAAAACCCTAGGATCAAGAGGGAGAGCGCGAGGGGATGCCCGGCAAGGGGAAGGAATAAGGTGACGGAGAGGAGCAGGAGCAGAACGTAGGTATCGGAATGAGTCATCCAAAAACTTTACCTCTCGGATATCGTGGAGAGAGAGGATCTTTACAACGACCCAGGGTGGTAGGGGGAGGAAAAGGAAAATACGAGAAAAAAATACGCATTTCGGGGACATGTGGCCATACGGTTGCGAGGCCATGGGGAGGGAGGCGTGTTGATAAAAGGGTGTTTTGCAGGAGTGGGGGAATTCCTACGGCGGGGTACGATGGGGAGGAAGGTTAAGGTAGGGGAAGACGGGCCCTCCGAAGGAAAGCGGGGACGGGGGGAGGATGGGAAAAGAATCCCCTGGGTGCCCTAGCGATCAATCCGGTCGGGATAAAAGGAAGACTCGTCTCTCCCCCCAGCATCTCGCCTCGTCTTCCCCCCATCCCATGCTCCACACGCCAACGCCTCCGCCTACACTTCGACGCCCTCAAAACTACCCCCCCTTCCGAACCACACGCGAACTAACTCCCTCCCGAAAGCCTTTCTCCATCTCCTCACCAGGTCCTCATTTCTCCTCTTCCCGTACTTCCACACCTTGGCTTTTTCCACTCCCCCCTTCACTCATTCCATACTCAGACAGCCAAACATTCGGCTCCAATCTCTCAGATCTCCCCTCCGAAGCATGTCAGCCCGGCAAGGCAGTTTGTCTGCCTAACCAAACGCTTATCTTGGCAGAACTTCATTTTCCGATATCCTCGCTACACCATTTAAACTATTAGACTTAATAGAGTTTTGGCGATGATATTCATCATCTACAGACACGATTTCCAAATCTCATACGCCATAATTTGAGCTTTAAAGTTGATCAATTAATGGCGAGCACAGAGTTATTTCATTGAAAGAAGGAATCAAACAGTAATCATTAGAAAAGCGTTCTGGTTTCAACTTCTAACAGGGTTTCTTATACATAATCGTCGAAAATCTGTACACACATAGTAATACAGAATTATTAGAATGGAATTTCACAAGCAGTGGAAGCAATAAACGGATAAGTTCATTAAGTACGATCAATACCAAATATGCAGAATAATTGTTTTCAGCTAGAACATAATCTTGGCACGAGTAAGAAGGCCAAAGAAAATCCAATAAAGGTGAACGGTGAAATATTGATTGCATGAGAAAATCTCGAGATAATGTTAACGACCATCAATTGCATTCACTGGCTTCAATATAATCTTTGAATCTGATTGAAAGGAATTGCAAGAATCGATTTGAGGTCAGGGATAAAGTAGAAAGGTTCGTATGATAGCCACGAATGACGGAGATGCATGTTACAAACAGTCAGAAGTTCTATCCACAGCATGGATCCTCCTCCGTTGCAATTCAAAGGCGTATTAACGTCAAAACATTTTTCAATATGCAAAGCACAATTGAACGCAAAATTCAGGTAAATTAAACACGTCATCCGAAACGAGATAAGTTAAAATAAGAAAAATGAGTCCGGTAAACATAAAATAAAAAATCACCTAAAGCATCGTATTTTCATACTACTTATAGACTGTTTGAGTGATATTGATAAAAAGAAAACCTGACCATTATGGCGCCTTTACAAGTCTAGGCATTCAGAGGGTGAAAGATTTAAATATCACAATTGATGCAAGTGCTATTCATCAAAACGCATCCGGGCACTAAATTTATCAATGGTGCAAATGAAGAGACCACCGAAGAGTGACAAAAAGGGAAAGTAATATACTACAAATTTCGTCAAAATTCTGTAAATACACATAACACGAAGATACAAGTAAAGCACGAACGACAATAGACCGACAGGAAAATATCTATTCTTAAGGTGAAATGAAGAAAACTCAAAAATCACTAGCCATTGTAAATTTTAATTTGGTCATCGAAGTTTGTAGATTACACACGCAATGCTTGAATGAAAACGAAACACCCAAAAAAATACGCGTTCATTCATTTCACGACGCATCTTCGCGCTTTTCATCCGTTTACCGTCCGCAAATAAATTGTAGCCATTAGTAGATACAACTGTTTTCTCCACTTCAACACGTCGAACTGTCTTCAAGAAGTCTCGATAAACGTTATTAATTTAAAAAATAATCACCCTTAAGGTAGATTGAGCGAAATAATATTTCACCTAGAAATCAAAGAATTCAGTCATATTACAAAGAAATATATCTTATTCTTCGAAAGACACCAAAATACCAGTCCCTTACCGATCTACTTTTCGAGATTTTTTACGAAATATACCAGCCCTGGGAAATGGTACGTGTATGCACTCCAAGAAGACCTTATTTAAAAGATAAAAAAATTCTAACGCCTAGATGTCGTCAAAAAATACCAGTGCGTAGTTTCTATGTTTCCTCGACTACTTTTGAAAAATAAATCATATTGCCATCGCAGTAATTTTTCATAATTGCAAAAACCTTCCTTTGAGAAAGTTTTATACGTACCGCGAGAAAAAAATGAGTCAAATCAAAGGATTATGTAGATATTTTTCTTAATAACTTAGAATTTCAGTCATACAAAAGTAAGATCTTTCCTGGCGTGAAACGTTAAAGACCTCTAATCGGGAAGTCCACCGGGTGAGAGACTTCCCGAATAGAGCTACTTAACATATAACAGTATAGCACTGCATCATTTATAATGCAATATTTAATTAGACCTTCCTACAGCTACTGAAATTAAAATGTGTTATTCGAATATGGTCTCCAGTATGACTAGGGAACTATATCGCTCAAACGACCTAAAGCTGTGCCGATCACTGATTAGAAAACATAAATCCGTCGCGAATTCTATGGATTAGGTTCTTCAATCCCAATCATATACTCTTCCTCCTCATCAACTGCCGACGTACTGATTCCTCCCGACAGTCTCCTAGTTCCCCTTCACCGTCTCATTTTCTCCACCCACTCCCAACCACGACCCTCAAGATGTCCTCTCTTTCCCCCAGGACCTTCAACACCGCCTTTACACCCACACGAGCAAGGGGACAGGAAGTCACACCACACGACGGCGCGCTTTCCTCTTCGTCTTTCTCCAACGGCGGGCTTCGGTCGCTCCGAACGTACACTGAGCGCAGGGGGGGCGGAGAGTGGTGCCGTGCGAGCAGGGGGGGAGGAGGAAGAGAAGACGATGGGATAAAGAAAGCCTTTTCCGAAAGGCCGCTCTTCCTCCGGCCCCTCCTCCTCAAATCTCCTCCTTTCACGGAAGAGGGAACGGATAAAGCGGCAAAACCCATTCTTCTACAACTCCCTCCGCAAAGTCAATGAATCGATTGCCGATCCGAAAACTCAGACCCCTCCCCCCCCCTCACCCATCGGCGTCCTCCGCCTCCGCTTCTCTGCACTACCCTCCCTCCGCTCCCCGTGGTCCCCGAACCAAAAATCCCCCGATCACCGCACCACACAACCTCCAGTCTATCCACTTCCGACGGTAACACACGCGCAGCCTCTCTCTCAATATCCGTGATCCCACTGCGGGCGCCGAGCAACAAACGCCATACGCTCTCCCACATAGGCACACACGGATTCATCCCACTCTACAAAGCCTAGCGGGGGGTGGGATAGTGGATACTACGCCGGAAAAGACGATCTCACACCCGTGGGGTTTCCCTCCCAACGAATAAAAATAAATAAAAACATTGTGCCTATACAACGACGGCCGCTAAAAATATGGATAAATTGGGCAATGTACGATATCAAAGTTGATGCATATCATATTGGAAAGAAAATAATCGCAAATATCTCTAGAAGAAAACCACCTTCAACGGATGCTCGGCGTTGGGGGAGATACAATAATTAACTTGACTATACTCGAAATTTTTCCATGCGAAGTTATATTTCTTTCGAAATAACTATTCCAGGCAATTCATTAAAACAATTTAATTATGCGTCAGTGCAAGGTAAATTAAACAACGGGTTAATCGCTGGGGAGGTGTCTATAAAAATTCGCTCAATCCGCTTCTGATTCTCCAAAAAGCAATAATGAGACTGACTGCTGAAAAAAGACAATTTGAACCATCCTTCTCCATATTTGTGGAGTTACAGTTACTCCCTTTACGTCATCTTTACGTTTATTAAGTATTGAAATTGTTCTACCACATTAGCGGTAATAAACTTAAGGTAGAACTAAAAGCCAATGTATACAATCCCAGATCAACAACAATGTAAATTTTACCCAAGCCCAATTTGTCTCCGCATAAACGCTCATTTATCTATCATAGGTCAAAATAATTTCTCAGATTGTCAGATGATATAAGAGTTAACAGCAGTTGAATATCATTTTTGAACAAAGAAAAAGATGGTTATATTTGTAGAAAATCTAGATGTTTTGTGTCAATAGTATGGTTCACACTCACTATAAACTGTATGCACGACAGACTGAGATTAAAGAAAAAATTGCTATCTTTTTTATGCATGTATTTCTGTAACGTATCTGGTCTCAGCTTATTCATTTCTCAATTATTCGCAATACAAATTGTTTTTGAAGTATCCCAAGTACAGGAAATGCCTAAAAGGGCTTCCTAATTTATCCTTTTTTTATTAGAAATGTCAAGGTATGCATGTAATTTTGCTCCAATTGGCAAATAAATTTATTATCATTACTATTAATATACTTCTGGGACCGATTATTAAACTTTGGATACAATCATTTCTCGATAATTCTGGTTCTATATATTATTTAAAACAGAGATAACCGAGGTGTACAAAAGCCTGAGATGACACGCGTGTAGCATTGATTCCCAACTCATCTGTCGATTCCATCACCTGGGCTTGCTGATAAAAACCAACAATCACACACACGCGTTTCATGATGCTCCAGAAGGTAGTGCACTTCAAAGAGCTTAAGATGTTAAACTTGAAAGTTTTTTATTTGAAACTATAAATAACCTTTTGAGGAATGCTACGAAAAATGCTACCACGACATCATCACGGCATTTAAACAGTATGCCAAAAATATTCCAAAAATTGCAAGATCTCCACGTCGCCTTGCATAAATATTTGTGTAATCACATCTTATACTCGCCAATGCCAGTATCGGCGAGACCGCTGTCAATCCAGCAAACGAGAGCGAGAAATAACCCGGAAGAATACAGAGGCGACGCGACGAATCCAGCAACCCTAAAACCTACTAACCAGCATCTAACAGCCTCCAACCAGCAACTCTCAAAATGCTCATTTACAAACATTTTTCCTGACACAAGGTGACAAAAGAACATAACATACGAAAAAATGACGAGGGCTAAATGAACAGTGATGGTTGTAAGAAAACCGCCATAGTTACGAATTTTCGACTATTTCGAGTAACGTCCTTCGGTGTAATCGAGCTTTTAATCACGGATCCTTTCCATGTACACCATATGTTCATATCTTCCTTTGCCTATCTACAAACTGCAGCGACCGCACGAGACTCTGGGCCAGCTTGGATAACAACGAGACTCAGCAGCAGTGTTTCAGTTTCGTAAACAGTTGAGAACAAGCGAAATAGCACATGCTTAGTGAAATTGATTGACCGAACACGTCGCAACTACTGTAAACCCTATCCAGCCTCCATTAACACACCAAGTCCGAATGAATCCCACAGCTTTCAAATAATGACCACAAATCACGATGATGTGTAGGGTATCGAATGCGGACACGTATCACTTCCTCATCTACCACGGAATTAAACATAAATTAATTCTAAACGATAGATAACCGTCACTGGTTAATACATCGTCACTTTTCCTAAATTACAAATTTACTAAGACTTATAGAGAAAATACAAAAGAACGAAAGAAAATTGGAAGATGCAAAACTCTTATAGTATGGCACTTATTTAAACGTATAACAAAATAAGTACCTAATTCATAAGAAACATTTATATCTGTACAAGTAAAAATGTGTGCCATTACCCTGTTCGGCGACATGCACCAAAGAACCTAACTGCCGCAAGGATACGACACAGAGAGACCGCCTCGAAATTGAATGCGGCGGAAAATATGGAATCGGAGATTGACCTTTGTGTGGAATCGCTGGAGCAAAACGCATTCGCGGTTCGAGACCGAATAGGGGCCTTGCCGTCGGCACACAAACTCGCGCCACGAACAGCGGATCGGGGAAGCTAGGAGAGCGGAGGACCGATAGCCAAGAACCTTAAAATTGGAAATGACAGGGAGAAGATGGAGAGGGTGGTGGAAGGGAGAGAGAGAGGCGATGAAAAGGGGAAGATAGGATGACGAGGGGAAGGAGGGAGAAAAAAATGACAGTGAGAAAGGGGAGGAAGAATGTAATATGGAGGGTTGGGGAGGAGGGAGAGGTAGGGGCAGACTTCTACGGGCACCTGGGGGGTTTGCGTGGATAAGAGAACCCGGCGAAGAATGAGAAAAAGACGAAAGATTCTCCCATGGCTACACTTTGTCCCTTTTACCCGAGTTTCGGCGCTTATGGAAGAAAATTCTACCGGGTGGCATAAGCTGAATCCTCGGGGAATGCGACGCTGTCAGCACGGCAGCGGTTGAGCGAATGGGAGTTAATAACTTCACGCCAACTACTGATAAACCGATTACCAGAGTTAACACGGATAAAATCAGGCACGAGGAAACACACAGAAAGCTGAGAAAACCACGGAGCGGAATCAAGAGATGGCTGGAGCGATTCTTGTCTACGTTCAAATTAGAGATAAACTTCGTATTGGTGACCATCTTAGTGATATCCCATTCATACAAACAAAAAAAGTACATTTTTTAGAATAATTTTTTTTTGCCAATGAAATATATTTTTCATTCGCAGCCTAGAGGCAAATTATGCATAGTATTTCATAGTAATTCCATTTCATAGGCACAGATTTTCTCGTGACATAACTCCGCTGGATAAAGCATTATTAATTTCATCATAAGCCACTGAATGAAGCGAAAACCACGATGGATATGGCAGATTCTAAGGCTGAATTAACGTGAAATTAAGGCATGGTTGACGAAAAAAGTCAAGGAAAACGCCCGCGATGAAGATCATGAAATTGATAAGAAAGCTAAGCTAAGCCTGATTCACTTGGTCATTGTTCACATGCGTACGGGTTTCTGCGACAACAACAAGGATCCTATCCCCATACGTATGATTTGAGGCGTCCGTGTTTACTTCCCTGAAAATGAGAACAAATATAAACTGCAGCCAATCAGAGCGCATGGCAGGAAATATGGAATGCCGAGTCACATGTTGTTATTCTGAGGAATAAGGAATGCAAACATAGCTGAAAGGATGCACAAGGTTAACTTGACAGCGTGATAAGAAAAAAATGATGGCGCACGTTATTAGTCACCCTGTCACTGACAACTTGTTGCTCGGATGGCCCCGGAACTTGCAAGCTAAGATTGACGGCGTGAATCAGGCTGATGCAGGAGAAGCATTTGAGCATGAAAGAACTACCGGGAAATATGGGGAGGCTGAATTCAACCAATCTTTAAATAACATGATTAACCATTAAACTCCTGCCAAGATAAATCATCGATCTGTCTTTCATTCTCAAAGTTCTTTCGAATGGTAAGGATAACGCTCACACGAACTAATACCAACGACGCATAAAATTCATACATCATGGTAAGGATACCAGCTGATCCCTCGACAGGAACGGTAACCAGGTTCGATACATTTACTATAAAAGGAAATAAAAAGAAAGAGGAACCAGCTAATGGCATAGCTACGGTTACACATTAATTTTAAGAAGTTTAATTCATACGAGCGTCCGCTAGCATTTTAATGAAGTAAATTATCGTTCCACTCAGTACCAGATGAATGCAACCATATTAACCATTAAAAATATTTAACACGAAATGGACACCTTTCATGAGAAAGAAACACATCCTACGACAAACCATCAAGTCAAAATGTTTATTCCACACTTAAACATAAATACAAAATAACAAATAATAAAAACAACAAGTGCGGACCCCGTTTTAGGCTGGCGCCTCTTCATGGTACGTTTAAGGTCAGTTTTAACTGGAATTCAACATCACCGGTACGGGAAAACTCTGGCCCGGCATTCGCCCTAGTACGGTGGAAAACCCGTAAAACCACCGTCAGGCCACTACACAAACCATTCCAGTTAAACGCATAAAAATATTCACATTTCATACGGTTAACCAGTCCCATAAAATAAAAAGTCACATTTGACTAATAATCACTATAACTATCAGGAAAAAAAGGTCACCAATTCCATAATTAAGTTTAAGTCATTAAGTTGGCGACAAAAGGGTCGGGAAAAACTGTTTTCTAAGGAAATAAATCACAAAAACGAGAACTCCACCCAGGAGATAACTCAGCTCGGAACAAGAGGATGTCTTTGGGAGGAGACCTAATTTTCGTTCGGCTAAATTTCACTAACAAGATAACGTAAAACAAGAGAAAGAGGCACCTGTGAACCAAATTCCCACATCGGAAGTAAACAAAGAAACGCTTACCATGGGTCCTGATATCATCAATGTGAACATGGGAGGTCACTGAGGAGAAGTTCCACTCAAAAACTGAACAATAGAATGACATCCGAGACTTCGGGAAGTTCACGATTAGAGAACAAAATAAGAAATGATACCACAAATAAGAATTTATCGCAAACGGTTTAGGGAATGGTTGCTACCACCTGGGGCCCACTGCGACCGTCTAAAATTGGTATGATAACCTCTTAAGGATGCACCCCGAAGGAGAAGTTTCTCTCCGCCAGATAACGCCATCGACATGGGACAGTTTTCATCCGACATTGCCAGGAGGTAGAGCAAAAAGAGGAGGAGTACACGAATGCAACCAGTCGGAACGGGGAACAGCGGATATGCCCCGAGCATAAGTGGTAATTCACGTTTGGGAGATAACAATCTCGCATTCCCTCTATCGCAAAGAGCCACACCTGTCTTCCGGCAGAGCTCAATGCTCCTCCCTCCCTCCGACAGACCCCTCCACCTTCTTATCCCTCCCCCCACAACCCATTCCGAAAATACCCAAGGTTTCCAGCCCTCCCCCCCATTAGCACGCACTTCTCGCGTTGAGTGAATTATCGGCCGGCATGAAGAAACGGCGAGAGCCGCAAACAGACCATTCGAATTTCCTTCCGCGCTCCGTTATGGGGGAACCCCAATGGCAATAATTAGTACAGATAAATTATTATTTTTTTTAATTATGAGCTACAAAAAAATAATGACACACACTTTTTTACCCCTCTCGATGGCCGTGAAAAATATAGTGGAACAAATGTCAGCCATAGGTTCTACTTTGTTAAAACGCCAGTTTGTCGAAATAAAACCCAGAAGTTCGTCTTCAGTCTTTGGAACGGAAGATATTCGTTTATCATAGAAAGACCAGCGGTTTCCGACCTCTGTTGATCATGATGGAATGATGAATTACATCATTCATTATGAAGTCAATCCATCATTTCATTATGAAAGAATTCCACCAAGTTACTGCCAATACCATTAATTCGCTTTTGATTTACGAACTCTTAGTCACTATTAAAAAATATATTCCTTACATAAGAAATATATTCGTTATTTTCATTCCTAAAGTTACTCCAAACTTAACTTTGGTCATAACTAAATTCTTTCGCGCACCCTTAATATTCACAGACTTTAACCCTTCCGTGCCACCAACCACCAGCAAGCCACAAATTGACACGGGCACGATCGTACGGCTTGACTGTGCAAAAAATTCTTAAACAGTTAGTGTGACATAACACCAAAGGACTAGGACTAATAAATACGTCACACATCGGAGGAGCTTGCCCAAGGGAAAAAACCCAAGCCTGAATTACAGACGAATAACACGTAAGTATCGTCGATTCACCAGCGAATTCCCACATATTATACTTTTGTGCAGTGCCATGAGTTACGCATGCGAAAGAGAAACGCAAACTTTTATCAACACCGAGGGATTTCCGATCTTTCCTCTGAGATCGTCTTGCTCAGCGAGAAATAAACTGGCAGCAATGCCAGAGATTGTTTTCAAAAGTTTATCGCTGAAAAAATCATTAAAACTGTTCCTCTCATTAACACGCTAAACAAATTCCGTAGTCCTTAGATCTCCATTAGAAACAGTTGTAATCCGAAATAGGCAAAAGGAAAGAAACAATTAATACGTAACGATAATGTCACAACTTGTGACAACTAATATTCCGTCAGGAAATTCTCATGTACTAATATTTCAAAAGGCTTCACAATTTACTCTGAGCGAGAGGAAAAGATGATAATAACACGAAACGAAACCAAAGCACGGGCTTCCACCACTCACGAGATTACATGCTGCTCTCGACTCCTTTCATAGAAAATAAATTGACATAACGAAAGTGTCGCTCATTAAGATAACCAATAAAGCCTACCTGCGCTATCTAATACTGGGAAGGTATGTCCGCTGCCGATAGAAAACCCTTGAAGTAAATAACTTGAGAACGAGTCTCCCGTTACGGCTTCACAGTGAAGTTGATAAAGTGAGTGAGTCAGTGAGTCAGTCAATTACACAAAGGGCTGTATATATTATAGATTAGGAGCATCAAGCCATATTATAAGCTTACCGGAGCAACGGCAATATTACATTATTTGCACGACACAATAATGTTAGAAAGTGAGTTTACGAGGACAAATGTACATTTCAATGTCTTGATAAAACCTTACTACGCAAGGTCGGGTTGTGGAGAAATACATTACATGTTTCATACGCCCTTACGCGTAGTTTATTTCAAAACCTATGAAAAACGTTAATCATCATTAGCAGTCATTAATCTGAAGACTTATTCGCAACAGCTCTCAACATCTATCAGCGAATCTCCTAATTCCTACGATCTTCTTCACTTTGTCGTCCATTATTGAACGGATTCACTCGATAATTCATCTTTTAAAAATTCTTCCACTAATTCTTTTACTATTATTATTATTATTCTTTTTAACGCGCCATTGTGTGGCGAACGTGATATCAAATTGGGCCTATCCTTCTTCTCAGAGCTTTCATAACTCTTCTATTCCCAGAAACTCTTAGACGAACTTCTCCGTTCGAGATTCCTTCCGCCCATCTCCATCATTCTTCGGTAACACACCATTCCCAATACCCTCAATCTCAATTTGCTCGGCGGCTGTTATCCAACAAATGGAAAATATATCTTAATAAAACTAGCGCTCGATTTTGGATCCACAAATATATAAATAAACAATTCTCATCGGCAAGCAGTTATTCACATTTCTCAATAGAGGTATTAGGAACCAAATCCTAATCCGGTCGGCTTTCAAGAAAAGGTAAACATTGAAGAATGAAAGTTTCATTCACAGCTGATAGATTTTGCTCTGCGCCAAAGTAAATTATCTTATGAGATCAGCTTAGCGATGGAAATGTTATCACCAGCACATAAGCTTAGGATAACAAGGACTATGTTGGGAAGGATAAGAGTACAGAGGGAGTATGCTGACATGAAGAAATTACTAAGGCGTGGAAGTAATGAATGAAGATGGTCATGACAAGTGGGGGAACATTAGGTCACGAAAAATGGGGAAAGATTAGGTCAAGAAAATTGGGGAGGATAACAAGGAGTATGTTGGGTAGGATGAAGGTGCATAGGTGACATACTGAAATGAATAAATGATTAAGACGAGGAAGTAACGAACGGAGATGGAAAAGGATATTAAAATTGGTCTACCACAACTCCTTCGAGCAGATTAATTTTAAATGAGAGATAATTAATGAAAATAACATCGAATCCCCGAAATCATATATCCCCCACAATATCCAGGCTCGACGAAACAAGAGTTACAATGATTGTATTCAGGAGCTAAATATTCAGAGCTTTGGAAAACGGACCCACGAAAGCACAAAGGATAAACATACGACGCAGAAATCGAATTGAGACCCAATATGATCCTATATAAATGTGCGCTAAATAAAAAAACGAACAACTATAAAGCACTGAAACTACCTAAAAAATCAGCAACCACGGAGGCAAAACTTTTACCCCCCGCACCCCAATTCCCTCGGCTGAATACATCAGGCGAAACACAATTTGTACGAATTACCCAAAGAATCCTAACCCCCTTTTCTGACTAACTTCCTCTCCCGCACCAGCCGAACCACGGCAGGAAAGGAGCCCCCATCAACAAGAATGAATACTTCAAATAATAAAAAAACAACGGCAGGCAGGCAATGCAAGGATTAATGGAGGATCGGGAAAATGGAGGCCATGCCCCATGCAAATAACGTCACTCAGGGAAACCACTAGGATATGAAAGAGGGAGAGAAAGGGCACCCTAAGTATTCGACCGTTACTGAGGGAGGAAGGAGCAGCGTGGGGTTTAAAAAGAGTTGAAGAGGAAAGGAGGATATTCAGGCAATGAGAAGCAGAAATAGAGGCGGGGAAGGACAAATAGGTGGGTATAAATTCGTCCCGTGGCTGGTACGCGAGACCTTCATCCCTCCAAATATCCCCGTCCCCACAGTATTCAAGCCCATCCCCCCAAAAGCGTCTCCTCCCTCAAATAACGAAAATTCCACCCTCACAATCGAGAAAGGCAGAGCGGAGAAAAGAAGACCGACTCGCTTTTTTCCTCCTCTCCTTAATCTTCCCAACAGGGATCGACCTTCCGACTGTGGGCGGGTCGACTGGGAAGGGGGACTCATCAAACGTGATCACCGCTATCATCGTCAACCTCGCTCCAATCCATAAAGAAGAGCCACGCGTACACGACACGGCTCGTTCGACTCGAATCCCCAGGCCACGCGGACCCGCCACCGAAAGAGACTTTCGTTTGATCACGCGGGGACATTGTCGGCGTCTCTACGTGAAGAATTAAATGATGAATGATGCAAAAATTTTCATTCAGACAAGTAACGGTTAAATAACCCCTTTTCTAGAAATAGAACAAAAATATCCTTTGAGCGTCAGTCGTTTAACAGCAGCAACTTAAGTTCTATGAAAAATTCTTCTGTTCAAAGAAAATGTCTTATCCACATCATTATGCTTAAAATTTTCATCATAAAAACTTGTTCATCCTCGAAAATTTTGATCCACTACAACGCTACGTCAAGAAATTTCCGATCAAACTGTCGCACGCGCGTGTGGCAAGGTATAAGGAAATGCAAGAAAATATGAGGGGAAAAGGAAAAATGAATAGTAAGGAGTTGCGAAAGAAAACTGAATGCTAATGGAGAGCCACAGCATTCCGCTGCACTGATATAGGTGCGTGGAAATAAGGAATTTCACTTCTTTTGTTGATAATATCAGTTACAAAGATATGTGCTCAAATATCAGAACACAGATACATTAAGGAGTAAAAAGAATATCCTCCGAGTAACCCTGGCAATCGTGTCTCCTGCGGCTCCAAACCTAGTCCTTCGTAATGATTTCACATAATTAATAATGTAATGATATGGAACAAAACATGCTTGCCAAGTTAAATGTAACATCAAATTGCCATAAACCACCAGTTGATTGGTATTTAATTTGCGCAGAATGATGCCAAGGTGTTATTACAGGTTGGTCACGTATAATTTAAGAGGTTAGATCCTAAAAAATTGACTATACAATTAATAAGCGATTATCACAGTGACGGCTCGAGCTATACATCAAAGAGAAATAGATGCTCATAACTAGACTTCCAAGAGTTAATCATCGATGACTATTTCTGATATTTTCTATGTCCTTTTATGCGAAAATAAAAAAACAGAGGATAGGAAAGGTCGCCATTCTATGAACGTTTGTAAAACGAAAAACATTATCAGGTACATTTGAGAAAACACAAAAGAGGAAGGAGAGAGCATTTCACTGAACAGGTAATATTTTTCACTAAAATCGAAAAATCGCAGAAAAAACTAGACAGCAAAATCAACAGAAAATTATCGTATAATGGTAAAACTGATAATTCAGTAAAATTGAACAAATTAAAGCGAAAAAGTTTAGCGTACCGACAATCAGAATTGGATTATGATTTAAGTATTTTGGATCATAGGAAGTACAAAGGGAATATTTGGAAAGTAAAGTCAGAAAACAAGCCCAAGAGACCGGGATATTTTCCGCAATATAGCATCGAAAAAAAGTCGTACGCAGGACGAAAGCAACACCTATACGTTACTTTCAACACGTACACCGACGGCATTGACACCGATTATAGTGGCGGACTCCGAGAGGCCGTCGTTGCGAGATAGCGTAAGTAATGTCGCTACGTACAGGGCGTTGACTTAAAAATGCTAATAATTTCGCGAGAGTCAACCGCTCACAAATGACTATCATGACAAGGCAAATTGCAAGCAATCCATCTTCCACTCGCGCCGGTCGCTGATTTCACCCCTCAATAACACCTTCCGTGAAGAAGCCTCGCAAAAGAACTGGCAGGTTTGAACGCGATAAGCTCAGGCCCCTTTACGTTGGGGCGCATGAAAACCATAATCCGTGGTAACCAAGCCAAGCTGCAACGAGTTGAGAACTTCTAAGTCTGCGTTGCTGCCGAATAGGATAGATACATTGAGCCTAATATACACTTCATCATAAAAGAATATACAAAACATGACAATTTTTATATCTAAACAGTCTGAATCCATTCAAATACACGCTCGGCAAACATATTGAAACTGAAATTTCAAAACATAAAATACCACTATTTCGTTCAAATTTTAAGTCAGTCAACTTATTACGTAGAAAAACCGCATTCAGATCACCAACTTCATCCTCAGCCCCCTTATTAAAATGTCAAAACCTCAATTTATTCACGAATTCTACACACAATATCCTGTTTCGAAAGGCATAAAGTTTCCTCCGAATATGGATCACTAGACAGTGAATCACCTATAGTTCCATAGGTCTACTCCATTCTCCGACAAAATATATTTATTAGCTAACCATCCACCGGATGCAAAAGCACTGGTGGATGGACATCCAAACGTTCAGCGTACAATATAAAACCACCCGAAAACATCAGAGAGAAAAATTGTCAGACTCATTTCTTTATCATTAATTCGATAGAGCTCAGCACTACTGACTAAAATAATAATATACTGTAGTTTACCCTCTCCCACCAAGATAACAACTACTAAACATTTGTGAAGTAAATAATTCTACTAAAATGACCATCCAAAAGAAGCAGCTCCTAGCACAGTTTGACTTAGCAGAACACCCGATAATAAACTTACTTTTAAGACCCATGTGCAAAGAGGTTTTCGTCAAAGATTACAGCCAACTCTCTGGAAGATTTTCCCTTAAATGAACAATATTCCTCTGACTTAAGGTTCGCATGAAACATTTAAATTATATAATGTACCACCTATATCTATAAAGTTGAAATAACCTTTGTTTAAACGCAATAATCTTCCACACTCCTTGACGGATTCATGCATATTTTAGCATGTGTTTACTTATAGACCTCTAAGGCCCAATAGGCTATATTAGAAAGTACCAAAGGCCCTGTAGGGCCCAAAGTGGACCCTTTCATTGGCAAATCAAGCTTAAAAAAGAGAGGCACTGGATTCGGAACTGGAGCTTCCATTGTTTTTAACTACTATCACCCACGATAGAGCGTGGGATTTGTAGAATCGGATGACAAGGAGAATTAAGTTTATAATATTTGCATTCGAGTTTTATAAACACTTCGATTTTGCCCAAAATTCAGGCCAATCCAGGTTTTTGCTTTTTCGATGTTGTATTGCGGGAAATATCCCGGCCTCTTGGGCTTGTTTTCAGATTTCTTTACCTCTAAAATAGTCCATTTTTACACAACTTCAAAGCAAGCATTTTTATTCACCGGGTAACCGCAGCATAGGTTTTATTTTTATGGTAACTGATGACTGAGGCACTTATAGCTCACATTAAATGATCATTACTTGACATAACTACTGGGAGATCGGTATTTATAATCTCGATCTCTCCATCGGTGATTAATGACTGATACAAAGTATATGTGTTTTGATCCTCATTTAGAGAGTTTACAACCATTCAGGTCACCATCTCCTAGCACGCTATAAAGCATGTTTTACACGGGGCACGAACATCCACAATTTTAAACAGCATTTCTTTCTCAATCTGGCGAGCAATAACAATTGAAGATAGAACGGGCTATTTTGCCATCTCGCGTTCACGCATTCGCGCTTGCATTCTTGCAATTCACCGCTTAACACGATGCAATTTGTAATGCATGTTCGTACGTAAATCAGCTTGCACAATTACGTGCGCCGTGTTATACGGACTTAAAAATGAACTAGCAATTATTTCAAAGGGACGTAAAAATTAAAAAGTTTAAAGCGGAAGACGATTCGGCAGTATGTTGTCGATCTCGCTAAAATACAAACGATGTGTACAATAAGATGAAAGGCTTTCCTGGCGATTGCTTAGAATGTATAGCTCTCGGGTTTCCTGCCGGGCGATGGTGGTTTTAGGCACCGACGTTTCGAAGGCGTAGTCTGCCATCGTCATCAGGGTGATCATCGTCCTCACCCTGAGGACGATGGCAGACTACGCCTTCGAAACGTCGGTGCTGAAAACCACCAACACTCGGTTGGAAACCCGAGAGCTATACATTAGATGTGTTCAATATTCCCACTAATATCACAAGACGCCTGGTCAAAGCATTGAACATGGCGTTGAAGGTTACAGCTTAGAAGCTGGCGAAACCGTTCTCAAAAACGCGAGCGGATGACGGACGGGGGGAGGAACGTCGGATGTCGGAGTCGATGTGACTGGCGGCCATCAATCAAGAGCGCGCGACGGCATCAAGTCGCAATTTGCACTTCAAGTCAATCACGTCGACGCCCCGTCCGTACTCCTTAGGGCGCGGGGCCTAACCCTCCCCCCCCCCCCATTCCGTTCCCCGCGACCTCCCTCACACCACTCTCCCCCCTTCTTCCCCGGTTTCTCCTACTACTCCATCCACGTCTCTCTCCCGATACAACCTTCCTCAAAGGTCTAACACTCACAGACGATACGGACGATAACAAGTGAGAATTAGCGAGAAAAACTATATTTCTTTTAACAAATGTTTAATAGCAAAACTTAAGACTTAACTTGCGTTATGAATACTTTCCATTGTGGTCGGTCACTGATTCCTGTGATTTTTATGCTGATTTATGTTTCTTTTCGGTGTCCATCCCGGGTTCTGTTGTCGTCAATATTCTGTTTCGGAAAAAGAAATAAATAAAACTCTGTCTTTTGTCACTTGGTTGTATTCTATATTGAACAAATTTTTATTAACAAAACTTTAACAATATCACATAAATAAACAGGCACGACCCGGGTTTCGACGAATGGTATTCTAAAAATTTTTGTTAATAATAATTTGTTACACTAGAAATACCACCAACTGGCAAAAGTCAAAGTTCTGCATATTTATTTTTTTTCTCAAACAATATCAACGACAACAGAACAGGTGATAAACACCGGAAAGAAGCCAATAAATCAGCGCAAATCACGGGAATCAGTGATCGACTGCAATGGAAAGTATTCCTTACGCATAACACATCTGCCGGTTGGACAAAGGAAAATTGCGAGAGATTTTCGAACAGATAAAAGCAGAAATTATGACTCAAGAGGAGAATTTTGCAGCTTAGTCATCGTTAGTCCTCATTTCAATCACCCTACCGGTATTCGGAATTCTTATGGGATGAATTGACAGGCGGCAGGCAGCGCGCAGTCGAGCTCAAAGACACGCAAAAGGCCGCGACCGCAATTATCCCTGATAAACATATTATGACAAGGTTCGGACTTAATGTTTTACTAAAAATACGGGATTCAAAACCTAATGTTACCATATTATGACGTCAGAACATTTTGTAACGGGCAGTTTACCACTGTCAATGGGATTATGATCATAATATGAGATACGCAGTCTGGCCAATGGATAGGTTTAAAACGCCACTTTTCCCCAACTTACCAGGTATCATTTTATCTACCAATACGAATGGAAAACCGATTTTTCTTCAGGTGGCCTATTTTTTTGAGCTGATCATATATATTATTTCTCAAAGGTATTTTTTGTCGCAACGCCATAACTCCCATAATTCTTCATCAAAATTAATGATTCACACATCGTTTTAAAGCTTATGTTCCCCGCTATTGACGAAAAATAGACAAATGGTTTGAAATTAAAGTTTTTGTTAAAAGTGATACAGTTCCACCTGCTGACAATATAATCAAATAATATGTTGGCTATGGTTACGTGCTTAAAAGACTGTAGGAGGCGTCATCTATTGACACATCGTTTAATTAGATTGTTTAGATTCTACATGCAATCAGTGTGACCGTTTACCCATTACGTTTCCGTTATGTATCTTTAACACAAACATAAATAAAATATAATTGTCCATGGGAAGAAACGGGTAGAAGAACAGGAAGAAACAGGAAAAAGTTGCATACTGTGCGAAATATTCGCACGGGTCAGCTAGTAATACACAGAGCTCTTCTAACAAGTGGAACACTACAAACGGTATGTCACGCAACACTCCTAAACTCTTGGAAGGACTATATTTCCATAGATGAATGTATGCGCTAATCCAATTACACAAGTTATCTTCTTCAACACCAACGTACCTAAAACCTTCATTCTACGTAAGGCATTTATTGGTTAAAACGGCAGCTAACAATATCATTTACACAAGTGGATGGGCAAAGCATGTCTTGAGGGGCGATGGCAAGCTGACGGCCATTAGTTAAGCGGAAGGAAAGAATGAGAATTGAAGTTTAGGGATGGGAGGAAGAGAGGTAACCCGACTCCACACTGAAGAATGAAATTTCGCGACGGGAAAGTGGTCAGCAGCTATGAAATATCGGTCTATGTATCCATTTATCCACAAAAACCGAGCCTAGCCCGTATAATGCCTCAGTAATAATCTCTATGATAAACGAACTTTTTGTATTGATTCTGCTTATCGATGAATAAAAATCTAATGCCCCTCTTCTACAACGGGAGGACTCTTCAAAGGTAATGACAGGATCTTTTAGGGCAAACATGGATGCTGAATTCAACACAATTTAGTTAGTACATAGCACACGAAACTTAATAGCATATGATTCTTTTAATCAACATATCAAAAGGACAGGCTTTTAATGTTGAAAAGTCTTCGGAAATGGAGGATATACGTATATTTTAACTATCCGCTAACGTGGTGAATACGAAGGAGTCTAGTTACCTAAATAAGATATTTTCTTAATAGAAATACACTGATCGCAAAACAAGCATTAGAGCAGTAGATCCTTCATCGCTTAACAACTCTCAACGTGGTGGGTAGACTACTACGAATATGAAAATATCCCTCCTCCCCGACTCTCACATTAACTCCCTTATGAGGATATGAGGATTAACCCCCTTATAAGGATATATGTAAGTTTAACTACTTGCTTAATAGAAATATACTCATCGCAAAATAAGCACCAGAGCCACAGATCCTTCATCGCTTAACAACCTTCGACGTGGTGGGCAGACTAATACGAATATGAATATACCCCTCCTCCCCCAACTCTCACATTAACCCCCTTACACCTCCCACACCCCCGACTAGTCCTTCGCCTTCTCCGCTCACTCCACCCGCCGATCAAACCTTCCTCAAAGAGCCCCGCCGCTCGAAGCGAACACAAATCAAGCGCTACTCACCGACACGTGGCGGGGATCCCCATTGAAGGAGCGGAAAGCCGCCGCAGCCGCTTGCCGAACAGCCCTTCCAAGTCCTCGCGGGAAAGAAGGCGGGACGAAGAAGGAGAGGAGAGACGTCAGCCCCGACAAACACACGCCTCTCTCTTGGAGATCCGGACCGACCAAGTAAGAAGATTTCTCCCTCCCTCTGCACGACAAAAACAGTCCCCCCTCCCTCCACTATCCCACCCCAGATGACAACCACAGCACTTCTTACGTCCTTCGTGAGGTGATCACCGTAGAGAGAGAGGACAGAAGGTCTCGCGAGACTTTGATGGATGGCCGACGGACGGGGAATAAAGAGGTTAAGAAAAGACAGAGAGCATGGGGTATAAAAAAGCGCGTACCCGGGATTCCTCCGTGGAAATGCGCACGGGATAAAAAAGCGTAAACAAAAATCCTAGGCACGCCTCCGTCCCCGCGACCAGTGAGTCGTCAAATGGTTATCTGAGCGAAAAGAGAAACCGTACGCACATATATCCACGGTCTGGGTTCGTCTCCCTCCCGGGTAAGCAGCACTGCAGACAGGATCACCAACACCACACCTTACACGATTGCACACGATAATACAATACCCTACAACTCACTGCGAAACCGTCCCGACCAACCGCACTGCCGACGGCAGTAACAATGAACTCCCCAGTTTGTCCAGTAGTTCGTTTTCCCACCTCCTCCGGACCTATGAGGATGAGATCAGTTCAGCCGCACTGCCGACCGGACTGACAAGCACTCGTGAGTTACCTCCGGCTAGTGAGCCCGCTTTTTCACCGTTTCGAGTGGAGTTTACAGGGATGAGGCAGGTCCAGGGGTGGCCAGCGTCGAGTGTTGGCCCCGTCAACTCACAGATGGAATGGACTCCGCACCAAAAACGTGTTCTAGGGTGGTCAGGATCTGGTAAGACTGGAATTCTACCTCCGTTCCCCCCGTCACCTCCCGCACTCTCCCAACAGGCGATTTCAACGAGCTGTGTGAGCGGCAAGCGACAAACCTTCGATGTCCTACCCTGCCCGCGACACGCGCCTGCGAGGAATTCTCCGGTGGCGCAGCCCCTAGAGAAAGCTACAGACTCCTGTTCTTTTTCCTTACTAATCCACCGACTTTTGAAAAGGATGATTTTTACCCTCGGAAGGAAATAAAAAGAAATCTCCCAAAGGACGACGCGGACGAATGACCGGCGTATGTAAATCAAAATTTAACGAAGCAGGATTTTTTAAAATAGAAAACAACAGAGATACGGAAAAGTGACGGGCAGCAACGCGGATGGTTTTTTTTCACAGGCGGCGGAACAAAAGACAGCGCGGCAGCGTGAAAACGGGGCGGGGAATGGAATAAAGTTAAAAAAAAAAAAGAGTCGAAAGCCGCGCAACTAAACGGCTCGATGAGTGGGCGAGTGAAGTTGAAAAAAAAGACTAAATAGGAAAGGAAGAGAAGACGGCCCGGAAAGCAATTAAGCGAGTAATGACAGTGCGAGTGGGCTGGAGAGGGAAACGTTTAAGAGCAAAGCGGTGGGGGGAGGGTGAGTGAAGACGAGCTCACACGAAGCACGGACTCCCAACGTCCTTCAGTCCCGAGGGCGAGAGGGAAGGCGAGTAGGACGCGGGTGGATAAAAACACCGGAGAGGGCGACCACGAGGAACCGGACAAGAGGAGCGCGAGCCCGGAGCTGTCGGTAAACCCTCGTGCGACAGCAGAGCGGGGCTGAGAAAATGAATCCGTGAACTCGAGCAACCTGGGTTTCAAATAAGTAAAATGCAATCGGAGTGAGACAGGAACGGATTGATAAGAGGAATCAAAACACGATAACTTTTGAATGAAATGTTTCGCGTGTGTTGACACATCGAGGGATTGAACGGATCAGTACTGGCGTTACACAGCGAGGTTCGGTAGGTCAGCAATCAGAAAAGCTTTACACAACCGAAGGACAGTGTTGACAGAGGACTACAACAAGGAAGACAGACACTTGAGGGATGGGGATACTTGAGACGAAAAAACGAAATGGTACGAGAGTATAAATCAACAATATGGAACTGAAGAAAATAAAAGGAACTAAAAATGCGCACTTAGGGGCGGTCCGTACGGACAAACGGACTGTCGACGAATTTGACTGACACCCAGCACAACACGGCCAGATTGGGCTGGATTACCTGGAGTTAGATTTCCAGAACTGCGAGACGATATCCACCGAGGAGGACCGAGATAAGAAAATGGCAACGCTCAGGTTAATCACCTGGTTAAGCGACGAAGAAGTAAAAAAAAACGAAATTACACACGAAAGACGAACAAAATTCTGAACAAATATCGAGGAATGTTTAACGTGCGGTGGGCGTTGATGAAACCTGTCGGAGAACTTTCGATGGAGATTTCCCCTTCGTATTTACGCGTCCCGGGTGGGCTCGGGATGCCGGGAGGGAGACGTCGCCAGAGCCGAGGGAGAGACAATATTCGCCGTCTCCGATCGCGGGGAACGGAATGAGGGACCGAGGGAGAGAGAGAGAAAGACTGAGTCCAAGGGGGGGAGGGGGCGGGGAGGCGAAAGAGCGGTGTAAGCCACGCCCTCTCATGGTGGCACGGGAGGGGAGACGGCGGGGCCTGCGCCCGAGACCACGTGGGCGCAGATGGGATCCACCGTCCGTCCACGCGCCTCCACCACTCCCCCTCTCCCTCCTCCCCCAGGGAAATAGACCCCTCCCCCCTCTCCCGCGTGGATGAAGAACCCTCCCCGTCCACCCCCAAACTAACGCCCCCCCTCCCTCCTCTACTCTCGGACGAGCATCCCACCCCTCCACCCCACAACCACTGGCGCATTACACCTCTCTCAATGGGCAATAAAGCACACACCCACACCTCCCCTCCTTGACCTGCTCCCCCCCCCTCACACACACCCTCCCCCGTCCCTGCACCCCCTCGCAACTTCTCCGCACCCCGTCTCCACACAACTCTCGCTTTCTGCTCCGTCACAGACTCCACCGAGGGATCCCATCCCCGAATCTCCTGTAGCGCGGAAAGGACCATTGAGCGGCGATAAGGCATGGTGCGAAATCACAGACTCGTTCACCAATAATTAGAACGGTGAACTTTCGAGCTTCCCACCACCATAATCTTCATTCTGGTCCAAGCTTCTGAAGAGTCTCATGCCGTTCAGAGGATCGTCCATGATCAACAAGCCTATTTCCATAAGAAGGCACTTTCGATCGACTAACATTCTTCCATATTCATCTCTCCAAGTCTCAGCCCGTACCTTGCGAAACGGTCAACGTCTCCAAACATGAAATTCCGTCCTACTCTCTTCAAGCGATCTACTTTTTCACTGACTACGCAAACTACCCTTACATAAACTTCTCCCTACCTTTCCGCGATTACAACCGCCAACTAATGAAAGGTCTCCTCCTTACCAGAGTTTTCCATCTTGCAAACCCTTGCATTTATTATATACACAGCTGACATTTTTTAACAATTTACTTCGTGTCATTTCTTAACAAAATTGTGACATGTTCAATGAAACGGCAACGCAGACTGCTTTCGGATATCGGTTAAATTACTTAAGAATCAGAAAAAATCACGACCACTTGTAGAAACGTCGGCCGCAATGAGGAAAAAGTAACACGTTGAGAAGCCGGTGAAGAGTTCAACTGTTTAAGTACTCCTAGGAAAGCATCAATTCTTCCAGTCAGGAAAGCGATTTCCCCAACCAGTGGCATGCATACCATTTTCGGTCGATGACGAGTTGCGCCAAACGACGAGATGGCTGCGAATAACTTCGAAACACGACTAAGTTTGCTGATATTAGAACAGTTGGCGAGTACATTATCACTTTCAAGAGAAGTTCTGGGTGGTAAAATGCAATGACAGGTTCAGGAATGATTGTAAAACGCGAATAAAATTTTCAAAAAATTATTCAGTTGTGTTTGTCCTCCACACGAAGTACATCGCTCACATAAGCACTCAGCCTATTTCCCCAACGGAGGGGCTAAGGTGAGCTTCGCTTTAGATCTTTGTTTTCTTCAGGTTTGTACCGTTCGAAATAACGGAATGTTTCGATGTCATTTCACCCATCACCCATACCATCAGCATTAGAAAAAGTTAGGGAAACGGCTAAAGGATAACATATAGCATGGTACGATATGACAAAAATAATTTCTCCTTAACGGATGAGATTACGGCCAAACTCCAAATATCTTCACTACAATTCTAGCAACACTTCCTAAAAATTGCTCTTTCTTTATTAAAAAGGCATAAAAACTCAGTCCAGACACACTTGCTTTGTTTAACGGTGTATTGTCTAATCAAATTCTAAACGTAAAAAACGCTAGTTCCATGTGTTCATAGAAAGAAGCTTTCCTCCTTACTCTTCTTCGCCAATGCGAAATGCAGACGGCTTACCAAAAAGAGCAGGGCTCTCGTAGAATGTCTCAAATTTCGACACGGCCGTGTCTGAAAATACGACAGCCAGGCCATCAATCCATAGATTGGTTCGCTGGAGCCACCCGACTCCTCCTCATTTCAGCAAACCGCTTCATTTATTTCCTTACAATTCTCTTCGTTTATTTCATCTTTCATCTGCTATTTCGCCAAGAAAGCGGTGACTACAACACCTAGAGAGCGCCTACAGTATTAATTCATTCTTTCAGCAAAAGCACTAGATTGTGAAAGGGAATTACGGCAACAGTGCGGGGAGTTACACACTGGTAAAATGGCTAGGAGTGTGTCAATCCGAATCGGTAGCACCACTTCAGTCTCAGTCGTCAAGAGAAGTCTGCAACCGCCAAGTAAAGCATAAGCAGAACTCTCCATCCAGCAGAACGAATCAAGTCACCTGCCCACTTATCAGGAGGCCGGGACCGGATAGCCAAAGAGTGGATCGAAAACCACACGGCGGAAAGGAATTACAATCGGAACTCTGCGCACAACATTAGGTACTCTTAGAAGTTAACGGTGATACTAGTAGATAGAACGAAGAAAACCTCCCACTCAACCACTTGACTGTCCCGCTTGATAGCTCGGAAATATAATTTAAGACGAAAATCGTAGAAATCATTCTGCCACACAATTCTGCTGCAACGACTGCAAAGAGACCTCCAGACATTCTGAATTTCACTTCGTTCTAAATTTTTTCCAAAGCACGGACCCATCGAAAGTTGGAGCGCTCTTCAAATACGGTGGTGGGTACAGAGAATGGGCGAAGAATAAGATATCATCGTCCCGTAATGAAGACAAAACAGGGAACCTGCGCAATAATGCTGCTGCCCTCACTCCGTTGATATCTGGAACGTTCCCCCGATGAGCTATGTTCATACTGTAAACGTCAAAAAAAGCTCGAATCCCAGTCGGATTTCAATGCCACACTACCTTCATGGAAACGTGTGAAATAATATAGAACACTGGTGTGATCTAAGCATGTTGGCGATAACTCACCCCTTACCAAACACCCTTGAGGAAGCTTGCAGGGATATACGTAATGTACGACGCAAAAAATGCCATCCGTTTGAAGTTTCACCGACATTAGCAGTCAACAACCCGAAGTTTAATCGCTGCAGCTAATTCTCACACCATTTTTCAGAACATTGGTCGTGCTATCCCAGATTTGGTAGACTACAATCCTCCATCCTTTCTAGTAATGCTAGTTCCCTTGCTCCCAGGTATTTCTTCTGGTGGGCTTTGCTCTCCACTTGGTAAACGTTCCTCGGCCTTCCTCTTGTGACTTTTCCCTCTATTTCCCCATCACTTATATTTTTAACAAACCCATTGTGCCTCAAGGATGTGCCCAATTTATCTGGTTCTTCTATCCTGTACAGCGTTCAATACGATCTTTTCCTCATCAACTATTTCGTATACTTCCTCATTTCTTACTTGATCCCTCCATTAGATCTTCATCAGCCTCCTCAAATGCCATAGTCCGCATGCGTGTAATCAATTCAAGTATTCTCTCCCTAAGGCCCATACATTCCGATGCATTGAGTACCGCGCTCCAATCAAATTTTCAGCAGACAGTTTTTAATGACTTTTTAAAGTCATTCATTAGTTGTCTGAATAATTCTACTCTTGAGTCTTCCTCGACAATTCTTCCCATACGTTGCCCCTTCCAATAGTTACAAAATGCAATAAAAGACAAAAGCTAGAGACAAATTATTTCTACAAAATCGACAACACAACTTTCGGGGTGTCGTTAGAACACGACAGAGATGACAACCATGGAACAATTTGAACAAGGTCGAATCCGATTATGAGCTAATTACCTCCCTCATTTACCTCACAGAGAATTGATATTCCCATATCCGCGGCTAGTCACGCACAGAAAATGCCACAACGCCTTCACTCTTTACCCCAATAGTAAATTTCTTGGGCGTTAGTAATATAAGGATATTATTGGGCAAGAATCGATTAAAAATAATTGAATAATAACTAAAATAACAATTGGAAAAGTAATTTGATTCTACAAAAAACATTGCAACCAGTCACACTTACAGGTCGGAGCGCGGATCATGAGTTATTGACATCACATTTCAATTACTTAAATCAAGTATATCGAAAAAAAATTCTTGGGCCACACTTCATTGAAGTAGAACAATTTACGAGTAGGAAATAACCATACCTGCTGGCATATTAAAGATGCAAAAAGGATATTTTAAAACGGTCATAATTAAATCACAGTTATGACTTAAGTTTGCGGCGCGAAATACGAGATTTATGATAATACCATACACGAACCCATGGTATTCATTCGGCAAAATGCCTTGATATAAAAAAGAAACTATTTTAATTAAAACGCAAGGTATGCTTTCTCATTTAGGAGAAAATCTGTACACATCTCGTCTATTTAAATTCGAAATGTGCCATAAGGCTACGTGTTAAAATAACATTAAATTGCCAAGACACCAAATCGGTAACGTAGAATTTTGTATTTCGATTTTATGTATACATAAAACTAACGCGTACGCACATGAAAAGCTTCATGAAAATCCGTACACGGACGAAAACTGCTCCAATCACCACCGCTTTACACGGTACATTTTATTGTACTAACGAATGTATCATAGAATGTACAAGAAAATGAATGGAATTAGAGCAGGAGCAAGTTTCCCGGTCAGTCATTCGGACAATCATACAATTTGGCGCTCAACACGGTACAATTTTCCTCATACGTGAGTCATACATTCGTTTGTACAATAAAATTAACCATGTTAAGCGGCCTTAAGAGTTGAAAAAAATTTAGGGCTGACAAAATTACGACAATGGGCGCTAACAAAACTAATCGTCATGACGCCAAGGGGCGTCAAATGTCGGAGAGAAAAAACTCACCACAGATACCCACAGACATAGGATGATTACACAAGTAGGTGGACACATTAATCTTTTCACCTAAAAAGGCTTATGCATGGTAGTCATTGAAAACATAATAAGTTATACTACTTCACTTCATCGTCACCTAGCTCGCATCCCTTTCTCTCCGGTTTCTCTGACTGTTAACCCCCCTTCGATTTTAAATTAGAAAATCTAAAGGCATCTACCCTCTCTAGACTAAAACCAAAGAACCTTGCCCCCAAACTTCATAATACGTCCCTGTTGGTAATTTAAACTTAACTTTCGAAGAATGTCCGTGAGATTCAATAGGTGAAAACTATTGGTGGTTCGTAGGAGGAAGATATAAATTGATAGCTCCAAACTTATTTCGCAATCTTGGGAGGATAAGGGGAAAAGAGAATTACAGTTGGTGGGGCTAAGTTTCAACTAGAGGAGCCGACGAAAACAATAAGGAGAACTGAAAAAAAGAAGCTCCACAATGTGAAAAAAATACTGAGTAGATACAAACTGAGCTCATGCTAAATAATTCACAAAAAAAGTAGGACCAATGTCATTGATAATTTCGTTTTCTAATCATGATCAAGGCCTCATCAACTTTGAAATGTACGTCATCGGGTAATTGCAGCTAGCGACGCGTCGGCACGGGAAGTCTACTTAATGGCCAGAGTAGGTATCCATTTGAATAAACGAAATCATAAATAAAACCAAAATAAAAAATTTCCAGTAGTAAAATCAATGAGGCAATGAGGTGGTATGGCAATCATGATGCGAAGCCATTAGAAATGTTCACAAAATAACAGCCTTGCATATTTGCATAGTTTTGATTTAAACAGACAAAAAGACTCACGCAACACGGAAGACAAAAACATCTATTTCTCGCATTGTTTAAGAAATCGTTAATTATGAGCATATAAGTTGAAACATATAAAAAAATGTTCTGTACTCTAAGTTGATAAGAGAAATACAAAGCATAAAAAGCTGATACATACATTTCCTCTAATAATAAAACTCAATTCCACGTAAATATGAATATGATTAAGATTTTACAATGCAAAGCGCAGTGAGCGCAAAAAACTGCCTTCAAGAATATACTTCAGTAACCCAGCTTGAGAACTCCAAAGTATCGGATACGATTAAAGCTTATTTTAAAAGTGCTTTTTAATTCATTTTCAGTGAATGCGCTCATTGGCACAAGCACCTATGGAAGCAGGGAAAAACTATTTCGCAAAAGCATGCCAAAATCGCACAGGGATAGAAAACAGCGACAAAAAAATTCCACTACGTTCCCGATACATTATCGATGTCTTCAGAATTGTAAGAAATACAACAATTAACTTTCAGAATAAATTACAATATGGCTTTAAATTTCCAAATAATGTTGTACTATTTTGTCTTTTGCTAAGCCAGAACTCTGCTCCTTTCTTAGCACTTCCAGTCGCTTCCAGTGCGGTACTATCATGTGGTATGGCCCGAAAGGCATAAAGGTTGCGGTTCGATCACTGTGGAATGTAAAGGCTGTCAGAGTTGAGAAAAATACGACACACTGGCAGCCGACGGCAAAAAATTAACATGCAAAATACAGCACACGATCTACTTCCAAAGCTACCGGTGAATAAAAGGAAAAATACTTCCGAGACACAACTTTGGAGATAGTAAAGGCAGGAGAGATTGACAAACAAGAAAACAATGTGACGACAGCCCCAATTTACTGAAAAAAAAATCACTTTAAAAATTGCGAAAGAGAAATTTTAACGATACAGGGGCATAAAACAATCAGACGGTATTAGCAAATTGTTGCGATCCCACAAAATAAGAAAGCTGCTTTTGTAAACAATGCTATGCATGCTTGTACCGGCACCCCCCGAGTGTTTAAAATGATTCCTGGGATTCTCTTCGCCATCCTTTCATAACTTAAGGCGTGACATTTATAAATAATAACATCTCAAAGCGCGGGATTGATTCATGGATCCCGCGCTAAAATTTGAAAACATGCGGATAAGTTGAAAAGGCACACAGGCAATACGCACCACCACGCTCCAGTCTCCCGTTGCTAAGGCAATGAAACTGCGTGCGACAAAACCATTCGTAAAACTTCACAGCACCGATCCACTTCTTTCACAATTAATATTTCCAGACAGCAATTTATGAAATGTCAGTACACGTAAGCTGAACACTATACGCCACTGCGGAGTTTGGTAACCATTTAGGAAAATAAATACGAGCTGCCGACAGCCTCCGTCTCAGCTTCTGCACTCTAAACAACACCAGCGACAGTTGACTGGCAGGTTTCATAGGTGTCACTCATCGTCACTAATGGCGGGCGTTCCCTCCCAGTCTCCTCAGCTATGCAGCTGAAGGAACGAATGGGTGTCGGAATCAGATATCATCTAGAATCATCTCCGCACAGAACATGGAAGTCAAGGATTTTTATAAATTTAGTATTTGGTCTTATTTTTCAATACAATTTAAAATTTACAAATAATTTATTAACTGCTGATATAAATGAAATATTATTTCACTTCGTTTCCGACAAATCCCTTGTGAAACGTAGAATTCCATGAAGGTCGTTCCATGTGTGATTCCGTTCCTTTGTTATTCAATAACATTCGTGCTTGAGAAAGACTAATATTTGGCTTGGTTACCTTCAATCGTGACCGATATTTAGCATCTTAGATTTCAAGTGAATAAGAGTTATTTATTTTAGCCAAACTGGTTGGAATCGTTTATATTTTGAAGCAAATATATTTCGTTCCTTGTCCGAATCAGTCCGTTCCCATTGTCAAAGCCGGCAAGCTATCCGCAATTACTCCACCGAATGTCATGTAATCCTTTCTACCGCAAAGGGAGGTACTTTTGATCTTTCATTCATTAGTTTAGTCATCAACAAATCGCTGATAATGAATCCAGCGTCAACACCCTCGCAGCCAGAAGACATCCAAGGGGATGGAAGATGGATGAGTATGGTATGGCTGACATTTTCCGCGATTTAAACATTGAAGCCTCGAAGAGATAGCTATTTATGCCTAGAAATTTTGAACTGTTGCATTGTATTTTGATTGCAGTATTGTTTTGATGCTAATGTATCATTTCCTATAAGTCCTTTATTGATTCTCTAAGCAGTCCATTAACTTCAAAAACGCTATATGTCACATGGTGAAAATATTAGTGTGTGTCGATCGTGTGCCACTCAAAAACTTTATATTCTTTCATGTAACGTGTTTTAATTGTTATGTGATGGGTATTTTACGTGATTGGGGCATGCGTAAAGATTTGCCGACTATTATTAAAGATTTAGCCGTAGCCTCTGCGTTATATAGTTTTCCATTCATTATAAGTGAAATAAATAGGTATAAGTTATTGAAGGTAGTGTTGTTATGTTCTCACTTACAGCCGAAGGTATTCTTGAAGCTATCACTACGATCTACTGGGTTGCATGAACTCCATTTCCCCGACTTTGATGTTTCTTACGTCTATGACATGAATTAATGATAAATCTAGCTAATTTCGTTGAATTTCATAGGGAGTGAATTAGCTAATTCACTTATGTTGCCATTGATAATATCAACCAAAACTGTGTGACTTTTTTTATATGATTTAATCGTGTAATACGATCACATTTGGAAAGAAGTTATCATTCTGCTCATGGAAGCAACAATTTAAAAACTCATTTGAGGTTCATATTGTCCAATATGACACTAGCCATCAATTAACTGCATTTTAATAAGGTATTTGGTATAAATATCTCTTAGAGTTATGGTCTTTGGATCATTTATATTAGGCAAAATTTAGCGCCTTCATTGGAAAGGTATTCTAAACAATAGGTCCTCGGGACAATTTAAATAATTATGTTGAAAAAGTTTAGTCTTTTGATTAGTTTTCCTTAATATTTTATTTCTCTTGCATACGATTCTTCGATTGTCTTTTGAACAAAACTGGTTATTTTTAGATGGACCCTGGAGGGTTCATAAAGAAGAGGCCAGATTTTTTTCCTGCATATCATGTAGAAATTTTGAATAAGGTCTTCATTAAGTTCCATGCCCTTTTGAGGATTTTGCAGTGGTTTTCTTAAAATAAAAATTGGGTCGACTGGGGGTTGATAAGTCAGTAAAAGGCACTGCTCTCTGTTTACCTTATTTTTATAATCTACCATTTGAACAATATCTATGGGACTCGGGTGCTGCAGAGGTGAAGGGCTTCTTTCTCTCAGCCCACTCTTTGAACTAAGTTATTGATTAATTTAGCATTTTAGTGGTCTCTCTTTGGCAGAAGTTTCTTTTCAATCACTGAAGCGGTTACAGAAATGAAAGTTATGAGAGTATGTCAAAAGATCACTTCATAGGGGCTGTGTCGTATTTGATTAGGTGTCCATCAAATGTGGATAGTGCTAAGTGTCACTTTAGGATGTATGATTCTTCATTTAGTACACATAAACCTGTTATGCATTTTATGAATTCATCACTCATATTCTTAAGGGGGTGTGCTGAAGTAGCAAAAAGTCTGTAGTCCAGTTTTACACCTTGTCCACTAAGTAGTCATCCTTTTGATGGTCTCACTGACATTTCCTGCTGAAATACTGTGAAACATTTGACTCTTAGAGCATGGGAAATAACTTAAAACACCTGAGAATTAGCTTTTTACTATCCATGAAGAAGTTTAATGCCTGAAAGAATAATTATTACTTATTTTCAACGAACTGAAGAACCGACCAGCCATTAACTTTGCCATAGCCACCCTTTATTGTTATAGAGAATGCCTGAATATCTTAACTGGTTAAGGAACTTCAGGTGACTTTGAGCAGTTGGGATCAAATCCCAGTCCAGTGGAATACTTTTTTGGCTGAAAATTTTTTCACTGTATTGTGACTTTTTTGGGGTACTTGATTGTGTCAGTGAACTATATGTTGGGATATTTATCCATGGTCCATTCATTGAATTGTGGCGCCTTTTAAATGACAGTTTTATATAATTTAGAATAGTGTTTGTCATTCTATCAGTCTTCGGTTTGTATTATTGTTTTTCAATTGCATTGGTGATTAGTATTCATTGCAAGTTGATTTCTACCAAGGATATGTGGACTTGGAGTTGAATTTATTACATGTACCTCTGGTGGACTGCTTGAAAGTGAGTCTCTGGATCAATATGTTTAAACCTTATCCATGAACTCAAAACTCATTGTACTTGGATTATCTTGTTTAACCTTGCCAGCAACTGCTGAGATATTCGTGGGAAATACTGAAGTAATTTCTCCAATATTGAGTTTGATTGAACATTATACTTCCATTACTTCAATTCATCTTATTAAACTTTTTGTTGGGTGTCTCCTCTGAATTCTGTTCAGTTTCATGAAAAGTATTCAATGTTATATCTTCAAGTTCAATGCTTTGTCTCACACTATAGATGTAGAAGACTAGTTACCGTAACCATATGTTAATTCCAGATACTCAATTTTTCTTCATTTTTTTAACATGGTGATATTAGGACCTATTTTCTGTTGTACCCACGAAAGGTTTGGGATAGTAGGGAAAATTTTAAACCAATCTTTTAACTATAATTCATAAAGGGACATCTATGGCATCGTCTGAATTGATACCTAGAACCCTGTTGTCCACTGGTCAGCGTTAGGTGAACAGGCCTTATCACCAAGAAATTCTTGAATATGTAATTTTTTCCTTCAGGGGTGTAAGACATTAGAAGGAGTATTTCAACCTATAGAAATCATTGATTGCCATTAACTGTGCCTGAGGAATGGCATGAGATTATTAATATTGAGGGGATAGGCTTTGAAATGTTTTTGGCTGTTAGGTGTGTTTACTTTAGGGTTACTTGAACATATTTGTTTTCCTTAAAATATGTACTCTGATGGTGAGGTGTTATGCATGTGGCCCTACATCTTATATACGTATTGTTACTCTAATCAGCAGCAAAATGCTCAACTTGAGTGCTATTTGACAATTGTTTGTGTTAATTTTTTCCTCTTTTTAACTCTACTTTCAGCACAAAAGATTTCTGGCAGAGACAATGGAAAAAGAGCCCGAGATCCTTTTCATTGGGGACTCACTAATAACACATCTTTCGCACACAAATGCATGGAACCGTTGGTTTGCACCCATGCATGCACTTTGTTTTGGAATTGGTGGCGATCAAACTCAGCATGTCCTTTGGAGAGTTCAGAATGGAGAGTTGGAGGGTATTAGTCCCAAGGTAATGAATCAATGCTTAAGTTCTTGAATGTTAATATTCCATTATGTCACAGTTAATGGAGTGTCATGCTGACAATTGTTTCATTTTCTATCTCTGAGAATTCTCTAATAAATGAGAAAGAGGCATAGTAATTTTGTATAATGTCAAACATCACATCACAGATTACGGAGAATGAAGTGGTTTGATAGTTATTAGTTAATCAGTGCCGAATCCTCTATTTGTGGGTATATTGCTATTGGTGTCCATTTAATGATAAGCAGCTTCAACATTCAGAGGATTTATACACTTCGTTTGGCCGTATGATGAATTTGTTGCATTGAATTGACAACTTTTTATGTAAGATATGGCGGTTCTATTGCTGTTTCCTATGATTTTCTTTTTCAGAAGTGAACCAAGGTTGTATAGTAATTTTTCATGTGAGGTAATGTTTTATTATTTCAGATTGTAGTGGTGCTCGTTGGTACAAACAACCATGGACACTCTCCTGAACAAATTGCTGAGGGTATCTTAGAAATTGTGAAAGTAGTTCGTCAAAAACAACCTCAAGCTCAAGTTGTTGTGTGTGTATGTATTTCTTTCATTCTTATGGAATATGGGCTTTGGTGGGTTAATTTATTTACTTCTGATTGACTTCGTGGTTGTTCCACTCAATTAGTAACTTAATGTATGGCTCTCACTTATTGTTAAGATTTTCTTTATGATAGCTTTTGGCATTGAGTGGAGTCCAGAACTTATATACGTGGGGGACCTTAACATGACTAAATTTTTTAATACATTAGCATGTTTGTTTTTGGATAGCCCAATTTTAATGGAAGTTCTCTGCTTGGATGAGTGCACAAGTCTGTGTGTTTTCTACTTTTCAAAGCAGTCTTGAAATTCCCTCAGAGTGATCCAATTCAATGTATCCTACATTTTTATTGTTGCCTTCTAAAAATTGTCCCACTTGGATGACTTTTTTATTCAGGATAATTAAAAGAAGTCACTGAAAGCAACATTGGGATAACGAGATAAGTTAGGAAGTGGGGTTTTTGGATGCAAGTGTTTGCACCTCTTTCTGTTTACTCTCTTCTTACTGGACTCTTGAGACAAACTCCTCATAACTGTTAGATAGAGCCCGTGATGAACATTATGCATCAGGAGGAAAGAATTCGGGAGGTTCAGTGCTGTTTGTATGAAATATAAGCATCATTCCAATGCTAGACTACTACTAATACTATACTAGCCATAATTTTTTGTCAAGATTGATTTCTTCCATTGACTTCTGCTTCCTCTGTGAGAAATACACTTACGAAGTTGTAATTGCCCTGTAGCTTATTTCTATTTACATATTTGCTCTACTATGTTTGTTTCCACCAATGACTTCTACTACCTCTTCTACAATGAGCCCACCCTCCGCAATATAATTCCAGTTTTTTAGTCCTACTCGTATGTGCCCTAAGACCTGAATTGTAATCTTATCTGTATGTGACAGGTGGGTGTAAATTCTCCAGGTTGTTAAAATATCTTAATTTTTGCTGCATAGTTTAGGTGCCACTATTTTCATATGTCCTGATGTTTATAAAACTGAATGCTCTGATTATGTCTGCAGTATCCTTGATTTTAATGGATCTTTTTGTCTTCAGTCTCTTCTGCCCAGGGGTCAGTTTCCTAACCATTTGCGTGTGAGAAACACAAGGGTGAACCAGATACTGAAGGAAAACATTTCAGAACTAGCTGATTGTCATTTGGTTGATTCTTCCGAGGGCTTTGTTCAACCTCAGGATGACTCAATCAGTCACCTTGACATGTACGACTACCTACACCTGACAGAAGCAGGCTACGCCAAGGCTTTTGCTCCAGTCAACACAATTCTACGAAGGCTGCTTGGATTGGATCAGGAGGAGGAGGAGGAAGTTGAATATGTGGCTACTGAAGATGAATCTGAGGCACTTGACGTTGGCAAGGAGGCCGGTGGGAGTGGAGATGGTGCATCAGCAGCCTCCAAGTGAATGTGGTGGAGAGCCCATGCGATGCTCTGTATACCTCCATTTTAGAAATGGCAAAATATTGTGACATACTTCCTTTTTTCACATATAATTTCCTAAAGTAATGATGCTAATTTATTACTTTCCCAAAATCAAGTGAGTCATGTGATCAAAAATTGAAGCACTGCTTGGGAATCGTCGCAATATTTTTTCATGCCAGACTGGATTTCTTTTCAATCTGGATGAGTTCTGCCTTCCTCAGTTATTCTGAGGCGCATGTTTTTACATACACAGTCTGAATTACACCTTGATATACATTCAAGAGATTATGGGTTGAAGAGAAAGGCCTAAATTGCTTCTCTTCGGTTAATGAGATCGATGAATTTTGGGATAGTCAAATGTTTATCCCCATAAAACAGTAAATGGAAGCATAGCTTGATTATTTAAGCCTTAATTTGCCTTAACAAGTGAACCAAGTTTATTTTCACTGGAAACCTCAGATGCTTTTGTGTTCAAGGCTGCATTAGGTGTGCACTTCTATTGCAGCATCAAGACCCTCTTTGAAAGTGTCAAATTCAATGGGAATCTTTGCTCACTTCATGCCATTATCACAATTTTTATTCTCATTTCATTCATTTTCCATTCCTGTTTTTGTACCTGTACATACTTTTTAAAGTGGGTTTCTCTTAATCTTCCAATGCTTATTTAAAGAAGTGCTAGTATGGTGATGTTATCAATATACAAGACAAGCCCTTGTTGGAATGGTGAACAAGTGCCACTGGCAACAGAGCTAATGTAGTTATTATACAACTTTCAAAATGTTGCTGGGTAATTTATACAAATAATATGCCAAAATGACAGAATGGGTTGATGAGAAGCTATCTGCATTTAGACCTTCTTACTTGTTAAGAGTCGATTCTTTAGAGGTATGATTTCCGTTTTTTGTAATGTTAGAGCAGACTTTTGAAAAGATAGTGTTTATTTAATTTACTTTAGACTGAAATATTTGCTAAGTGCTTTATTATTTACCAGTTTTTTTGTAAAATAAGGTAAGCATTGATATAGGTAGCATGTTGCTGTTAATAAAAAGGCATTTATTAAAGTGAAACTTATGGATTTGGCAAAGTGTACTGATAATAGGAAAGTGAACTGATTGAAGCATTGTGATCCCTACTCTGAAAGCAGAGTGTTGTAAATATTTTTGTAACTTTGACATATGGTGAGGTGAAGTACACTTGTTTGTTGTTAATTTTCAGCAAAAGGCAGTTTTGTGATTAGCCGAAGTGTATGATGCAGCAATTGAATGAAAAATATATATTATCTATTGAGAAAATAGTTTTGAACTATAAAATTGCCTTCATTTTATTTTCCTCCCTTTATTGTTTAACCTTAATGCAACGGACCTCTGCCTCTATCACATTTAATTATAGTGATACATTCATAGTGTTCAGCCCATTTGAGTGAAAATTTTTGTCTGCTCATTGAGAGAACATCCACTATGTCTAAAACTTGAATCTTGGAGAACTCTATGCAGTTTTCCTATCTGATAAATATTTTGTGACCAGTTCTTATGTGTTGCACCATCAGCAAGTCATGGTAGTCGGTCAAAGTGATAAAACTGTTAACATTTCTCCTTAAGTTCCTCCACAGAAGTCACGAAGCTGCATTAATAAGTAACAACCTTGATTTTTGTGCTGAATGTGTCTGATGCAAATTCACCCTCTTCCCCAGGACCAATGGCAAGGGACTAATCTGAAGATTTTGAATGAATTTTTGTCCATTATAAGCTATTAATGAGCCAAATATTTGGTCTCCATATTATGGGGAATATGTGATAGTTTAAAAGTATTCACCAGCGGGATTGCCTGATATGTAATTTAATATCACAACAGGAAGTCAAAAGGGGAAACGAAAGTTGTTCTATTAGTTATTTTTTTTTCAGGGATGATTTCTATTGAGCTCTCAAACCTCAAGTTCATAAACCCATTGTATTCCAAAATTGTTACAAATCACTGCATATGTCCCTTATTGTGCTTCACTGAAACTTATGATATCTCCAGCCCCCCCTTTCAATATCCAAAACTCCCTCTCTTGCCATCTTGCTCGGTATTCTCTCTTCTGCTATGTTCTATGGATCTTTCATCCATCATGTACCCTCCAGCTAATGGTACCTCCTTTGACAGTCCTACCACCTCTCTTCTGCTGTATTCAACAATAATTGGTCTTCCTTTCTACTAAGGGTGAGCTGATAACCTCATCTTTCCAATAATTGATCTGAATATCTTGTCTCAGTAAATAAATATCCAATAAGTTTTTAGTTTATGGTAGTCAAGAGTGGAAAATATTTTCCCATGCGTCTCAGTTTTTTTTTTTGTGATGGAAATACTCACAGCACAGGGCGGCCCCTAGGCCTTAAAACCTTGAATTTTGTTATTAGTGATAAATTTTGAATTGCAGTTGGCTTAGCAAAGCGAAGGTGAAGCAGTTGGCTTCTCTGAGACTGTGAGGGAAAGATTGTAAAAGAATGCACATATACGATTGGTGGAATCGGGCACATGTTTACCTGTGCCATCTGAACTAGGCCAGCCCAGATGAGACACACAAAGGCGAGGTGCCCAGTACAGCGGTTGCACTACCCTATAGATGGTGTTATGCATCAAACATATTCAGAAGAAATTGGTTGAAAAGTAAATCAGTGATGGTGTTTTTAAAAATCAGTGTTTGTGTTTAATTGTTCTCATTTGTGAGGATGGCTTTCGACTTATTGAAAAGATATGCATACAACAAGGTGCTAACTTAAGTTTTAGTCACACCACTTACCCTAGGGTAGAGTGTAAGTGGTGTAACTAAAACTTAAGTCTGCTCTAGCGGACCAAAAAAAGTAAGAGTCAAAATTTTTGAGTCGGGTAAGTCTTGTTCAGTGCTGTGGCATGATACAAGAATTTTGATACCCGGGTCAACCCGATCAGACCATGGGAAAAGGTCCCACATGGAGCTTGAATATTTAACATAATTAGTCATAGAAATGAGAGCGATGATACGCTGTTAGGGATCGAATTATCGGAAAGACAAAATTTCATTTAACAGAATGGTCTATTAAAGGAGGGAAAAAATAAACCAAGGTCATATCTCAGAAAAAATAGGGAAAAAAGGATAGCCTATTTTACATGGGCAAATACAATTTTATTTTTTTTCAAGTACCTAAGTCACAGCAAAAACAAGTTTAAATTTTATTTACTTTTCCATCATTTGCAACTGCTAAGAGGAGCAATTGAGGTTGCTCTTCATCATTAGTCAAATTATTGCCATTTAGAAATTCAGTTATTAATTGCACAGCTCTTTCCACTATTACAAATTTTGATGTTTTTCACAACACTAAAGTTATTTGAGGAAATACTGATCTAGCCTCCGCAAGTTCGGGTCTTTATCTATAAAGCTTGGAGAAATACCAGTTACATTGAAAAATTTATTTGATTGTTTTGTGACAAAGTCCTTGAGCTCTAACTGGAGCACAGAATCATCAAGTACGACCTCTGCTCGATTTATTACTTCATTCTCTCTAGCCCTTTCATGAAGAGCATCGACCATACCCGATTTTTGCTCCAAAAGCACTTCATCATCAAAAAAGGCGAAGCAGACCAGTTTTGGTGACAAATACCATTTTACAGAAAATTACCCGTAAAAACTGCGATCCATGTCTGGAAGTGATGAAATCTTGGCTTTCTGCTATTGACAGCTCAAGGTAATATATTGGTTTCATTCGGGTAATATCAACGTTTGTCCATCAGCAAAGTGGGTCTGGTTTTTCTGTTTGAACAGGTTCATCAGCCATGCAGTGACTACCGAGAAATTCTGGAGCTCCGTAGTTTTCCTTGGTGGTGTGCTACCAGGCAAGAAGTCTTACAGTTTCAAGAAGCCAGGGGCCCTCAGCAAGAGAAGCAAGACACGTTGGATGTCGCGAGCTATTTACGCCTTTAAGACATGGATGTTCAGATGGTAGATGAAGTTGTCCATCCAGGAAGAGAGCAGGCTGCTATAGCTGAATATCTTTGTCTGCAGAGTGTATATCTATAAATGGTTTCACAATACCCTTGTGCCCCAGGCTCCATGAAACGCACTGCTCTTCCTCCAGGCTATGTACAGAAAATGCAGATTAGGGTCGTAATGGCAGGCAGCTTTGTGAAGTTTGCGTCTCATTTATGGTATTTGTCACCAAAACTGGTCTGCTTCGTTTTGTTCGATGATGAAGTGCCCCTGGAGCAAAAATCGGGTATGGTCGAGGCTCTTCATGAAAGGACTAGAGAGAATGAAGTAATAAATCGAGCAGAGGTCGTACTTGATGATTCTGTGCTCCAGTTAGAGCTCAAGGACTTCGTCACAAAACAATCAAATAAATTTTTCAATGTAACTGGTATTTCACTGGGCTTTATAGATAAAGACCCGAACTTGTGGAGGCTTGATCAGCATTTCCTCAAACGACTTAGTGATGTGAAAAACATCCAAATTGTTAATAGCGGAAAGAGCTATGCAATTATTAACTGAATTTCTAAATGGCAATAATTTGACTAATGATGAAGAGCAATGTCAATTGCTCCTCTCAAAAATTGCAAATGATGGAAAAGTAAATAAACTTTGATATTGTTTTTGCTGTGAATTACTTGAAAAAAAATTGTATTTGCCCATGTAAAATAGGCTATCCTTTTTTCCCTATTTTTTCTGAGATACGACCTTGTTTTTTTCCCTCCATAAATAGACCACTCTGCACACATTCTGTCTAAATAAATTTTCTGTCCAACCAATATTTTGGACCCTGACAGTGTATCATCGCTCTCATTTCTATGATAAATGAGGTAAAATATTCAAGCGATGTGTGGGACCTTTTCCCGTAGTCTGATTGGGACGACCAGGGTGTCAAAATTCTTGTCTCACGCCGTAACACCGAATAAGACCTACCTGACTCAAAAATTTTGACTTTTACTTTTTTTGGTCTGCTCTAACCCTAGGGACAAGTAAGATAGAAATCACCCTCAATAACAGAAATAAGCAATAAAATGCTCCTTGGTCCATACATGTCCTGGGGGAAAATTAAAATTGCTACACTTTCCCACAAGCTGATGCCATGGATTATTCATACTTTCATACAATTAACTTGTATAACCCTAGATAATGTCTTAGTCAAGATGTCTGCTGGCATCCCTGAGGTCCTCATTCAGTGGACGTCTTCTTCACCCCTTAAACATGGCAATCTAATTATGTATACTATGGCTGATATGTGTTTGAATGAATTGGTATACGATTTCTATTTTTGTGCCCATTAAAGATGCAAGTAAAATTTCAAGCTCAGTGCCTTAGTGCATGACTCACTGACAAATTCTCAGTTGAACTATGAGCGACATCCCTCAATTTTTTGCTCTCACAAGAAATCAAGCATTTGCCCAGCATGAATGCTTGTCTATGATATGACTGCCCATTTCTACCATCAAATATTGACCCAGCATCAACATAACCCTCAATGGTTGTATAATCTGATTTCTGGAACAAAAGTCCATGGATATTAGCTCCTTTTCATTATTTCAGTTATTTTTTTCCTGAGTTCAGTGAACATCCCAGTATGCAGTGTTGAGCTGCCTGTGAATATTCTTTATATGAGAAACGTCTGACCTTTCGTGCAGCTTTGGTACAAATGAGACTTAATTAATTATTGATAGGATACTACCACTGTTTTACCTTGAAGTGCACAAACTTACAAACCACTCTCCATTGGAGTTGATACAGGGTAGGTGGATAGATTGAGGTTGGGTGGAGTTCCCCAAAGGATTACCTGGGGCACCTAGACCTATGATACAGGGAAACAATCTGTCAAACTGAACCAATTTGAAATATTTTCAATTTGCCGTAATTGCCCAAATATAATCCTCTTACGATTATAAGCCAACACTAACTTTCAGGTCTCACTCTTTGAAAAAAATTAACATCTAATTCCTGATATTATTAGGAACATCAAATTAATTATCCAAAAGAGGAAATAATGAAATAACATTAATATTTCAGTCAAAAAATACAGTATCACTGTGTTCGTTGTTATCATGTAAATCTGCATATTATTTTCTCTTAGTTTAATTTTATGCATATGCACAATGAAATGTTCATGTTTACTTTTGCTGAACCTGAAAATATCCTCCCACCCCCAAACACTTTTATGGCAGATATTTTGTCTCATAAGAAGAGCTTTTATTCAAACAAATACAAAAATTACTTTGATCCAGGACATTTATTGAGAGCTGAATCATTAGTATACCTATCTATGTTTCTCTTGATTTGAAGAAGATCTCAAATCCAGACCTAGTGGTGTGTCATGTAAGATGCCCCTAAATGAATGATCCAGTCATCCTTCATGGGCGATGACGCACTCAGCACTAACAACGAAGACGAGGCCTTCATCACCTCCATCATGGGGCATTCTGTTTTGTGATGGCTCACCTGCCAGCACTTAACCTTCCTTTTGCTAGGACTTTTGAAACCAGATGGATTTCATATTGGTTCCATCTCCTAAGGTAGCTTACTGCAGGACATATGGCCTTTCTGGTTCCTGGTGAATATCACTCAGGGAGAATAAAATATCTCTGACTTCCAGCTTCTTTTTTTTCATGGCAGTCTGAGAATCTCCGTTCCTAAGGCAGAGGAAGAATCTCTTTCTGAATGATGCCGAATTCACCAAGAAGGGGTGGAGGGTGAAAGGTATCTACTTTGAAGAAGTGGCAGAGTCGCAGTGGCATTAAGGGGGAAGAACATGGAGCAACAACTAAGTTAATGAGAATCAAGTTTATCAACTTAAATTTTGGAGGTGGATTCTCTGAGCTCACGGTGGCCCTTAAGGATGGCGGTCGGGTAGGCAATAGACGCAGTACAAGCCTTTGAGGCAGACTTGCTGCAGTATTGGGGGGGACGCGAGTCAAGCGTGAACACAGACCAACAAGGGTTAGGTTCTGGTAAGGACTCCCCTAAGTTGGCCAGACCTTCCCTACCAGATTTGTTGTGTATATTTTATTTAACAATGGATATTTGCCGAAAATAATTTCTTTTGTTTCAAAATTTTCACCTCACAGCCATGGGCATACCCAGGATTTATGCTAGGGGGGCAGGACACCCATCCATAGCTATAGATATATGCCTGGGGGAGAGAGGGGGGGCAGGACATCATCCTGTCCAGCTCTATATAGCAGATATGGTATTAAAATATCTCATCCAGGGGGGGGGCAGCTGCCCCCCACCGGCTAAGCCCATGCTCACAGCAATTGGAAACTATTTGGAGATTTTCACTACTGCATGCTATTTTGTTTTTTCAAAGGGTTTATGTGTATATTATATTAATTTCTAATACATTTTATTTTAACTGATGAGTAATTGTTTAAACTACCTTTGGTAATCTTATTTTCCTGCAAACTACATGCTTACATTGAATCGGAAGAATTGTACTTAGCACTATTTAAACTTTTACCTGCATCACCTTGAGTGAATATTTTAATCTTAATCCCTGCATAAATGTCTTATTAATTAACATGAGATGATTAATAATAATTACAGATGGTACGCAAGAGTAGGAAAAAGGAAAATATCCCAGGCTCAGGCAAAGGTGTGAATACCATATAGAGAAATCCCTTTCCCCCCAGCGTCAATGCAAGCACCACTCTTCAACATCAAGGAAAGACCACCCTCCAACTCTAATTCTTCCCTCTGAGACTTCCACTTTCTCGCGAAGGATTTACACAGAGGAAGAGCTTATGGAGCTTCTGGAGGAGAGTGATTTGGAGTTTTCAGAGGACACCAAGGATAGTGAGGAGGATGAACAAGTTTGTTGATCATCTATTACAGATACTTGCGTCTCCCAAAGCAAGGACAGCGATATGGAAATAACTGAATTATGATATGTTTTTAACTTACATCAGCCCATTATTTCACATGGTATGTATTCCTATATACAATATATCAGACTATTGGAGCACTGATATTCTGTTTAACCTATAGGTATAGGTATACCTTCTTCCGGCAATGCATGAGTCGTAATAAATTCTTTTGCATCCTTAAAGCTCCTCATTTTTCACCCAACCCCAATTCTAATGATCCAAAACCTAATGATATCCTATACAAAATCTGTCCTCTTCTAGATTTCTTTCATTCCATTCTTTATACCTGAATCATACCTTCCTGCAAGCTTTGCATGGACGAATCTGCTTTTTTAGAGGGGTAGGCTGCGATTCTGTATTTATATGAAGTCCAAAAAGCATAAGTACGGAATCAAAATGTATATGGTGACTGAATCTTCAGGATTTGTTCTAAAATTTCTTCTGCACATGTGAGAAGGTGATTCTTAACTCTGAGGGAATGGACATTTTGATCGCGTCGTCTATAAATTAGTGGATGGTCATTTGGACAAGTGCCATTCATTGCTATGGATAATTATTATACCATCATCTATTTGATCCATGAACTGCTTAAAAGGAGAACCTATTGCACATGAACTCTTAGAACAATTAGGAAAGGCATCACCTCCGAAGTGGCAAAGGTTAAAATGAAAGGAGGTGAAGTAATGGATGCCTTTACTAAAGATGGAATCTACTTCCTGAAGTGAAAGGACAAAAGGGATGTTTGATGATCAGCTCTGAATTCGAGAGTCGCAGGGTTGACATGCATACCCGAAGAGGAGACTGAGTCATTTCTAAGCCAGAGGCTGTTGTCAAGTACAACCAGTCTATGGATAGAATCAACCTTTTCATTCAAATGATGGCATACTATCCCATTGAAAGAAGGACCCTAAATTGGTACAAGAAGTTGGGAATCCATATATTTCACCTTATTCTTGTCAACAGCTTATTCCTCTACCAGCAACCCCTCGAAAAGTTAATTTTGTATAAATTCCAGCTCTCCGCTATTAAATCCCTATTCTACCATCACACTTTCCTGATCCTAAACCACTTGCGTCCTCTAATCCCATAACCCATTTCCATGGAATTATTCTCTCGGAAGGCAGCAACCAAAAATCCTATCGCCGCTGTAAATCCTATTTTGCCCTAGGGTGTAGAAAGGAGACAGCATATCTGTGTCCTGATTGTGAGGATTATCCTGCACTTTGTCCAGTGTTTTGCAACCAATCAGAAAAACTTTAAAGTTTAAGTGTATAGATTCCATAAGATGATGCCTGAAACCACCAATGATTCGCTTCAAAGCCAATATATTAAGAAGATCCAGCCCCTGACATACACTCTCATGGAAACTTTACTGAAATTGTGTATATGTGTATGGAGCTCTAATTTCATAAGTATTTTTTCTCTGACTTGAAGACTATTCCTAGTATGTTACGATGAAATTCAACGCACTGTATCGATTATTGAAGTTTTAGCTTTATTCGTGAAATGGTGAGGCTCTGAAGAGTCCTCCCTTGTAACTTGCCTCTCTACTCCTACGTCTGTTTCATTCCGCCCCTCCACTGCTACCTCCCCTTCTTCCCATGCAGGTCGGCACAGTAACTTTAGGGAAGGCTGTACCTAGTATTTCGCAGAGATCATTCCCCAGACGGTCTTCGTATACCCGCCTCAAGCCTGATGGAGCTGTTTCAGTCCCAATTTTGTAGAGGTGAGCAAGCAGAGCTTTTATTGGTATTTTGCACAGGGCTAATCCTTGAGTAAGGAAGGATACATGGATGATTACGACAACAGAAAATCTTCAACTCAGGTCAGGTGAGGGTCGAAAAAAAGAGAGGGGATACAAATGGAGAGAAAAGGACCAAATTATAAAAATGATTTTGCAACGCGTCATCAAATACGGCAAGACATGGCATGATGACCATGAATAGCGAAGGCTATTTTTTTTGACATGCCGTCAGCAGAAATGTCTTACCCATGTTTTCAGAATCCTCGTAAAAGTAAAATTCATGTTTGATAGAAATAACTAATGAAAGGAAGAAGTACAGCATCATCGACTAAATATGGGCATTTGCTGAATATATATTCACATATTTTTCATAACACTGTTACCACTTTAAGAAAATACTGTGGTTTTTAGAACGATCACAGTACATACCTAGCTAGTATTTTCGATGTGCATTTGCTTTTTGTACCCAGGATGTATATGGGATGTATGTCAGATGCATGGACTATAAAGAATTTTTATTAACCGTGGTTAGATGGGTGCCTTCAAGATCATCATCAAAGTTCTGATGTTTCTGCCAAAAGGTCATGGTCTTAAATTTCTCTCAGGCAATGATTTTCTATAACAATCGCAACTGCTCCCGGAAAACTCAACAGGAAATAATGTCTTGGTTTAGAAAGCACCAGCATAAAAATAGTATAAATAATAAGTATAAGCTGTACCATTCAAAATATACTCAAATTATGCAATAAAAATCCTCCATGCTCTTCTAAACTCTCCTCACAATAGGTGTGAACCACAAAAAGTCCAAAAACAGGAAAGTAAAAAAACAACAATAATTAGAAACAAATTATGTAACAAAATATAATCAATGTTTTTAAATTAATAAGCATCTAATTACAACAGCATTTCTCATGGAGGATAGTTAAATAATAATAATCAAATATTGAGAAAGGTGATCCATGCAAAATTAAAAACAAAGAATAATCAATGGAATAAACATAATGTCATCATTATTTTTTAAATGGAAAACTCAGTAAAAATAGCTGCAACGGACATTTTTTTGTTTACGGGAAGAAAACTAAATTATTATTATCTAGCAATTTTCAAGTGAAACCAGTAAAAATATAGATAAAATAGCAAGCTTTCACATTGCAGCACGAGGAATGGGAGTAAAAATTGGCTTACCTTACTGTCAATGAAAAAAATTTCTCCTGATGGAACCTAAGCAGGTACCTAGAAATGATCTTCAAGTCATGGTTGCTAGATGTCTTCTGAACACAGTAGGGTTGTTCAAGGTTGCCTGGAACCTAAACTAACCCCTTAGTGAAAGCTGGAATACTCACGGTACCCATGATGTGATATCATGTCAGCAGCACCAGCATAAAGACAAGCCACGTCATGCCACACTCAAAGGGCTATCTAATTCTAGTTCCCTTACGTACTGGTACCACTTCCTATGTACTTTCCTCTTAATTTGGTCCATGAACTAATTCCTCAATCTTCCTCTGGGCACTTTTCCCTCTATTTTTCCTTCAGCTATGATCTTCACAAACCCATAGTGTCTCAGGGTGTGTCCAATCCACCTTGTTCTTCTTTTCTCTCTGGTGTTCCATATGATCCTTTCCTCTTCTACTCTTCTATACTCTTCATCATTTCTTATTTTGTCCATGCATTTTATCTTCAGCATCATCCTCCAACACCAGATTTCGAAGGCTTCTAGTCTTTTCTGGTCAGCTATTCCAATGGTCCATGCTTCTGATCCATTGAGTACTACGCTCCACACGAATGTTTTCACATACTGTTTCCTGGTTTGATTTTACTGGGATGTTTAAACAATTTTATTAAGGGTAACTTCTGGATATTGTTTTCATTTTGTAGTAAGCAGCCAATCCATCTGTGGATAATATGACATTTTTAAGCATAGGAATCTTAGATTTCAAGAAGTGTATGAGCTGTTTTTAAAAGAAATCCTCTGATAAAGTGGCATACTTCAGACTATCTGATATGATGACTTAGTTCGAAGGAATTTCATCAACCTTGATACTAGTGTGGTAATAGCAAGCAAATGGGTGAGCTGTTGCATGGTCGTGGTTCTAGTACAATCATTGAAGACTGTCCCATAACATAAAGGCGTAACTTTCCAAAAAATTTGCAATTACATGAACCTGCCCAATTTCAATGTAATCGTAAACATCTTTCAGGCATTCAAATTATTTATAAGCAATGTACTCATGTGACTGAAGTCTTAGCTTCTTTTCAACTATACTTTCAAGGACAATATTAGTTTGATTGAAATTTCAGTAGCACAATTGGTAAACCAATACCCATTCGTAATATGTAATGCAGGCAATTAAATTTTCATTGAAATATGGCCTGTCAAATGTCATGTCAAATTAGCCAGGTCAAAGGCAATCATTACATACTCTTAAATGGCAGACTTCAGAGAAAATTTCTGATTTTCTGAAAAATAGAACTTATGTGACACTAGCAGTTGTGTGTCTTCCTGGATTAGTGCCGACACTTTTGCTCCAATTAGTCCTGACTGAACGTTTTGATGCACCAGGTAAACACATACAGTGTGAGTTCCAGAAATTCCTTCATGAACGCATTCTTTTGGTCTTAGTTCTAAAAATTTTGAAAATGAAACGCTCTCTTCGTAGAACAAAACATTTCTTTTAAGTTTACTAAAATTCTGTTTTCACATTTGCTTGTCATTTTCACATGTACTCTAACATATACTTCTATGTTAGGTATTCCTCTGATCCTTTTTTCACGAAAATCCTATGTTATGGTCTTGGGTATCTTTTGGTCTTAGTAACCACAAAATCGTATGACTTACAATGACATAAATGCAAATAAGCTAAACTTTATGCAGAATCTCAAGTATAGCTCTTGTGTTAATTTCAGAAATTGAATTTATGTAGCACTTTAAATGCCAAATATAAAAAATTAAGCGCTTATTTTGTTGTTGTTGGACAGCTATATGTTGACCCATGAGTCTCATCAACTACCTATGAGCCATCATGATACTCTCATTGCAGAAAATATGTCATCTAGGGCATATTATGAACTATGCCTCTACTGAATCTGGTATTAGATACATTATATTTTTCTGGGTTGATAGTTCATGGCCTGGAATCATATAATAAGAAGTAAAACAATGCAATGCTCATTGGTCGTTCAATTCTAACATTGGTTGAGTGCTGCCCTCCATTCCTCTCTATCAAATGCCTGTTCCCTTTCTCCCTTTGAGTTCTTTTGTACTTTTCTCTGTTTGGCTGATGAATGGCTGAACAGAATCGCTTGGCCTTCCTTGTAGGACTTTTCTCTCTATTTTTCCTTCAATCATATGATTGAAGAAAATTGAATATGTATTACTCACAAACCCATTGTGCCTCAGAGTGTGTCCAATCCATCTGGTTCTTCATTTTTTCCTCTTCTATGAACTTCTTCAATTCTTATTTTGTTTATCTGTTTGATCTCCATTATCCTCCTCCAATACCAGGTTTTGTAGGCTTCTTATCCTTTCTGGTCTTTTTTTCCAGTGGTCTATGATTCAGATGCATAGATTGCCTCTCTTTACACTAATGTATCCTCAAACATTTTCCTCATTCATAGTTCTAGCTTCTTTGAACACAATTATTGCCCCTCATTATGTGCATGATTAAAAAAAAAACATTACAAAGCTGCAAGAACTATGCCATATAATGCATGAGTATATGTACCTACCTAAAATTACCATTACATTGAACTGTGGTAGCTCAGAGATCCTGAGGACTGCTGCCTATAATTTAATGTAATAATATATGTACCAGCAAAATTTTACATGGGCATGAATAAGTACTTCATTTTTCATTCACTGCATTAAAATTTATCTTAGGCATCAAATACTATTTTCAAATCTCCTACATCTGTATTTACTTAGTTGTCCTAGTAATTGTGAGACAAATACATTGGTAAATTTCTACACTCTTTAAATAATGCCGATGGTTTCAACATTTAGAGTCAATCATGAGATTGATGCTATATGTTGAAGCCATGATGAGAGTTTTGAGAAGTTTGTGCGTACATTAACTAATTCACTTTCTCATGCAACTATGGAGATTATACATATCCATCTTGTTAAGCCTGAAACTCTCTCAGCTATATTTGCTAAATGTAGAAGTTCATACTTGGTATTGGCAATTGGGACAAATGAAAGTTTTACTTTTCTACAAATTTTTTTATTTGTACTACGGCTTTTGCCAACTTACAGCATTGTGGCATACAAACGAGAACTTTTCTGAATCGTGTTGGTTTTTTTCCAAATGTGAAACCATTTGATCCACAAATTATTTTCATAATAATGAAAATGAAAAGAATGAAATCTTAATAGTTACTTTGTAATGTAACCCAAGTTGCTCTGTGTATTTACAAGGAACACCTTGCAGAAGCACCTTACTACTGCCTCTACCCTCACCTTCCCCAGTCTAACATGAGTTTCCCCTCTCCAGTTCAGAACCAGAATTATGTCAATTGTTAATTATTGTCAATATTATGGGTCATAGGTTTTCCTGGGCTAATAGACTTGAGGAAGAGATCTTGGTTTGACCAATGGGTAGTAGTGTTGTTTGAAGTTTCGAGGGGTAAGTCGGTCATCATCTTTAGTGTGAATTCTAAGGTATGGGTTTGCAACAAAGGTGGTTTAGTTTCAGTATAGTTTAAGTGGGCTCTGGTTTGATGACTGTCTAGTGGGCACATTTCCGTTCCCTCACAATTTTTAAGACCATTAGTTTCCACTCATCGCTTGTTCGGAAGCTATTTTGTCTGCTTGGGTTGTTTCTCTCCATCCATATTTCCATGGCATAAACATTGTCAGTGCTTAAAAATGCTGCTAACTGATAATAAACTCTAGATCTCTTCCATCAACCAATGATGATGACGATGGAGTTCTAATACTGGTTTTTGGTTGGAATAGGAACATGGGTTGCTGGAACCTCTCATGTAGGTATCACAGCCATTTTTTGGTTTCCAATAAAATGACGAAAGGATAAAGCAAAGGTCATCTAAAGTCATTCAACATTAACCCAGACAAACATTTCTCATCTGTAACTGGGGTAGAACTGTGATTGTCTGGGGTTGTACTGACTGAATACAGTCTGTATCTAGTCAGTAACTGAGCTACAAAGGGATGGACATGAAAATATGAGGCATGAGAGGTGTGGAGCTGTGGTACATCAGGATTGCAACTCCTCTGTATGACAAGGTGATTTTTCCACCCCAGTTCCACCCGTGATGTCAGTGGTAAGGAAGTGTCAGCTTATCTATGAATGGGGTGCATTTGCCTGCCATCTTTGACTGTGGTGGCTAGGACTGCCTTTGTCGCATGAGACCTTATGAGAGGGGTGACTTCAGCAATTATGTCAGACACTGAGAACACGTGTGAGAGAAGCTATTGTTATTTTATTGTGTAATAAGGTGCATTTGGTCAGTGGCTAGGTTCATTACAATGCATGATAACTTTTGTGTGCCTGGCAAATGTCAGAATCATGCGAGTGGTGAGAAAGTGTTTGCTTCATTTCCCAGTGGATGACTATTTGAAGAAGGGATGGTTAAGGAGTATATGAAGAGAAAATTTCATGACAACTCCACATCCAAGGGTAAGTTTTGAAAAGTCGGATAATGTTTTTTGATTGATTATGTTTACATGAGTTTAGTTTTGAAATTAGCAATTAAGATGGTAGCATGGATGCATTCATCATAATTTTGAGATAAGGATGGATATATGGATTCGATATTCAAGCAAACAAGCATGAAAACATTCACTATTCTAACCGTGTAAACACAAAAACTTGCACAAAATCATGAACCTTTGGCTCCTGTTCTAATTTGGAGCATTTATTCATGCATCTGTTCACTCAGGCACTTGCGTAGGTACATATACATGCGTCATATCAACATGCTTTTAGCTATGTCGTCAATGATTTTGAACTTCATTCAGATTCCCTGTATATTTTTAGCATTTATTAGCTGACAAATTAGTCCATAAGGTGTTGCAGGATGTCTTAAATCTACATCTACATAATACTCTGCAAGCCGAGGCTTGGGCTTGTGGGAGGAAGTGTTAGGTCACCAGCCATGTAAAGGTGTAAGTTTTTTTCGAGATAAAATGGTAACATATTTTATAGGAGTGTATTTAGTGGAGCTCAATTTTTTTTGTGGTTGCTGATTGTTTGCGGAAAGAACGAGTTTTTGTACCTATCTGTTCGGCAGTGTATCTCTCTTATTTTATCACATCTGTCAGACCTAGAGATGAAGTGAGGAGTCATAATAATATTCTCTATGTCGCTCTGAAAAATATTAGTTCTGAATTTATCAAGCTACCTAAGCCTAGCATGTAGCCTGAGAGTCTCTTGGGGCTCCCGCCTTAATCCCTCTAAAAGTTGCAAAACACTATATGTATGCTCGAAGCAGTTTTTAACGAAGCACGTTGCTTTCCTTTGTATTTTATTAATTTTTTTGGTTACATCTATTTGACCAGGGTCCCAAATGCTTGCGGTGTATTCGAAGTGTCGTCTAACCAGAGCGAAGTAGCATCTCTCTTTGACTTTTTCATCTGAGGACCTTCCTATTATACTTTTAACAAAATCTAGTTTCTTTAATGCTGCACCACATATGTTCTGTATGTGTAACCCCCATGATATATCAGATGTTAAGGTAATTTCAAGATATTTTACTGTATCTGAAGATTTTATGTTCACTCCACCCACAGTATAGATATGGCATTTTTGTGATGACTTTCACAGAAAGTGAACTGTGGTGCATTTGTTGATATTTAATTCTAACCCCCACTCCTGGCACCATGAATGAATGTTGTTCAGGTCCGATGACAGAGCTTCAAAGTCCGTGTCTTCGCTCATTTCATGGTAGATAACTGTATCATCTACAAATAATCTTAATTTACTGCTAACTCTAGAGCTTAGGTCATTATTATAAATAATGAATAAAAGAGGGTATATTACACTTCCCTGAGGAACACGGAGTGTGACTTTAACCATATCAGAGCTAAAAACCATCAATAACTACTTTTTGTTTTCGATCAATGAGAAAGTCACTTATCCAATTCACTTTCTTCTATTAACTCCGCATGATTGCAATTTTTATATGAGTTTTTTGCGAGGAACCTTGTTGAAGTCCTTCTTGAAATCAAGGAATATTGCATTGACTTGCTTAATCAAAATGTGGCTAACCATGGTAAACAAATTTAATTAGCCTCCCTAATGTCTGATATCTTGTGGAGAGGCAGAATTCTCCAGATTTTTGCTATGATAGTGAGATGTGCTTTTTCTTTTGTGACAAATTAATGTTCTTGCTTCTTTAGAGGTTGGTTGGAGTAAGAAATCATAAATAATAAGATTGTCTATGATGGATGAGATTTGACGGGAGAGAGGAGATGGAACAAGCTGGGAGAGAAGTGATAACATCACAGAATAAATCCCGGTTATACATTCCATCTGGTCTATAACTGGGTGGCGACTGGGGTGGAGCTTGTTGCCATCCGTTACCAGTTACACTCCAGTTCCAGAGATCTTCATACAGATCAGATACACCTCAGTTTCTATCCCACTTACAGAGCACAATATTTCCCTTCATCCCTTATCTCACTTCTGTCCCATATAAACTCTTTAATGCATAAACAGCTGATCTGTATAATCTTTTCACGTATTCATCCAATTGACTTATTTATCCCTTGATTGTCCTCGCGAACTTTTCCTTCCACCATGCGCCATAAGAGGGCGTGAACTTCCCCTCTGACGTCATAGAATGCACCACGAGGCCTTGTCTCTTATGCTAAACTTTCCCTTTGTGACTTTTCAAAAACGGAGCAGTAGAAAGGAAATAATGAAAAATACCATAAGATAAATTTATTTAAAGTCGAGAATTCCTTACGAAAGAAAGCTACTGTGTTTCAATGGAATACTTTCATCAGTAAAGGTTGCCACATCGGTGAGGTACAAATTCAGGACATCACCAAAGCGTCATTTTATGAAGGCGACAAAGATTTATTTTGATAACTCGATTTGCGTATTCCAATACGATGTGAAAAAGTTACTAAACTAGATTCTCTACGTAGTACGGTATATGAGTGTCACCAAATATGTCAGAATGTCTTTTTCAATTGCCAAAATTAACGATTTTCCCAGGTTTTCAGGACGTGTGGCAACCCTAAAGAAGCAGTACGTAAGAACACTCACGTGGAGTGTTTTGCTATGCGGATCACAGTTGAGGACGATTGAAAAAACGGATCACAAGGGTAAAAAGCTTTCAAATTGGTAGCGGATGCTGGAGATCAAAACCAATCAGAAGCGACGAATTATACGCAAAGACAGAGGAAAAGCGCTCGCCAAGAGAGATAAGATACGGATAACTATATTGACCACGCCCTATGTTATAGTTAACTTATAGTATGGAATGAAATCAATGTACATAGGTGGGAAAGTCCCTTCATTCATTCATTCGTCGTTCAATCCTAGGATTCGTTGACTGCTGCCCTCCACCTTTATCTAATGCTAGTTCCCTTTCCTACTGGTATCTCTTCCTATCTACTTTCCTCTTTATTTGGTCCATGAACTTATTCCTGGGTCTTCATTTGGGGACTTTTCCCTCTACTTTACCTTCAACTATGTTCTTCACAAGCTCATTGTGTCTCAGGGTGGGTCCAGTCCATCTTGTTTTTCTTTTCTGTATGGTGTTTCATGTGGTCCTTATCTCTTCTGTACACTTCATTATTTCTTCTTTTGTCCGTCCATTTTATCTTCAGCATCCTTCTCCTACACCAGGTTTCGAAGGCTTCTTGTCTGTTCGAAAGCCCCTTAGTAAGACCGATAGTAACGAAAACCGGTTGGATTGATTTATAAGTTTAGATGTACCAGGGTTCTGAAGCAACGGGGGCCTGCAGGTTATGGACTACCGCTACGATACAAGAAGCACCAGTTACAAGAAGTCAGCTGCAAGGTGTACGAAGATCAGCGCTCGTGACGTCTGCGGGTGTTGTTTAGCTTTGAATACGTTAGCCTGAAAATAGGAACTTGAAACAGATGAACTCCCTCGGCATAAAGGAATTAAAAGGACACATGAGATAGAGTCAATCAGTCAGTGCAGCCAACCAATCTTAGTATAAATCGACATAGGGTGGACTTCACTTTTATCCTCGAAAGAAAAGTTACAATTAGATTATAAGATGGCCTGCGGAATTATTGAAATGTGCGGATGTAAATTAGTTTTTATTGATGCGGAACGACATTGGGCAAGGATTCCTGCACAGAATCTGGTCAAACAGCCACGCCCAGAGTCCGCGTATCTTAATTGCGATAGGTTGGATGGAGAGCGCACGAGGTTCAAAGACTTCCGACTGTGGAGAGCTAGCCTCTTCTCGCATGCCTTCAAGTGTTGTTGATGTCATTAAGATGGTTAAGATGTTCTTCTCGCATGTCTTTAAGGGGCGTAAGCTGAGGAAATTACAATTATAGCTTTATCGGGGAAAATAATCGCTTATTTGACTCCGAAGATAAGCTCGAACGGGGAAAGGGGGAAATTCGAGGAAGGTGGGTTTCACCTTATCATAGTACCAATAGGAAGAGTCATGGATCCACCCCCCCCCCCCCTGCCGAGCAGGAGATAAGCATCGAGAGACAGTAGATAGCGAGTTTCGACCTAACGCCACACTTGTTCACTTGTTTTGTCTCGAGAGAGTTTTCTGGTGCCTTACTTCCTATAGGAATATTGTTTAACTCCCACAGTCGTCGAGCTGAACGATAGAACAGGTTAGTGCGAGAAAATCTTTATTTCGTCATTTTAATTCAGGTCTTTAAATGTTTGTTTATCTTGAGTGGAAGCATAGCCATGTAAAAGAGTTGGAAAAGTTTAAGCGTTGTGCCTCGAGTGGAGTTTCTGGTGAGTAGTCTCCTTTGAGATGTTTGCTTACACCGACGGAGGTGAACTGATGGAAAATAAGGTGAACGGCGGAACATCTTGAGTTGACAATTTAAATCGTTTGCACTTAATTTTTATCAGTTTGGAGTAGAGGTTGGGTTATTTTGTGGGTCTTGAGTGGCGTAAGTTAGGGTATTTAATACCTGAAACCTCCATAATCTCAGTGGTCGTATTTCTCAAGTTGTGTTTAGAATTTTTATTCTCTAAAGCGGCTCAATTGACGTACCAAGTACAGCGAAAGGTAACGTACTGAGAACGGCTTGGAATAGGAGAGGGCCATAAAACCGTGATCTCACCCTGTTCTTATATTTTTGTAAATTTCGGTTGGTTTGAAGTAGAAGTACAATCAATTAAGAGGGCTCGATTGGTGAGAATAAGGGTATTAAAACCTTCCAGTATCTTATCACGTTTCTAAAATTATGTAGATCAAGTGGGATTTCTTTAAGGGGCGTGACTCGTGTAGTAGAAGCTTAGTTGCCTAATGGAAGAGGTGAGAGCTAGAAAAATCTTAATATAACCATTTTCACCAAGTTTGATCATATTTTACTTTTCTAGAATGGAATCAGAATCATTAAAGAGGGTTTGAATCGCGCACAGGCGCATAATACCCCAGACCTCGTTAATCTCACTGATCGCACTTCTCAGGTACCAATGTAAATCTTGCGCAATTACATGGGGGGGTCGATACGCGTAGCAGGAGAGAGAGAGAGATAAAGAGAGAAGGAGAATAAGGCAATGAGAAGGAGAATAAAGAATTTGTTGGTTCTGGAGAAGTAAATAATTAATTTTCACAATTTCACCGGTGAAGTGCTTATAAGCACAAATGTTCGACATTAGAGAATGTCCGCGAATGTGCGTCTTACAAATGATAACATCCTCTCACCCAAGATATCTCGTGGCGGCAGTCGCATCACCTCGCTAAAGTGATAATGGCGTCCAGTTTATCAATGAGTATTCGTTTCACGGAGATATTGTCACACGCCTTAATTTTTATATGGAATAACAATGAAGGATCAAATTGTTTCTCACAGAAATTAATTATTTTCTGCGATGCATCCGACTTAGAAACCTTTCAAAAAGTGAACTATGAAATACCTTTTTTCATTCCGTTAACTTCTCAAATATTTTGCATCTTGTCTCATCACTGAATTAAGTCACCGTACGTGACTGGTGAGGGATAACTGCGAGGAAATGTATCATAGCCGGCGGTTGCGACACCATACCATTGATCCAATTAAAATCTAAAGAATAGCACACCCGTACCAATATTTCCTCCTTGAAGAACACCCATGACATGCTAAAAGTACTGACTGTTCAGCTTAAGTTGCACACGATTCTGATTCATCACGTTATGGACCCTTTTTCAGTGATAGAAATGTACTTTTTCAAATATCTGTTTCACTTTTCGAGTGAAACGACCCAGCTCATAAATTTGAATCTTGCGTCGAAATGAACAATTAACTAGCTGGACGCAAGTTATTCTCCGTCTCCTTCATAGTGATTTCCATGTGTGAGAGTGTCTATTGATTGCTGTGGTTTCAAAGTGTATACCTTGAAGCTGACGCCGGCGAGTGTGAAGTGGTTGTGGCAGGAATAACAGCTTGTAAAAACACGACATTACTGGCTGCCACTTCAGAACTTTGACTCAGCGCCATACATTAACCCTTTCGCAGAGTATTTGGTTTTTAACCCAATTTACTTGAAAGATGTCATTTTACTAATTCAATACGAGTCAATATTTAAGCATTTTTAGCTTAGAGCATTTTCAACGTCATACCTTTATGAGGCAGCTGGAACAGACATTATTGTTAGTTTATGTTCTCTTATGATATTTTGGTTAATTTTTCGTTGTATTCTATACTTCAGTAAACCATAGTGGCTTAAGAAAACATTTTTTAGGGGTTTGGACGAAGGTCGATCACCGTGGCGAGGCCCCAACAGCTTTAGACCGACGTTAGTCGATTATCGATGTTAAATGATTTCGATAGGCAGTCGAAGTTCAAGTTTTTCAGATTCAGACAGTCTTAATTTTCATTGAATGGTCGGTCGGTTACTTGGGGGTGGTGACCTGCAGCTGAAGGTCATTTACACCACTCAGTATAGACGGGTGGGTAGGTAAATGGAACATTATTTGGATGAGTATAGAAAGGGTGAAGAGTAACCCTATTACTCATAACGAAAGTCTTCAGGGGACCAAAATAATATTTCTATTCCAACGGAGGGCATATTACATTTGATACGATGATGGAGTCTTCTCGGGCTTTGTATGGCGCCAGAAGAAAAGGCTACTGCCAACATTTCTACAGGTAACTCGGCCATCATCATCGAGGCTAAGAGTGTCGGGTTAATTGAGGGGTTTATATATTCTCTACCTGGTTTCACGTGCCTTCTAATTGGTCAGCTCCAGTACATCCCCTTCTTTCCCTGATATCAATTGTTTTCTTTCCAAGTTTCCAAGCTGTTCGTGTATCCTTGTCGTGGATGAGGTTCTACTCTTCTGGTTTAATTATTATGACATCCTATGTCCTCCAATGCCAATCACTGTATTATTTGCTGACTATTAATTTGCTGACTTTTAATGGTAATAAACTGGTTGTGGTCGGCGACAGCGGCCATCATTAAAATTCTTAGATCCTCAAAATGTAGGTCAGTTGAGGTGGATTCATCCCCTCGTATTATCTCAGTCCGCATTGAGTGCTTTGATTTTAACCTATCGATAAATCTTCTTTAAAACTATGGAGAATAAATTTTTCAGCAACAGTTCATAGAGGGTTTTTTTTCTATAAATTTTTCAATACTTTCTAAGCTCTTCAACGAGTTAAATACCGAAACCAGGACAGGATAAATATAAATTTAATTATCAAATGTCAGGTGGTAGCTAGATAGCTCCTTTTCAGTTCTAAGGGTTTTGCTAATAAGAGGTCGAAGGTCCATTAATGTGTTGGTCATAACTGGTCGCTGGTGAAATATTGGTTAAAATATCTCAGTTCCATAAAAGAAAACCCAACGGACCAAAATACATCACTATAACTACCTTTCTGAAACATTAAATGTTAAGAATGAAATCATAAATCCGCGACGTTACTCTCCATTATAACTTGGAGGACAATTCACTTTACCAGTTTCAATGGAATCTTTTCTAATCTTACTCCCACCGAAACTGATGCGTTGGATATTACCACGATCATGTGTCGTTGAAGATATGATAGTATCAATAAAAAAATATTCATTGCTTCCTTCATGATAGCGAAGTGTATTTAAAAAACAATAACTAAAAATTTCAGATTACCTTGAAGGATGCACTTACGTCAATACTACCTTTACAATCATAAAAAATGCAATGTCAGTATTCCAAAATTTGTACAAGAGTGACAAAGAATATACAAATAACGAACAAAAAATCTTACACGATAGTTCAATCTTCAAGTTCTAAATTTAATTCAAGAGCTTTTGGATTTCACGGAGAAGAGCTCAACTTTATTTTAAAATTACATTTTTTGTATGGGTAATGGCATAAGTTCTGATTAGCGATGTGTTTAATGATGCAATTTTAGTGGCGAGCCTTCCCTGGACCCGCCAGTTATACGTACTTCCCTGTAATTTGTTTAACTGTAGGTACATGTTGGATATTTATCTCTATTTCCCATATCTTTGATCCCGCTATCGCGAAAGATACCCACCTGTCGATCTCAGCTTGCTAAGTATAAGTCTGCTTCCTTGAAAACGTATGTGTTGGAGTTATCAGCCATCGGAAAGAATTCAAGGAAGCCCTAATCTCTGAGGTAGTAGAACCAAGGTGAGTCATTAGAGAAATGACGATTGCAGCCGTTTTTACTAACGTGTAGAAACAGAGCGACGAACCAATATGATCTACATGGGGCATTTTAACAACTTATTGATTTGACTTAGAGCCATCCCCATCCTAACATTTTTTCTTTTTCGGGGTAATATTTTCTCTTCCTTAACCATCAATTACCCACCATTGAATCTATTTTAACTATTCTTAATGCACATGAGGGATAGATGTCACTTTGCCATTCACACGTCATTCGTTAGACGTTTGTGCTTGATTTGCCATTGTCGGTTGCTGTTGTACGTAGTTTATGTCATAATATTATGTTATTAGTTATCCGCCTGTCTTCAACACACCAACAGAGGTGAGTGAGATACTGAACTGGGAACATCCTCCCGCGCACCAAACAGTTTCATGATAAAAAGCCAAACTAGGAGAGAAGTGAAACCCAAACTGCGTCATTCTGAAATATTTTTATCATGTGGGTACATGATAACCTGCCTCGGCGGTCACCTGTCTTAAGCGGTCATCTCTCAAAGCAGCCGATTTTTTTTCGGAACGGAATGAATTTCCCATGCATATAAGCGATGTAAATTTTCACTCACTTCAGCTGTCACCTCCTTAAGCGGCCATTATCTCATGGGTCCGGTGGCTGCCGCCCAATACAGGTTTTTTTCTGTGTATTTAATTATTTTGCTGCTTCAAATACAATCAATCAAATCAAGGGTAGACGAGGAGTATTGAGATGACGGATGTACCCACGCTTCGACCAGAATTGGTCCGAATTGGCCCTCCATGGTGGTCCCTGATTTGATGACGTACTCCGGCAGACCGCACGGCGTCTACCCGTAAAAGGGAGTCGGGGGTACCTAATCCCCTTTTTTTGGACAACGGGCTCCTCCGGTTTTCATTAGATGTGCAATAAGTTTTGGCAAAAGCGAGACTGACGGGGACTCGTCTTACGTTGTTGGGTTGACCCAACATATACGAGCACTGCGGGGAGGCGGTGGCTCATTGACGTCCTTTTGACGTCAATCCGCCTCATGGTGTCGGCCTCGCAGGGGTTGTGGTTCGCTAAATTTCCCTTCCCTTCCCTTTTCCTTATCTCACTACTTCTCACTAGGGTATAGGCGAAGGCTTGCATACCTGGTGGGGGGTTTTTAGACCTCGCGGGGAGACCCGGAACACCTGCTTCATACACAGATTTTCTCCCTACCATTAGTTTGATGTCTAAAAGAAAATTGCTCAGGATACACGGATATGAGGCATGGTTAAAAAATGATAGTGAGTCAGTCAGCATGAAAATTTTGCTGGACCGGTGTCCTCCATGTACCGGGACGCGTGGCGGAAAGGGATGCGCAATGCGGAGAGCTTGCCTTCTCTTGCTTCTGAGTTAGCGAAGCATCCTCCCTCAACTCACTCTTTCCAGCATGTTCTTACCTCATAGTACCTCCTGTATCCATCTTTTCTGCCTGATTCGTATCTTCTCACAAATAACATCCTCCTCTTCCATATCTATCATTTTCATGATCGCCCTCCTCACTACCCATCTCAGCCTCTCCATTCTTCTCCAAAGCCACATTTCAAATGCCTCCAGTTCATACATATCCCACTTCCGCAATGACCTAGTTTCCGACTCATGTAGCGCTACGCTTCATACTAGAATTTTGACGAATATATTCATTCCGGCTCGCCACTGGGTTTCCTTCACCAATTCCCTCTTCTAAAAGTTTCCAGTGGATACAAATATTCCACATTTATAGCCTCAAGCTTTGAAGCCAGTCTTCTCGGACATTCTCCCCTGATAAGTTAACTTTACACTATACTCTAACAATTGTCCTCTTAATTTCAGCCAACCTCCTCGATAATCTCATTTCCTTCGTCATCCAAGATACCTATTACTTACATCTTAAAATCTACATAAACGATACGAATACTTAACAAGGCGAGAAAAATTACACATACAAAGGGAGGCTTGGTTCTTTTGATTTTTTAAATTTACCTCTGTAGGGCATTTATACAAGTGGCTGTGCCACTAAAATAGAAATAAACTTGATGCATAAATGAAAAATTTTGCAATTTTCCACAATATATACCTGCACGACGGAGTCATTCCAAGAGGTCACTGAGAACATTCGCAGACCTCCAGTAGAAGCCATACTCCAGGTTCCCGGTGGGGCGGAGATACGAAGTGCTTTTTCTCGTATTTGTATTTTTACTTGCTGTTGTTCACCCTAACTCCCCCGTGTGCCTCGTTTACCTCCCTCTCCCCTCCCTTCGGTCACTTCCCTTCGGTTTTTCCCCACCCTCTTCCCCTCTTCCCCCACCTCCCTCTTTCCCCACCTTCCTTCTTTTCCCCACCTTCCATCTTTCCACCCCATCCTTTCTCCATCACTATATATTATGTGCACCTAACATAATTTGTACTTAATGATGATGTAAAAACATCGAAACCTGGATCGTAGTAAAATTTATATCGTGGAAAGTTGCAAAGTTTTTCATTTATGCATCATGCATAAGTTCCACACAATTGCGCAAGAATCTTCGGATTATATAGAAATATACTTGTCGCGAATGGTGCTGATCATGATTTACATCTTCTTAGATCCAAGATACATAAATAAGAATATCGGTTTGATCGGGGCATGTTTTTTTAGCATATTAATGTAAAAACAACATTGCGGCAAATGAATAAGACAAAGGAAGGAGTGCGAGGTGAAGGAGATGCGCCAATGGGCGTCAAAAGTGATGTCCTCTCAAGCGGTGGGAAAAGATAATGTAGAAGGGACAGAAAGTTAAGCGAGGATGACGATGGCGTACGTCTTATATCTTGCAGATGAGAAATAGGAAAAAGTTATCGCCGTAAATATTCTCCTCCATTTTAATCTCATAATCTCCCCACTCCTCCCTCCCCATTTCTACATCCCCCAATTTTGAGTGACTATATATTCTATATCTTATTTCACTAATGTACCTGATGATGACAAGCTTCGTCGAAACCTAGGTCGTCTTATTGTAATAAATCTATGCGGAAAAACTAAGGGGCCTAAAAGTTAAGGGTGTTGCTCGTCTACAAACGCGTTTCAGCGCCTCTTTTCAAGGAGACTACATAGCAAATTGATTGGACATTCTCGTTACAGGTTTACAATTGCACTAAAAATGCGTCTAAAAGAGAACGTTAAAAATAGATCTAATTTAAAAGAGAAATTAAATAGTATTTTCTTATTGTTTAATTTCCTTTTTGTCAAATTCAATAGTTTCAGCCTTAGATTTGTACAATTTCTCCATAATGCTTAGGAATCAACAAAAACTTCGTAACTTTACGCAGGATTTTTATTACGATCGGTTTCGTCGAATAGTCGGCATCATTAAGCACATTATATAGAGCACTCAGGCAAATATGTTCATGGTTGGTGGATTGGGGAGGAGGCTTGGAAAGACGAGAAAAGTGGGGGAGGTTTTAGATCATACTGTTCCCCCTATTCCTACCACCTACCGCCTATGAATGCCTGAGAACTCTGTATCATTTACCTGAAAATGACGACTATTCGACGAAACCGGTGGTATAATAAAAATTCTGCGCAAAGTTCACAAAAGATTTTGTCAATTCATAAACATTCCTTCTTTATAACTCTAACGGGTCTTATTACAGAACAAATTAAAATTACTTTGTTATCACCACTTGAGGTTTAATAGCACTACCCCGGTTTTGATACTTCGTGTCATCTTCAGGTGCGAATACAAAATCAGTCACGGTATATATAAAAGTTCGTGGTTGGGGAGGGGAAGGAATTCTCCCTCCTCTCCACTCCCTAACCTTTTCCCAGCTCCAAGCCCTTCACCTCCCCCAGTCCCTCTTCCCTTACTCTCACCCTACTCCCACCCCACTCCCCCCTCTCCCAAAATCCTTCCCCTCCCCCACCACTTGTATATATATTGTGTTTAGATTGTTAGTTGGGGAGCCTTCGACAGGAGCTCGGGCACCTAGATATCGAGTGGTCCATTGTGCCAACCCCATTTTTAACATGCCTGCCACATGCAGACGGGAAGAGAGTGTCACGGTGAATGTATGAATGATCACCCATCCACCCCTCGTCCGGGCCCAACATCGCTTAACTTCAGTGATCTTACGGGAGCGATGAGGCTGGGCTCTTGCCCTACTGTGATTTATTTTGTATTTGCACCTGAAGATGACACGAAGTATCAAAGCCCGGGTCGTGCTGATAAACCTCAAGTGGAGTAAACAAAGTCATTTTTATTTGGCTCATAATGGTAACTTCCACAAAGTAAAGCCTGCAACCATTTCCTTTGGGGCTCATTGCAGTTGGGATGATGCGGTAGCATTCTCAAAACCTTAAAGTTTTTCTGCATCTTTTCCAAAATTGGAATTCCATAAGTGGTCGGCCTAGTCTCTCAACTGAGGCCAACACAATCATAAAAGTAATGTTGATGCAGAAATACGGGTACGATTTTCCGTTCATTTCTGGATGGATAATGGTGTCATTGTGTCCTGGTAATGTATTAGTTTGTCGTTGTTCTCGAGGCAATTTCTGTAGTCCTCAATTGGCGACTTGAGGTGCGACATTGCAATGTGACAAAAACTACACGCCTGGTGTCTTATCACCCCGTGCAGCACACTCAGGAGAATTTAATTGCGCGACGCTCCGTACTCATATTTGATTATATGCTTCTCACGATGGATTTATTTTCTTCATTTTTAGGTTTGGAAGGCGGAGCTACAGTTTAAAAAGTGCAATGCTGAGATTACTGCCTCTGATGTGGTTGGTTTTCACTACCACAGCAGCGGATAAAATATGTGGCCCATGCTCGTGCAAAGACACGTCGACTGCGGACGGAAAGGCGGTGGCGAGTTCACGCATTGAATGTACCAAATTCAACGACACCTTTCTTCTCCAGTTATTCGAGAGCGAAAAGAACTGGCCTTACCAGCTGCATCCTAATTACACGAACGAACCTGTAATCTACGTGAGCTTCAACCACGGCGGGTAAGTTTTACGGATTATTTTTTCGTTAGCATAATCAGTAACTTTAATCTAAGAAGGGACGCTCATTTATCACAGTATAAAACTAGCCTAGGCTGGCTGAATATTTGTAACCGCAGAAAATATTTATTAGAGACCCTTATCTTTAATATTTCTAAGGAGGAAATCCCTAATTACCTGACAGAAATGTTTAAGGTCAGGTCAGAAACTACCCAGAAGAGCCCTCGTGCAAACGTCTGTTCTTTACGTTATCCAATTCCTAGAACAACTATTTATCAAAAGACGCTATTAATAACTGCCTCCAAATTTTAGAATTCTCTGCCCGAGAACTTAAAACATAAGAGGTCCATTTATATCATCAAAAATATGTTATTCGTGACTCCACACAATGCAGAGCAAAATATAACTAAATGTACTTAATAAATTACAGCCTGCAAATTGTAATATTGTTTCCTTATCTATCCTCTTTTTTGTTTTGCATCCATGTCTTTGTTTTTCATGTATTGCATTAATATATTTTTGTCCAAAAAACTCGAATGTTTTATCCCAACTATCAAATTGTATTCCAATTTCTTCGATGAGACATATTTTAACTTTTATTTATTTTTTGCAATACTTTTTGCTGTAAAACTTGGCTGAACTGCGTGAATTAACAGCATAAACGCTGTAAAATTTATGTTGTAAATTTTGCTGAGGATAGTGTTCAATTTTTTGTAACAGAATTCTGCTCCAAAGGTGACGCCAAGAGTATAATAAATATATATACACTATTCTAACGAGTCCCTCCGAGTGTCCGACAAGCATCAAGTTTCGTTGCCCACCGGTTAATGGTCGGAGACTCGCGAGGAGATTTAGAGATTTCGTAGCCACGTCCTACAGCCATTGAATGGGCGGCTACGCTGCATGCATTTCACTCGTCCGGAGTACACTAAGTTACGGCGGGATCATGAATATATATTATAGATTCACGACTCGTCGCTGAAAACTGTTGCCAAGAATTCCGTAAACAAGCAACTTTTTCGATTAAGTCGCCGTCTAGTGATTAAAGACGAAAGTTCAAATGGAAAAGCAGTCTACAGATCGTAAATAATCACGTCTTACCGGTTTTACTTACCAGTAATCATGATGCAGTGGATAAGAACTGTAGTATTACACGCGGGACGTAATTACACTTTTTTAATATTGTCCGGTCTACAAATATATTTAATTACTCTCCAAATTTAATTACACAAATGCACAATTAACTTCTTAGCACTTCATGAATATCGTTCTATGGCTATTTAATAAAAATACGAGGTGAAAAAGTGGAATGAATTAGAAGACGGATACGAGTACTATAAGGATTTCAAAACCAAGATCCGACACTATCATCTATGGATGAGGAATTGCGCCAATAACTATCATTTTAATAACAAATAAATGAGAGATTATTGAACCTACTCCGAGGCCACACATGAATATTAGGTTACACATTAACATCCACATCAATCTATCTAGATCATACCTTCTGATTCCTAAGGCTCTCAACAGGTAATAAACCAAAAAATGTAGCTGTAAATTAACAGTAAAAAATCCACCCAGCAGAAAAAAGACTCACGATGGAAGTTTCTTATGCCTCTGACATACTTCCTGTTAGAGATATTTCCTCTCTAGCATTTAAAAAGTAACTGTTAGGTCTAAAAAATAGTCATATTATTTACAGCATCAAGTAGTTCATATCTCTTCAATCGTTATTGAATATTCACCACAGTTTCACGTTAACAACAATTAACGCCGGCTCTTTGCGATTCGACTGAGAAGACTTTTTTCTAAGTGGCGACGAGGACTGATTGAACTAAATGTGGAAATTGAGGCAACACATTACCTAGGCAACGATTCCAAACATTTAAATCTATAATATATATATATATGTATATATATATATATATATATATATATATATATATATATATATATATATATATATATATATATATATATATATATATATATATATATATATATTCATGGGCGGGGTAAAGGCCGTCTGAATTTGCGCAGAATGTGCTCACACCTTTGTCAAGGCAAACGTCATGCCCCCCGCAAGCCCATGATTTTCAATTTATGGATAAAACAACCATGTATGGGCTTATCAGTGCCTTCAGCGAGGTATTGTTTGGGTTTCTTAGTTTTGTGTTTGGGTATGTCTGTCTTCATTGACAAAACAGAATTGCCACTGTCGCTCTCGCTGATTTACAGGTATGAGTTCAAACCGATTTCGTCCGCTGCTCATTTTGCTGGCTGATATAGGATAACCCCTTCTTCGTACACTCTTCTGAGCTTCGTAAATCGAAGGTCATGATATTTTCAAGATAGCTTTTTATGTAGCTCTTCACGACATAATGTATAGCCGTGACTAAGGCATTTTTGTTTTATTTCCGCCGCCCGCCGTAGGAACTATTTGTCCACTATATGTTATGTTTCGTGAACCAGTGTTTTGAATGGGAGTATGCAAGTTGGAGTACAATAGAGGCCCAGAAGAACAAGCCATCTGTCTGGGCTCTGCTCCCTTAGTGATCACACCACAGTGACCCACGGTCATAGTCACACCATGGGCAAAGAGCTAAATACGGCAAGACTTCAAGTTGTTTGAAACTTGCAAAAATATTGCTATGTATTTGGTCGATGTTGCCCAATTCACAGCATAACATTTTCCACATGATGTGTAGGATTTTACATTGAATTCAGGAAAACGAAAAAAAATGACATAGTCCTCTCGAAAGAGTGGAAGAGAATATTTCTACATCTACATACTACCCTGCGAGCCGCCGCACATGCGTGTGGCAGGGGTGTTAGGTCACCAGCCATGTAAAGATGTAAGGTTTGGTTACGCGTTTTATGGGAGTGTATTTAGTGGAGCTCAGCTTTTTTCGTGGTCGCTTAATGTGCGCGGAAAGAACGAGTTTGTGTACCTATCTGTTCGGCAGTGTATCTCTATTATTTTATCGCTTCTGTCAGACTTAGAGATGTAGTGAGGCGTCATGATAATATTCTCTGTCTCGCTCTGAAGCACAGTTCTGAATTTATCAGGCAAAGTAACCAAGCTTGTAGCCTCAGAGTCTATAGGGGCTCCCACATTAATCTCTCTAAAAGTCATGAAACACTACATGTTCACTCGAGGTAGTTTTCAAGAATATTTAAGAGTATTAAGATGAGGCATCGTTGATGGAGCAAATAAAAAAGGAGATGAGAATTTGAGAGCTGCTGTTGGGGGAAGGAAGAGCGTTGGAGGATGACAGGCATTTTGAATGTCATGAATAGAGGTAAAAAATATGCTGTACAGAAAACTTGAGATTTCGAGAAGTAGTGCAACCTCACACGGATAATACGGCAAAAGCAATCGATGAAGAACTCCTTCTACCGTACGCCGACGAAGCTGTATTTCAGTCTGAGAGCCCACAGGAATCCCAGAGGCTCGAGAATAACTTTTGCGATGCACCTGTGTTTTGTGATCCCAAATAACAGAATTGAAGCCAAATATGCCAAAGGCCAGAGAAGTGGTGATTGACAAGAAAAATGGGAAACATAACTGCACGATGATCGTGAACGATGAAATAATTGAGTAATTGGAAGATTTTTGTGTATTTTAGCCAAAAGTTTGCGAAAAATAGGAGGGTGGAAGAAGAGATTAGTATGCGTGCGAATATTTGAAGGATAATCGTCGGTATTAAGTGGAGTATATGAAGGATTGGATATTTGTTTAAGCAAGCAAAAATTTCAGTGCAAAACATTTTTCTCCGTACCACTTTATTGTGCAGTGCAGCAAAACTTGCATAAGCCAGCATAAGTATTACAGTTTGCTAAATGTAGTGGGCACAGGATATCTGTGAAGTTTTTTGCGGTACGAACAGAGGGTTAAGGTTATGAATGCGTGGGTGATGAAAGAACCTAGAATGTGTGCATGTGCAAGGAGTGTGCTTCGTTGGTTTTACATTGCTGAGGGAATGGATGAGAGTCGAATTATTAAACACGATAGTTGATAGTTAGGTGATGTTACTAATCTTGATAGTACGTTCATCTACTCGTCGTGCAATCCTAAAATTGGTTGACTGCAGCCCTCCACCCTTCCCTATCTAATGCTAGGTCCCTTACTTCCTGGTAGCTCTTCCTATGTACTTTCCACTAATTTGGTCCACGAACTTATTCCTGGATCTTCCTCTGGGGATTTTTCCCTCAATTTTTCCTCCGATAATGGTCTTCACAAACCCATTGTGCCTCAGAGTGTGTCCAATCCAACTTATTCTTCTTTTCTGTATGGTGTTCCATACGGTCCTTTCCTCTTCTACTCTTCTGTAAACTTCGTCATTTCTCCTTTTGTTTTTTCCTTCGATTTTATCTTCAGCATCCTCCTCCGGCACCAGGTTTCGAAGGTTTCAAGTCCGTTCTGGTCAGCTTTTCCAATTTCCCATAATACTACAATACATACAATAACAATAATGATCTTCCTTAAAACTGACATTTAACTCATCCATAGCACTGAGCTCAACTATTACCTGCTCTGACCTCGTTTCCCTTTTAATTTTCAGAATTCCTACCCGACCCACCAGGACTCACACATTGCTCCATATCCCTACTCCCAGATAATCTCTCACCAAGCGCTTCCTTATTTCTCGCGTCACTCTCTTCTGAATTCCCTTCCTGAAAATATTGACTCTGTCTTCTTATCTTCTAACGTTTTCACTTTCAAAAGCCTTGCGTTACCCCCACACAATATATTGTTTTTTCTACTCTCTTCACATGTTGTAGTATTGTTTGTTGCCATCTTCATGTTATTTTTTGCGTTTGTGTCCATTTTTGTTAGTTGTATGTTCTCTATAAAATGGCTTCATGCTGTGAGTAACCTTTTTCCAAATAAAAAACAATAAAATTCCATGCGGAAGGAAAATGTGAGAGTCGAATAACTATACCGATACGTACATAATAGTGTTTTGTGAGATAGGAAGGGATAGGCCGAGGCTGTCATGATTGACTGTCAAGGAAGATGCGCTAAAGGGAAGGATTACTTGGAGTTTCAAGAACAAGAGATTATGCGATAAGTAATGTATGGTATAGCCGAGGCAAAAGAGGAAGTTTGCAAGGAGTGCGCAGCATGCAGGAAGGAAAAATATTCCCTTTGTGAAGAGTGCAGGTGAGGCCCTATTTCCAGTCATGACATTTCTTTGAGACAAGAAAATCGAAGTAAACTGATAAAGAATAGATCAGAAAGAACTTTCGGAAAATTCCCGAACGCCTGGACATAACATGTATTGGCAAAGAGCTTCGAAGTGCCGCGCTTCTGTTGAAGGACACCGAAGAAAGGCCTCGCTGCTGGCCCAAATGCGTTTCCATGTGATACTTTGCTGGTTTATCCTAATCTGACGAAAATCATCGCCTCTTTCGTCTCATAAGACAATAACCTTATATGACTTCATCCATCCAGTTGAAATACATGTAGAGAAGAAAACGATCACCGAATTTGATTCAAAGTCTGAGGGTCATTACAGAAATTTCAGCTAGACTCGTTTTGGTGTAACAAGACACAGCCCATTGGTGTTCAATGTTTCATCGGACCACTTTCTAAATAAACCTAGTGAAACGAGTCAAGACCATGGGGGGCTTTTCATTAATAGCAAAATGAAGCACATTGACATCAATTTTCGAATCTTTTTTTTATGTAATCAGGACAGTGAAATAAGCATTAGTATTATCCACAATTAAAAAGCAGATTTATTTTTCTTCCAAAACATGAAAATAATGGTATATTGCAGGTACAAAATCATTCCAAAGTACGAACTTTGTCCGCTTAGACTAAAAAACTATGGCCGGCTACGTAGCGGTCTATTGAAGGCCTTGAATGGCAGGGAAGGAGAAGGAAACTAGGAAATTTTTTGTTTCTCATTAAATCTCAACTTTGTAGCTTCTCAATTCAGCCATATCTGCTTGTTTCACTTTCGCTAAAAATTTTACTTTTGTCCGGCAATATCGGTCTTACCTCCCACCGCTCAGCTGCGGCTTGAAGAGTAGTTTGTATTATGGCCAGTTGCAGGAACGACACATATATATTCTATAAAATCATGGGATCCATGAGCGATGTCAACCGTTCAATAAGTGTTTCATAAACATTCGATAAATTTAATGGTTTCATAACTTAGGGCATGGAGTTATGATTCCATTAGTTGGCAAGATGGCGGATGCACGAGGAACCGCTTGGGGACTTAATGACTGGCTAAAAGAGTTGTTTTGAGACAAATGACCAGTTAATATTCTCATGCTGACTAATTATTATGTGCATTTGCTATTATCCATAGGCTAAACTTTCATAAATTTTATCCGGTGGTAAAAGAGGTACGGCACTAGTTCCCTCCATGAGTCAAATCTCTCTCCCGTCTCTAATATTAGTTTAACCCTCCAAACATCAAATTTTACGCAATCTTCTATGCGATATTTTATCGATTCTCCCACTAGGCATTGCTCGCATTGTCCATCACCAGATTTTCAAATTAAATTTTTTATATATATAGATGACACTCTTAATTAGGTTTCTTGAAGAACAGGGATGTTATGGTGTTCGTTCTCACTGCAGCATGACCCGGGTTCATCCGCTTCCGCCCGTCCCGATTGTCCGCTTTGCCGCGACCAACAACAAAATCGTCGCAATCGATGACCTGGCCTTCACGAATGTCTCGGAGATTCTTCAGGAGATAGACTTGAGCTCCAACCAGCTCACGTCTAAACTCCAGCCGAATGCATTCCGGGGGCCGTATGCTCCGGATCGCTTCCAGCCGCTGCCCAAAGTGCGAATCCTCAACCTCAGGAGGAACGCCTTCCATTCTCTCAACCCTGACCTGTTCGAGCACTTGCCCGCTTTGGAGGAGCTCTACCTGGACCAGAATCCCGTCATCCACATTGATAGTCCCACCTCGATGGCCATCGCCACCATCGTCAACCTGAAGGTATGTCAACGTTTACGCTTCATTATTATTATCGGTAAATATGTAGTTTCGACTCCATTCGGGAAACATTTTTTTCAACCCCTAAAAATAAATGTTTTTCGGTGAAATGTTTAGGGAAGATAGTGCATGAATCTGGATTGTTTTAAATGAATAAAGTTTTGAAAAAAGTGATAAAATACGGTTTTGAGCGAAAATTGAACATAAGAGGTGATGATTTCGGCGGCCATTTTGGAGAGTTTATAGAGATTTTCCTGAAATGGCGCAGTGATCGAGTAACCTTCACATCTTACATAGAGCAGCTGCAGTCATGTAGGATCGCGTATTTTCTAGTAAAAAAAATCCTCGAGCTGATTGGTGATTGTATGGGTAAATGTAGCAGCTGCAGCCATGTAGGATCGCGTATTTTCTAGAAAAAAAATCCCTCAAGCTGATTGGTGATTGTATGCGTAAGTAAGAGGTGAAATATGTAGGTGTCCCTCTGGTGGAAACGTTGGGAAGATGGAAATATGGCGTAAAGCGCATCGGGAAAATGGTAATTTTTGATGATTCTTGAGCTGAAATATCCAGAAAAGTACTAGGAATTAGGTAAAAAACGTGATATTTTATAAAATCCGGATTCTTTAGCTTTGAAATAGGTATAAATTAGCGCGGTAGGTCACCTGAGACGACTGTAACAGCAGTTCGCGGAATGGAGTGGAAACTACATACCTACCTTATTATCTACTAACTGTGCCCAGCATGCGTCGCAAAACCTCTTTTTCTTTCCAAGTAGGCACACATACACAAGGCAGACCTTTACCTACACAGGAATTCGCAAGGCACAAATGATGGCATGAGTTTCCATTCCATGACTATGTTGTGGTTCCCAAGTAAATAAAATATCTATAGTTGAAGTAGTGCAACAATTTAAGATTCCCGAGCTTAAAAATCCAACTTTAGGAAAAAGCGAAGCGTATACAAAAATCGAGTGCAAGAATAAAAAATAAGCAAATAAAAAGACCAGTGCATCAAATATTGTTCTACGTACAATTTAATTACGTACATTTTAACACAAATTATGTCTGACTGATATGATTCTGATGCACGCGATATTTCGCCTCACTGATGCGATTCTGATGCAAGTGACTGAGCAACTCGTAAACGATCTGCTTCGTTGCTTGCTTGTCGTTCCTCGCTTGTTTGTGAAGCTCGCGTGTGAACACTCATTTGTTGAAACGACTCGCGCTACATCTATTTTACAATGGATTTCATAATGCAGAAACCTTCGAGGGCGCGCGCACAACAACTCACCAAAGTTTCATCGTCATCTAATGAATGGTTTTGGAACGCATAGAAGAACGAACAAACAAACATTCATTTTTATATATTAGATTTCAAATGTCTTGGGGGCTACGAGGCAGGACTAAAATTTGCGGGTGTGAGCGAAGAGAAAGTTACTCGTCACGTGACTTCCCCAGAGCCAATCGGGGTACAGTAGGCGTGGCATAGAGCCTCAACAATTCTGTTGCTCTGAGACCTCCGATAGGTGAACATCGCGATTCTCCATGCTGTGCTGCCAAACCTCATCACCCCCGGGGCCTCCAATTGTGGGCCAGTGGGCTTGAACTTGCTTCTAATCTATATTGCTCTGCATCTGTTCCGGCCCGAGTTTCACTGCCACATTAATGCATGCTCCAAATATAAGATTCAATACGTTTAGATTTATGTTACAGGTTGTTATTTAACTCCTCTTCTGGTAGAATACCTTCTCAATTTCTTCAAAAATTCATGAGTGTGGCATCCTTTATTTTGTTTGAACTCATCATCGTCATAATCGTAAGACAATCAATCTGCTTCGCGCTGACTGCAGCCCTCTAATCTACCCTGTATTGTAACTGTGGAATGCCTCACACTTCCCCCACGAAAACTGAAATTAATTGAGCCAGTTTTTAATTTTTAATGCCAAATGTGAGTTTTACAGCGCTGGTAGACTGGGTTTATTTTATTCATATCTTCATTCATCTTCATTTTATTCATATATTCATCATATCATGCATACATATATTTATCAGAAGAAGAACGTGTAGGAAGCACTTGTAATGAAATGAAATAAAATTCCGCCTTGTAATTTCTCCACTGGTTTATTAATACCGAGCATGGTTTTGACAAATAAGTTATAATAGTTATGATTTATTGTTCTTGGACATATTCAATGCCCATTTGGAAGGTACAGAATTTATACAATACTTAGAGCTCACATGTTACAAACAAGGATGAACAGGGATGGGCGGATACCATATGTAAAGTAAAAATAAAAGAGCAGAAAAAAAGGAAAGAAAAAACCACAAGTTGGCAGATTTGGTGGGGTGGCTAGAATACTGGCCAACCATACGGGCGGCAAGGGTTCAAATCTCTGCAGAGGAGGATGTTTTTCAGAGGGAATCCGGTCCCTACTCGAGTGTCTTGTGGAGGGCACTTCAAATACAGTACTCCGTCTGTTGAAATAGACGTTAAACCATGGTCCCCTTGGTGCATTTCGTTAAGAACAGGCTAATGCCGACGCCGGGTTTCTACACACTCTTCTTCCCTTACCTATCCCCTATGGCGGAAATGACCTAAGCTGTCGGTCGCCACCCCAAAATTCAATCCAATTTAACATCCTGACATTCATTTTCAGGTTTTTCTGGCACATAACTGCAGTTCCAATAACTTTGTTATTGTATTGACTTAGGTAGAATATACTAAGAGCAAATTTTTGTGATAAATCACCGTCTGCCTCAGGTGAGCCTGGTCAGGCCTGATTGAAGGTGACTTGAAGGTTTTTATGAGATGTAGATATAGTTGTAACACCTTCATAATTACTGTCAGGTTCTCAGCCTCTCGATGACGGGACTAAGGAAGCTCCCCGACACTCTCCTTCACACGCCAAGATTCTTGGAGAGACTGGATTTATCCTTCAATCATCTGGACGCCGTGCCGACCACTGTGGGTGACGCAAGGGAGCTGAAGGTGTTGATCTTGGACGGGAACCCGATCACGAGCTTCCACAACAGGTCAATGCCCTTCTTGCCCAAACTCTCCAAGCTGTCCATCTCCAGCATGCCGTATTTGACGACAATCGAAGACGGTGCTTTCAGTGAACTAATCGAACTTCAAGAGCTCAACTGCCAGTTGAACCCCAAATTGGGACTTATTGAGCCCTATGCCATGGCGGAAAATTTTGAGGGTAGGACGAACAACCTGACTAAGGTGAGTTAAAAACGTTTTTAGAAAATACTCCTAATATTAAACTTGAGCTGATCTATTTTGTTGGGAACAATCAGTTAGCACGCTACAATTCAACAAGAGGAATAAATAATTACGGCTCATGAAGGTGATTTAAAAACAATCCTCCCAAAATGACGGGAAAAACGCTTTTATTAACATAAGTAGCAATCATCAAGCACGCATGGAGAGTTAGGTGAGAAAAATACCCCAGCCAAAATCTCTTGGTAATTCTAATTAATATTGAACATTCAATCAAAGCCAAAAGTGCCTCGGTCATAAGTTCCAATTCCAACTCTATGCTAAGGTTACCAAGAAATGGAACGTTTCTACATGCATACATACCAATCACGCCGTTCCCTTCCGAGGTAGGCACAGTCACAAAGTTTCACTCAAAAATATATAATTGTACACCTAACTCTGATTCAATAATTTCCTCCATACTGACCTATCCTTGCAAACCTTTTTTGCTTCATTTACCCCCATACACTGCTTCATTCACGTCCTCCTGTTTTTAAGACTCCTAATATTCCTTCTCCTAAGAATTTCCTCAACCACATTCAACCACAACTTTCTCGGCCTACTTCTACCTCTCGCACCATTCATCTCTCTATGGATGGAATTATGAAACATTGGCATGAAAAAATACTGCTACTCTATCAGTTTTTGAAAAGTGCTATTTAGCCAATTTTATTTTTATTTTATTTTATTTTATTTCACTGCCCCGAATACAGCACATTAGGCCATTTTACGTCGGGTGAACAACATTAAACAACGGACGAGACACAGACACCGATGTCCCGGGCAGATAATATTCTACCCAGGCGGGACTCGAACCCGCGACCCTCGGGTAAGCAGGCGAGGACTTTACCCCGCCGCCACCGGGGCCAAATTTAAGAAAAATAGCAATTTATATTATAATAGCATTTATTTTGAAATGTGACGTATTTTTATTGTATAAATTTAATTTAAAATAATAACTTACATGATAATATTCACACAAGGTATACTTCAACATTGCCTTCACAACGTACCTTTTTTTAAACTTTCCCAATTTTCTCTTCATATGAGAGCTGAAACTATTTATTTCAGAGCTCCATCAGGCACACCATCGTCAGTGAGTAGCGTCACACATTCATCTATTCAATTTGTTTGACAAACCGCCGAAAGAGACGCAACTTTCCACACACTTAATCCGAAGCATTACAATTCTCTCTATCGCAGCAACTAAATGGATAAACCTCTTAGAAAGCAGATATTTCAATGATTTTGAAATATAACAAATTTGACTCGCTCGACCATAAAGGGTTAACTTGGCGATCCCTTACATTTTCAATCGCACAAGTCAAAGAGGAAACTTAATTTTTTTGCAAAATATCCTATTTCTGCTAGTGTACATTATCATATTGGCATTTTTCCAGCTATATCTCAACAACAATGCATTGACTCATCTTACTCGACATCTGGTCTACCAATGGAGGCTGTTGGAAAAGGTTGATCTTCACGGAAATCCTTGGAGCTGCGACTGTATCAATCAATGGATGGTGAATGATCTGGTGCCTATTTTGGACAACATTGACCCAACAATATCTCCGTCACTGTGGTATGTATCATATGAAGTATCTCATAAGAAGCGCATATGTTGTTATACGTAGGAATAATAGAAATTTTTTTTAAGTGTATTTGTATTTTTTTTGGTACAATACAATAATATTTGACAGTAGTTCATTACAAGAAAAAAAGAAAAGTATACCTTAAACTAACAGACAAGGACAAAGAATACAGAAAAGGAGAAAAAAAAGAAACTTGAAACATGAAAAAGGGGAAAATACACTTAATGAAGGCATGAATGTTAAAATTAATTTTGAATTATAATTTTGTGGTCCTGCTAAGCCGTAGGCTTGTCAGCAGGTGCCAATATGTATCTTATTAAGTGATCGGATACTCTGTTCGCACATTCAATGGAAAATTTCACAACATTTTGGATATTTTCTTAAACATGAAAGAAAATGAATAAATACATATATATATATATATATATATATATATATATATATATATATATATATATATATATATATATATATATATATATATATAAATACGTTGATGGATTGGAGTCAGCCATGCGGCGATGAACACACGATGTGGATAGGATGGAGGAGATAGACACACAAAAAAAGAGACGATAACACTTACATAGCTAGCTTTCGGAACTAGTCCGTCTTCAAGGCGTATCACGGAACAAATGTCGTGTGCGCTGGTGAGGATAGGGGTAGGAGGGGCGGTAGGTTTGGGGAGTGGGGATGGGGGAAGGGGTTTTTCCCAGCGGTTGACGATATATATATATATATATATATATATATATATATATATATATATATATATATATATATATATATATATATATATATATATATATATATATATATATATATATATATATATATATAAAGTTCTTGCGAAGATTCCACGAACGTGTCAAACAATATAAAACTTCGTCACAGGGTGACACTAAACATAAAACATATAAAAAGGAAACTCACGAGTTTAAAATTTTCGGTGGGTCGCCCGCACCTTCATCAGTGATAGGGTGCGGGCGACCCACCGAAAATTTTAAACTCGTGAGTTTCCTTTTTATATGTTTTATGTTTAGTGTCACCCTGTGACGAAGTTATATATATATATATATATATATATATATATATATATATATATATATATATATATATATACATACACACACACATACATATACCAGCATGCATATGCATACACACATACCCTAGACCCAGACATACATATATATTCAAACATACACACATATACATATACCTACAAACGCAAATATACCATTACATACATATATTCATAAGCACTTAAGTACAAAATGTATACACAAAGAGATTCACATTTTTCAATGTACTGAATGGTGCAATGATAGTAGAAAATATATAACCCAAGATGATTTAGTAGTATTTTCATCATACAATCGCAATTTTGAAAATTTTATGCATCAATATGAAACGATATCTCTGTTAATATAAGTTCTATGAGTTAAAATTATAAATTATAAAATAATTTTAAGTATCCCAAGATTGACATAAGGGGCCGTTCAAGTATTACGCAATGACGATTAATGACATTTTTGACCCCAACCCCTCCCATTATGTAAGAAAATGTAAGATTTTCCCACCCCCCTTCCTCTCAGTCTTACGAAAGACGTTAGGTATTTGAATCAACTTTTCGTTAAATGCTCGCTTTGGTTGAGCATGGAGGTAATGCTAGCCAGTCAGGCGACAGAATAGGATCATTGGTGTAGCGGTGAGATTACGGAAAATACGCCGTTAACGAGCAAATGCTCCATTTCACTGCTCAATTTCATTCGGAAACAATAAAATGTTTCAAGACGGACAAAAATCTTACGTAAATTGGTTTCAGACACCCTGCCCTCCTACAGAAGACAATGTAAGATGATCCCAACCCTCCCACCCTCCAAAATCGTCTTACGTAATACTTGAATGGCCACTAAGTATACTTAAGAAATATACTAATGATAGAATTGATGCCACATGCTCCTTTCTAGTGATACCGTTTGATGAACCGACCTTATGCAAAATAAGCAATACCAATTCGGAACAATGGTCGTTTTGTTGGGTAAATTTATTCTTCCTCCGTAACTTCGTCTAGGAAGGTGGACTTCCGCTGCGACGAATAGCTGGAGTCCCTACCTCGAATAACCGCGGCGTTACAAGCTCGAAGACCAATAGTTTCAATTTGCATATGGGAAAAATATTTACATCCTCATACTATCCTACGAGCCTCCGCATGAGCATGTGGCAGGGGACGTTAGGTCACCAGCCGTGTAAAGATGTAAGGTTTTGGGAGGTAAAATGGTGACGCGTATTATGGGAGTGCATTTAGGGAAGCTCAGAGTTTATTGTGGTCGCTTATTGTGCGCGGAAAAAACGAGTTTTTGTTTCAATCTGTTTCGCAGTGTATCTCTCTCATTTTATCGCTTCTGTCAGACCTATAAATCTAGTTAGGTGTCATGATAATATTCTCGGAGTCCCTCTGAAATTCACGAGTTCTAAATTTATCAAGCAACTTAAACCTAGCGTGTAGCCTCCGAGTCTCTAGAGGCTTCCACCTTAATCCCTCTTAAAGTTATGAGACACTATATGTTCGCTCGTAGCAGTTTTTAACGAAGCGCGCTGCTTAATTTGTGTTTTATTAATTTTTTTGGTTGAGTCTTTATGACCAGGGTCCCAAATGCTCGCAGCGTGTTCGAGGTGTGGCCTAACCAGAGCTAAAAGGATTGTATCTTTTACTTTTCATCCGAGCACCTTCCTATTATACGCTTAACAAAGCATAGTTTCTTTAATGCTCTGCCGCATACGTTTTGAATGTGTGTTTCCCCCGATGTATGAAAAGTTAAAAGGTAGAGATTCCGAGAAAACAAATAAAAAAGGTAGAATGTAAGTAGATGAAATTCATGATTAAATTCAAGAGCGAGTAATAACTCCGTAGAATATATTTAGAAGTAAAAAAATGTATGATTGTTCTTTTATTTTAAAAAGTTCTTTTATTTTAAAATATAATGTGCGGTTAAAACAATAACTTCCATGTCCCTTGACACGTGCTTTCCTTAATTTTTGTTAACCCTAATTGGTCACCGTTCAGTAGAATTGCATAACGGTCACACTGGGTTAAATTCACTCCAGCGTCGGAAAATGTTATACCTTGCTTCAAAATAAGTTCTAAAAATCTAAAAATAATATTTAGGTATTGATGAAGGATTGTTGAAAAACATGTCACAGTTTTCCTACCAAAATTAATTGTTTAAGTATTTTAAAATTATTTGCTAAAACTAAGGTAGAGAAAAATCGTGTTATTTCACAGAAAAAAATAGTTTTTTTACAGAATTGATTTTGAGGAAAAAACTATGAGAATCTATTCCTGAAATATATATTTTAATAACATTTTTTTCAATACTCTTCGCTCAAAAAAGTATATTTGTTTTAAAGATTGAAAAATGTCAAAAAATAAAAGGCCTTTATTTTGCACGAATAATTGAAATTAAAGGAGTAATAATCGTTATTACGCAAAAATATTGTGCAAAATACGTTTTATTATAATAATTTATATTAAAAATGGCTGGGTTTTATTTAACCCCATGTGACCAATTAGGGTTTAAGGAGGAATCTTAGCTTACCCTGTCACTTTGCGATTGTCTAACAGCTCCCAGTCCACCCTTCATTGGCTGAATTGAGCTAACGACTAATTGGCTTGTAATCTTTTTAGACAGTTTTATTTTGAACGATCGTTTTAAAGTATGATTTAGTTCTTTCCCGGCGCATTATACTGATGAAGTCTTCTCGGGTTTTCCAGCGGGTCAGGTCGTTATGGGCCAACGTTTCGATGGCTACCCATTATATGCCTGACAGTTTTTGCGCCAAAACCGTCGCAAAAAACTGGCGCGAAAACCGTCAGGCATATAAGAAGGCACCATTTTTGACACTGACATGCCCTGAGGACGATGGCGGCGGTAGCCATCGAAACGTTGGCTGGTAACGACCTGACCCGGTGGAAACCCGAGAAGACTTCATCAACGATCGTCTTTTTTGTGAAAGTCATTTTCATTTGTCAAACGCGAAAATATTGGTGTGGAGTGTGGGGATAGGACACTTCCGGAGGGTAAGAAAATAAGTGAGAATTTTTCTCCAATGGTCGTAATTATTGGCAGCACTCATCAAAGAAAGAAAATATTTACTGTGTTGGTTTAACGGAAATGTCAGTGACCAACCACAGTCTCTCCACCAGAAAACCCTCTGGGGTGGTTTACGGGAACGTTAATTCCATGTCAGTGACCACTCATAGACACACATACTCAACCCAAAATGGGATCGCAGGGCTTAAGAGACCCCACTGAGCATGCCTGGGTTATGACCACAAACACACCATCTGTGAATGTTTACGGGAATATAAATTCCACGCCAGGAAGAAACTCAGAGCAATCACTCTCACAAGCACTGTGAAAAATCACTCTCTCACACTTTTACCATCGAATCCATCCATCCAATTAATCGAACCATCGAATTTAACTTCCACGTCTGTCTTTCTTTTCGTTCTCCGCACCTTTTCCATTGTCCACAACCACATAGGGGCTGTCCGTAATCCTTGTAGACAAAAATAGGCCACTTTTTGACCCCCACACCGCCCACCGTGGACACTCGTTGCTTTCACCCGGACCCCCCCGTAACTCCCTGTCATCCACGTAGACTTCTCTTTTTTCGGAAAAAACTGTGAAACGGGTTTTTAATGGACTGTCATGGACTATCGGTAATTTAGGCTTATTTAATGGAAATGTAAGTAAAAGGAAAACTGCTTTTGTAGCTATGATAATACGTTATTTACTACGACTAATATCCACTCTAATCCCTCCACCCCCAATGTGGACCTTCGTTGACAACCTTCGTAACCTCCCACCCCTGTTTGGTGTCTGCGTGGATTATGGACAGCCCCTCATCAGATGTCTTTAGCCTATTCTCCGACTCCTCTCTCAGAATCACCAATTTGATTCACCATACTACACTCCATTTTAATCTCACAGCCAGCCAACTCTTTAGATTTTAGGGAACTTGTCCTGATTTTCTTTCCATAAAAAAGACTACTCTCCTGTCCTAATGCAGGTGTCACGAGCCACCAGAGCTGGTCGGGAAGAACATGCACGACATCCTTGTGCATTCACCTGTATCTTCACACCTGAGATGCTTGGATCTTTACGGGAATCGACCCGAGAATGACGGAGCCATGCTGATCGGAGTCCTCATCGGCTCTCTGCTGGCCATACCGATCACTGCCGCTCTGTACTTCGGCTGGACCAAGCGAGCCAGTATTCTTGCTTTATGCTGTCCCGGAATCCCGGCCTCCGTCAATTCCAGAGGTGGAGCGGCGGATTTCTCCCGAGCCTTCTACAAGAGGACGAGCAGTTCCACTGTCAGTGGCGAATACTGAAAAGACTCATCCGGGTAGGGGTTGAATTTCCAGCGATAGCGGTGCGGCTTCAAGAGTGTTGCTGCGTCAGTTTGTGAAGTGTTAAGCAACAGACTAATTTGGGAAGGGTTAATCTTTTGAGGAATGTCCACCCGCTGCAACCGCACCCTACGTCTTTTTTTTGTGATGCCGTATATTTCAGAAGCGGCGCAACTTCGGATGAGTCACTTTGCATTTTTAGGTGCCGACTCCAGTTTCTCAAGTATTTGTGAGGGCTTATTCCCTCGATCAGCGAAGAAGACTGTCATTTCCAACGACCGTTTGCTGACATTGTGCAAGATTTTTGGACTGTCAAAAATTCTTTCCCACAAAAAAGTCCTTCCCTTAGTAGATGTATTGTTACCTTTCCCCCGAATTACGAAGCCGATCGTGAGGGCAATGGTCGCAGCTAGTCATATTTCAATGAGGAACTAATTGGGCAAATTGACGGGTGGAGGTATTTTTGAACCTTGGAACCAAATCCATCTTGCAGCATGTGCATTTTGGGAAAGCTGACCAATTTTGAGTTTTTAATCACTTTCGGACAGTTTTTTAGTTACCATTTTGTCCCAACTTTAGAAGGAGAAGCAAATATTACAACGGCTGTAAGTCCACGAAAAAAGTGTTCGGGTTTTCGGTTTGTTTTTTCTTTCGAAGCCGTGAGACGTGTAAATTTAAAACAGTCGGTGAAGTAAAAAAAAGCTTACTTAATAAACTTTTTTCGTGCTTCCAGTGGTGTGTATAGTCATTTGTATTGTGTATATTGTGATATAACACGTTGCCAATGATTTCAATAGCTTTGGCTTAGCAGTAAAAAATATAACTGTCTACGAGCAAATAATATCATGTAAATCATAATAACTGGCCGCATTAAAGGATTTATGCTGAGAATTGTGCTGATGAAGTACAACTTTTTTTTAGCACCATCAAGGTATTCCACGAGAGTTCAATTCGAACGACTAGATGGGTGATCACGTGGCTTTCGCCCGGTTGAATCAGCTTACTGGTGTCACTTTTGAAAAAGCTTGACTATACTTTACTGGATCATTGCTATTTTCTGATGTTCTGTCAAGTTGTATGGAAAGTTTTGAGTTTTTATATATATTTTTCTAAAAGAGAAATTTTTAACGTGCTATATAATACCTGTAGACAAAAATGTGAATAAATGCTTTCTCACTACCAAGAGTGAACAGGGAATGAAGCACTGTCTAAAATTATTTTTTTGTCTTTTAACTCCATTCCAATTACTCTTCAAAAACATTAACAGTACTATCCTGAATGTAATACAAAGTTTTTTCTCAAATAGTTACCTTTCAATGTCACATTCCCGTGCTATATTCGGGTGAGTCATATCTGTAAAAATATATTTCTCGTCACCTCAGGCATTTCAGACCGTTCAATTAATATCAATCGGTCTGAAATTTATTGTGCGCTCATTTAATGATGCTACTATGAAAACATGCCCTGAAAAACAGTCTTGAGAAGGAGATTATCTTGGAGAAAATTTATAATAAGAATATTAAATTGTCTTTTCTTTATTTATAAATTTCACTTTCTAACACTGGGGGACGTATTATATTTGCACTTACATAGAATTCTCAAAGTTCACCTTGAAACCAGATGCCCCAGAAACCTGGTTTTCAAATGGTCCACAAACCTAACCGATAACTGAAATACCCAGGTTCAATTTCCTGTTAAGCCAAATCAGCTTCCTCCATTCAATTTCCACACTTGAGTGAGCATGCACGGTCCACGTTTCCTAATAACCAAAGTACGGCCTGCAATGCGCGATCAGTCGTAAATACTCTTTTAGTGACGTGTTTAAAGAAAACGAACGCTCGAAGGAAAACCAGCGTAGATTTTTTCAGGAAAACGTAGTATGCATCTTACAATAGCCTAGGTTGAAGGGGAATCAAAAGCAGTGTTATACATTCTTGATGAATACAGAAATTATTTTCTTCCATCCCACTGTTCACCGTTCTGGTATAGTTCTTTTATCTCTGAGACGCGTTTTTTTCCCATCCCGGCTCGCATCTCGCCGAGTTATCTCGGTGCGACGCTATACAAACACTGTGCGGCTTAGCGTTATCGCATCGCTCGCGAATGCGTCACAAGATCAAGTAGAAAATAGAGAATGAAGCACCTGTTAGATTGCTTGCGCGCCTCCGGCTTGTCCCCGGAGAATCTATACTTGCAAACAGTATCACACTTACCAGTTTGCTTCCCTCATTGCTTTCTCTCGTCACACATTCAAAACTTTTGTCAAAAAAATTCGATCGCACGAGCTTGAGTAATTGTGTGACAGACAGAATTGTTAGGAAATTACGACGGGTGGAAATCCCCTCAGAATCTTTGATCAAATGTAATAAAGCCGAACAGGAACAGGCTACTATCGATGCTACCAATTAATTCAATGAAAACGATATGTAACGATGTTTTAATGTTTATCTTTATGGATCGGTTTTCAATTTTTATATGGAATGATAAATAATTCTGTGTAATTTTATAATAATATTTACATGCCAGCATGAATTTCAATCCATCATTCTTGGTTTTGACTATTATTTAATTTTCAAGGTTGTTTAAAGGTCTCGAGTATCCTGAATAGTCGAAACGTAATGCGGAGCATTAAAAGATCTGTTTTGTTGAATCTTACCAGGCCCTAATATTTAATAATAATAATACATTTATCACTCCACAATTTTAAGTAAAAAGATTTTTTTACAATTTTTCACATACCTGTGGGGAGGCTAACTTCCGTTAATTGCATGCATTTCCGTTTCAAAAATTAAAAAACACCTTATAAAGCATGCATATCTTAGAGTATAATAGCATTTCAATGGTGCCGCAAAGAATTAATGAACCAATGACAAATTTTTCTCATGTAGTTTACCTTGCAATTGTGTACAGCGAGATAATACAATAATACTGTAATACACCATAAGAGAGCATAGTTACGGATTTATTATTAGACAGCAATATTTAATACCAGAAATCAAATCTTTTCGGGGGATAAATCCATAGTTTTGGATAAATATTTAAAGTAAATATTCGTACATATCATTGAGGCTCGCACATATTTGACGTTTCCCTTTTATACTTGTGGTTTGCAACTCATGGCATTGGCAAACGAATGCGCACGACAGCGACAGCTGGCGAAGTATTCCACAACTGCGCACGATTCGCTTTAACGTTTGAGGAATGTGTTCCGCGTACGAAATGACTGGAAATAATTTTTGACAACATGGTATATGGACTAGCGTAATTAGAGAAAAATCACGTCTTTGCATAAAATACTAGAGATATAGCTTTCGTAACAAAGAAAATTTCATGGTATTTATTTAAATGCTTAATTTAATGTCGGCTCTGGTGGCGGCGGGGTAAAGTCCTCGCCTGCTGGCCCGAGGGTCGTGGGTTCGAGTCCCATCAGGGTAGAGTGTTATCTGCCCAGGACATGGGTGTTTGTCGCGTTCATTGTTACTGTTGATCGCCCGACGTAAATTGGCCCATTGTGCTGTATTCGGGATAGTGAAGATAAATAAAATAAGTGAAATAAAATAATAAAATAAAATAAGTGAAATAAATAAAATAAATAAATAAACTAAATAAAACAAAATTAATAAATTAATGGGAGCTGGATCACCTTCAAAATATTGTGGAGCATCTGTGCCACTTGTTGATAGTGAACATACACCTGAGACTGTGGCCGTAAAATTGCGATGATATACGTTGCACGAATTTCTTTCAATTAGTTGTAAAAATTATCTGATTCTTCAATATCCGGAAAAATAAATTGTCCTCGATAGTATTAAGTGCCCTCGTGGTTAACTGAAACAAGGGAAAAAATATCTGAGAACATGGTAAATATCCGAATTTACTCTACTTGACGTCACAGATATCCACAGATTTAAGTCACCAACTGTGACGTGTATTGGGGAAGGCATCAAAAACATACATTGGAGAGGAATTATATAAATGCACAATGGTAAGTAGAACCTAAGCTTTCCTTTATTTGAGAAATAAATTGATCAATTCTGTACTGATTTCGACAGAGGATGATTTCTGGACTGGGGGGAGAAACTAAGGCAGGGCACGATAACCGTGAACAGATAGCTTGATAAAACCTGCCAGGTTACGATAAGAAATTAAATGAAAAAGTAAGCGGACTCATTTATACGTCCGAAGCAGAAACTTTTCCTTGTCCTTTATTGAACAGCTATTCAGATATTGATACAATTTTCTATCAAGAATTCTGCACATTCCGGTCTCAAAACCGTTCTTTTTACAACATATTCACTCTCTCAACCAAACAAAAGGGACTCTGTTTACTTTGACTTTATTGTTATCAGTATCAATCCAGGTCAGAGATTCTGCGACGACGATTAAAACCTTGATACCTGTCATACCAACCTGCCGGGTATTCACAGGTACGGTGCTTTTTGAAATAAAGATATTAAACGAGAAGAGACAGTTTACCTCGACAGTGCATGAATTTAGTCATTACTAGCGGTCAGATGAAGCCTCTCCACAGGGGTCTTTGGAGGTCATTTGTCAAAATTGCTATCTCTACTTCATGTAAAAAAATCTTCCGTAGCTAAATGGTTACAACTTTCTTCCAGCAAGGCGTCTAATCAGATTTTTTTTCATCTATTTTTACTCCTCCGATGCTATATTTTGAACCTACTATACCGCCGCCATTCTATATCGGTAGGCTAATGTCGAAGACGCGTTCCTTTCTCCTACCCCTTCTATTTACTTTGAAATCCTTCCCTTACCAACGTGGTCACGGCATCCTAAGTAGCGGTTGCCCCTTCACGTAACTAACCAAGGAATTAATAAACAGGGTAACTAAAAGCACAATGACTACCAAATACCTCCAGTCAAAGTTTTACTCGAGTAAATTTTTGAAATCAACATGACGATTTACTGAAAGGAAAGCCCAATGCTCTTTAGGTATAAATTAAACAATTGTTTAATATTGGAGTTAATCAACATGGCTTCCGGATAGTTCCTGCCTATTGTACGTAGTTTTTTACATAATTACCTGTTACTACTTCATTGAGTAAAAAGAGGATACAACAACGCATGATTAAAAGTGAGTGATAAGGAAGAGACGCTTACTCTCAACTTTGAACTCAACTAACTCATTTACATCTCAAGCTAATCATGAATAAGAACACTTGGTATATTTCAAAAGGTTTATTTAAAATGGAACAAATACTTTCGACGCCAAAGCGGCATTTTCATGTACCATAATAGATTTAATAATTTCGTCATATTCAGGTTCTATAATTATCCATGAATTTCCACTAAGTCATGCCTGAACCCACTTTGTTTATCTGAAGCTAATCTCAATTACAATAATACACTGTAAATGTTAAGTTTGAGCTCTAAAATATTCTGGAATTCGAAAATATATCTTATTAACAAAAGTGTTTTTGTTTAACATTAAATACGGTGGAGAATACATGGAGTAAATTCTCTCTTTCTGCAAATAAATGTGTACCTGAGGAAGTTGTTTCAAGCAACTGAGGATTATGCTATCTCGTGAAGTGATACGAATCTCTTGCGTAGCGCGCGTTGGGCTTCGTCGTTCATATTTTCCTCACTCCATGATTTTAAAATTTCTGTATATGATTTACTCGGGTATGATCCTAATACTAGACTGTTCATCACTCCCGTTCTAGTTGAATTGTGTAGGATAACTTTGCACAGCAAATATAAAACACCGATTGTTTCAAAATTTTGAACTCCTCTTATTGAATTTTATTTTTATATTAATATTTGCAACAATTATAAGGATTTTTTCCCTCATTAGCCATTTTCCCTTACAATTTTGGTGGCCAGAAATGACGAAACCAGAACGCCGACTCACCTTTATGAAGAGTTTTTATCGCAGTTGAGTGACTCAGTCCAAACTCCCTGGTTATCAGCATCATCCAGACATTCACAGCCTCTCCCAGTTCCATATCACGTTCAGTATCTCCAAAAGACTACGCCAGCACCATCTATCCTATCACACCTAAAGTGTGTCATATGAAGTCCACAAAAATCGTGGCAACAATAATATTCTGTAAGGTAGGAGAAGAAGGAAGGGAAAGTCCAGAAGTGCAATACACTACGGATTTTCTAAATAGCCTCGCTGAAATATTTAACGCCACAGTTTGGACTGCGTATAAAGTTAAAGCCATTGAGAGTGCTTTAAACTAAAAGTGGCTGCAGAATCGTATTTAAAGAATTAGCTAGTTTCGGCCGTGAGTAGTAAGATAAGACTGAGCAACAATTAGTTATAGAAGAATATGATGTCCAATTTTGGTGCTCTGAAATATATTGTGTCAACGGATTAGCAAGTTGGAATGTAACTCACCACCAGCAATTGCTAAGGTAAGTAACATCTAGTTTTTCCACAAATCTATTAGTAAGTAGATTAGCCTATGTTATTTTCTACTGTATGAGTGACGCATATTTTTTTGCTACTTTAGAACTGATCCACGCTAGACTACCAGCCACTAAACTATTTATCTCCACATTCAATCTTAGCGAAAAGTGCTGCGTAATAGTCCAGCTAACGGACATGCTCCGGATCAGCGATAATTTTGACATTGTCATTGAGCTATATATATTTACTAAAACTTGCATTTGCGTCCGCCATTGAGAATACTAGGGAAAAATAAGGTGTTGATTACGGCGTGTGAAGGTGTGAAAGATGAATACATTAGAAATTTATATAAAGATACGCAACCATCCACCCAATAGATTTCGATATACCTGATGCAACGTCTCCAGGTCTATATGATCCAGATTATATCCATCGCGTGTCCTGAAAATGGTTTCGCTTTTATGATCCCCAGTCGCGTCATTGTATGTTTTAAGTCTGCAGAAATGTGAGAATTTCTAGGTTTTTTATGCTTGTGAATTCTCTATAAAATTCTGAAAAAATTAATTTTTATAATATATTATTTTTGATAAAATTGAGATAGGGTAAAGTTGGTAAATATTCATATTTAGATTATTAGATAGCTTAGATAGATGATTATATTTAGATTAATGTCCGGCGCTCTATGGTTCGCGTTCTACGTTGTGGCGTCTGGCGTTCTAGAATGTAATAGAAAGATTACTCATTTGATGAAATTGTGACCCGAACAGGGAGAGCAGAGTGAGGGCAGATCAACCTGGTATACCCTCCGCTATATTTTAAGAGGCATGCAGTTTCATGGGTGCAAACATGTTTTCAGAAAAATACTGCAGGAAGTTAGAGATAAAGAAACAGAAATCTTAAGGAAAATGATGTGTGCAATTTTAGTACGCTGACAGGCGCAAAATGCAGTCTCCAAAATTTGAAAATTTATCGAGAAAAATATCAACTTGTTTGACTGAGTTTCGACCCCGAATTCCCAAATATCTCTCTGTATCGTCCTGTTTATGATTACTAGAGTTTGAATCCAAATCAGGGTAAAATGATTTTTCATGGGGCATCTACACGCTTAGATATAATGAAGAGGGAGTAACTTATTAACGCTGTTCTACTTGATATCGGGTGATCACTATTTTTTCACCAATTGACCAGATAAAAATATATTTGCACAGAAGCCTATGGACCACTATCAAGGATGCGTGGCCGTAGATGGTGCCCATTAATAAGGGATGGAATAGGGAAAAGGAATAGGAAAAGGGAAGGTGAAATGTTTTTGAACGGATTAGCCACTCGCTTCATCTTTGTTGTAATTATGGTCGAGGGATTAAGATATTTTTGTACCCATTCTTTCGGCAGGTAAAAATCTTTAGTTTCTCCTGTTAGTTCTATAGACGCAGTGCAGTGAGGCAATAAAATCCCCGTCTAACTTTTAAATTTGCGTGATCTAAATTGTTTAAACGGAGTATCCTTCGAGTCTGCAGCTGCTCCCAGCCTAGTCGATCAATCAGCTATTTTAATATACTGTTGACTCGTCGCAGTTTTTGACAAAGGGCGGGAATTTCCCTCGTTTTTTGTTACTTCATTTAATTTATACTTTATTTTCTTTATTTTTAAGGATACATACTAAGGGATGGGTAAAATACATTAAAAATCACGAAACACAAATGTATTTTAAAATAAATGCCTAAATATCTTGAAATATATGTAGAAATCTCAAAAAGATTAATGTGAAAACTGCGAAAATAAGATTACTATACTAAATGGTCAACGAATTAAATAGTATAAAATATCTTTTATTTAAAAAGTGGACTCATGAATTAAATAAGATTCGAGTTTTTGTGGTCGCCTCTATCTGAAGCTAATCAGTAAAATTATCATTAAGAGAATCACATTCCCATGATTCAATATTCAATTTATAATCCTTCAGCGAGGGTTGAACATTCTGTAGTGTTCCCAAGAGAAAAGTTACATTATTAACAGGGTCACCCAACATTGTTTAAGTTGGGGAAATTTTTAGAACTCGGAGGAATGAGAAAGATGGGGAGGGCAAAACTTTCATTTCAATTAGTTCATCCTACCGAATTGACCAAAGCGAGGCAATATAATCATCGAGAGGATGCTTTGTGAGGCAAACTTCTCTGTAGAGTAGATGTCAGAAAGTGGACTGTATACAATACCTACATTTAATTGCAACTGCAAACAGAAAAATCAATTAGAATTCAAAATCACAGCACATAGGAGGAGTGACGCACTGCTGCTAAATTACTGAAGAGAGACTACTACTCTAGGGAGATTAGTGAACGACTGGCAGCCTCAGTCGAGTCTCGAAGCAGACGAAAACAGGGTGACTGAACGACAGCGCTTCCACTTGAGACCTACGGTAACCTCGTTAGCAGCCGACGATCAAAGGAATGCCAGAATGAGATATGACTCCACAATTAAAAGAGAATACTGAGCATTCTCCACCATGCACTACATGATTTCGGCAGGGAGTGGCGATGGGATAGTAAAGTCAAAAGTGAATAATGTAAGAGGTAAAATAGTGATCAAGGCTAAATGCAACGATGGGTCAAAGGGATGAGTTGACTCACTGTTGTTTGCTCACCAGTACGCGCGAGCATTCCTGCGGGTAAGTCCATAACATCTCAGCCAACCAGAGTTAGACGGGGGCATAAAAAATACCAAAAGCCTCATGTAGATGAATCTTTGTTCTCCTTAATCACCATAGTCTTTCAAAAATATAATTAGCTCGTAGGCTTCCGTGGATGCAGTGTTGACTGTTTCTTTTTTCGGGATTCATTCCGCGATGTATGTTTTGTGAAAACAATATTTCGCTGGTCCTCCTGCCAGCTTCATCGTGCTAACTAAACTTAACCTGATTAGGTTCAGTTAACCTGATGAAGCTGGCAGGAAGACCAGCGAAACATTGTTTTCAAAAATAGAGTCTGAGAGTAATCCTCTTGCTGGGGTATAGATAGTATCAGCTAGAGAAAAAAGATTTTCCATAGTAGTCAAAGAGCATAAATTTGTATTTAATGGAATATATACTTTTCTCAGGACTTTCTAGAAGTTTAACCTGCTCTTTAATTTCTCGTTGTTACTCCAGAAGCTCCTAGCGGGATACTGGTATTTTTAGCAGGTTATTTTCTCATTCACTAATCTGCTATTAATAGTTTTAGTATTTGTGAATAGCACGACTCCCTAACAAAAAGTGGGACAACCGCAACTAAATAATTTAAGGTAACTGTAATAGAGAGATTCAGACAACCATTACGCTTACTCATTTGAAGATTTCTCTGAATTTTCTTAGTGTTAAAAAAGAGAAAAAAGGTATAGCTGGCCCACAAAAAGAGATCCCGCGAGTTTCCCCTACAGTCTTTAGCGATGTGGACATCTCTGTATACTGCTATAGCAGAATAGCTACTTACATCCATGATTTTATTCCAGATAACTTATCACAGGATCGACACAATGCCTGTGGTACAGAACATTGAAGTAAATTTTTTAGCATGATATTTTTGAAACTTTGGTTCTCAAATAAATATTGGTGACCGAAAAATCATAATACTGTGGAGAGAAGGAAAAAATTATCGATATACATATAAGTGGATTTTTTATTCTTTTTTTGGTTAAGTCCATGAAGTTTCTTACCAGAATGGGCTCCCGGAAATGTTTGTTTCCATTCCGGAGAAGTGTGCTACTTATTTAAAGTTCTGCCCCACAGCAGCCTCTGTGAACATGGAGGAAGTCTGCCGCTGTTTGCCCATTCGTCTCAAAATTTCTTTCTAGATTACACTACACCTAGGTAATTCCATAATTCAAAATAAAAGATTGGGACGTAAGAGAAGAAATTAGCATAAAATTCACGAACTGTAATTCGGGTTCAAGTAATTTTTCAGAAGTGTTTCAAAGTATTGTAAATACTTAAAATATGTTATGGATAAATACGAAATAATTTTTAAAAGTTCATTTAAAGTAAAAATACTATAAAGTAAAAATAATAAAAGTTTTTCAAATATGTATTTCAAAAAAATATATTTGAAAACTGCCCAGCCTTGCATATATTGTGGTGTTGTATTGTGAGTGCTTGCTATGGCGGGTAAGGAAATAACACATCGGCAAGAGATTAAAACACGGCAGTTGGAGGAGGTAATGAGAGACGAAGGGTTGCTTAAGGCTGTCATAGAAGGGACTACGTTGGGTGAACAGGAAAGATGCAGAGATAGAATAGGTTTCATGGACGGGATTAAGAAGGGTAGGATGTATGCTGACATACAAAAGAAATGTTGTTAGTAACTAGGGACCCATACTTGTAAAAATCTAGATAACTGTATTTAATTACATTTAAACCTATATTAAACGGTAGATTTACCTGATAAGAATGAAATTACGCGGAATTAGAAGTTGTGTCATCGCACCTTAACAAAGTTCCTACGTGATTCCAGAAGTTGGGGTTAGAATTAAATATTAGTAAATGCACTATAGTATACTTCTTCCGAAAGTAATCACACAAATGCCATACCTACACTGTGGGTGAAGTAAACAAAATCTTCAGATTCAGTTAATATCTTGGAATTACCTTTACTTATGATATTTAGTGGGGAACACTTACACAAAACACATGAGGCACAGCGTTCAAGTAACTCGGTTTTATTAAGTGTTTATTAGGAAGGGCCTCGGATGAAAAAGTAAAAGAGAGATGCTACTATCTCAAGTTTGGCCACACCTTGAATACGCCACGAGCATTTGGGATCCTGTTCATAAAGATTTAACCAAAAAAATTAATAAAATACAAACAAAGCCGCACGTTTCGTTAAAAACTGCTATGAGCGAACAAATAGAAGGCTACATGCTAGACTTAGGTTGTTTGAGAAATTCAGAACTGGTGTGTTCAGAGCGACACAGAGAATATTATCATGACGCCTCACTACATCTCTAGATATGACAGAAGCGATAAAATAAGAGAGATACATAGTCAAACAGAGAGGTGCAAAATTCGTTCTTTCCACGCACAATAAGTGACCACAATAAAAACTGAGCTCCACTACATACATTCCCATTATACACGTCACCATGTCACCTCACAAAGCCCTACATCATTACACGGCTGGTGACCTAACATGCCCAGCCACACCCATGCGGCATCTCGCAGGGTAGTATGTAGATGTGGAAATTCTAAATACATATTTTTGCAATATAATAGATCATAATAGATGGCTGTAAATTTTTCCCACATAAAATGGTCTCTTAATTCTCCGGCGATCTTACATTATGATTATATTTTACTTCCATTCTTTTTTATCAATAGTAGTATTTTTATTTCAGGAAGAAGATAAATTAGCCGTGTTGGAAGAAAAATTAGTCACACAAAAATGATATTTTTGAACCGCTTAGTACCTGTGGGGCTCCTCATTTTTTACGTTTTAGCAGGATCACAAAGTTTGCGGACTAAAGAGGGAATGTGTAAAGTATGCCAGTGTGAACAGTTAAACTTAGGTACTAATCAGTCACTTAAGATTGACTGCTCGAGGTTGGCGAGGAACGATGTGGAAAATCTCTTGGGGAATGGTACTGGTGAAAATGGACAAACATGGTCCGTGCCATACGAGGCTTACGTCGGCAGTGGCATCATCAAAATAATTCTCGACTCCAACGTGATCCAGCGCCTCAGCCCCCTTCCACCTCTGAGACTCGTACCCAGAAGCATAACCCGCGACAATGCGACAGAAACTTCAACTCCCAAAGATACGGGCACCGCAGGAGATTCATTGGACGCTGCGACGGCCAGCACTTCAACTCCTCCCTCCCAAGCGAGCCCTGAGTCATCTCCGCTCGTGGAAATCTCCTTCCGCAGTAACCACATGAAAAGAATCGACCCTGGGGCTTTCACCGCGTTCTCGAAAACGATATGGTCGATTGACCTATCGAAGAACGACTTGACGTTCGACGCCCTAATACCATCGGCATTCCGCGGGGAGTTCTCGAGCCAGAGGTACGTGGAAACCAGTATAAAAGATGTTCATGGTCGCCAAAATTCACGTTGGTTAATAATTATTTAGGGAGGGGACTGACAATTGAGGTTTATTGCAGAATGAAGGTGATTGGAGTGATTTTTGCTTGTGTTGATCTCCATGAAACTGCATGTGTAGTTCAACCAGCGATATCTGGCTTATGTGGCATATAATAGGTATTTTTCCGACTTGGTTTTTGGGAAATTAAATGCTATTTCATTATGCGGCATTATATTATATTCCATACGTACATATTTTCTTCTAAACGCGACATGTTTCATATTTTTGTGACTTTCGTAACAAGTAGCCAGGCATTATGCCAAATCAACGCTCAGAAAAATCTATTTAACTTTAGTTTCCAAATCGAAGCCTAGATTTTGAATATCAGCCTGAAAACCCAAGTCGTAACATGCTTTAAGTAAGAAGAAAAGCAAAATATAATTATTTCTTTATTTCCATCCGCATACATGGTGAGTTGTACCGCATAGACTGATGCGGTTGAATGAAATGTTGTCCAGGATTTTTTCAGCTGAATGATGGGTGAGTAGGTTTTTACAGGACTCTTTATAGCCAGCTGGGATGAAGATTTCAACGAAATATCTCTGGTGCTGTTGAGATTCGCACCCAGAGCATCAACATGGAAAAATAGCACATACTGCAGGAATCAATCACCCGATCCTTGAAATCAATACCATGGGAAACATTGCAGTAATAAATCAAAACTTCAGAGTAATATGGGTTCAGTGAAGTCTGGATTATCCAAGGTATTGTGGTATGAGGCTACCTCGGATGGTGCAGAATGTTACATCCTCGGCAATGACGTATCCAGAGGATTGTCATTTGTAAGAGTTAAATTTATTTTCTTCGCAAAAATCGTTGGTTTCATTTATTCAATATACTGAGCTATTTCTGAACTTTTCAATTAATATTTATTATGCATATTTAAATTCATGAATGAAAAGTATGTTTAGAAATTGCGCCGGTCGGCTCCACAATTTATCGGCCCCACGCCGAAACGGCTGGCTCTCGAAAACTTTATTTGAGCAATTACTTTCAGAGCTTAGAATGTTTTTGATGTGTGGGAACAGTTATTTATCAATCATTTGCTAATTCACAAATGTTTAAAAGTCCAATATCAAGGAAATATTTGAACTAAATTGTAATGTAAATTATGAATACTTTTAGTTCCACTTTTAATGTAGATATGAATTTAATGGAAATAGAAAATATTATTTTTGATTAGTCTTTCGGTACGCCTGGACCTCAAAGCACGTTCAGTCGCGGCCAAACCGGGGTGGACGGTCACCGTACAAATTGCCTACCAATCATAAATATGTTTCTTGGTTATATGCTTGGTAAAAATATGTTAAATAGTTCATTTAAAAGAATAGCTGATACCCTCAGAAGTACTACTCCTTAGAGAGCTTCGGCTTCCCTGAAAAATGACTTAAGCGAGCCTAACATCTTCTTCATTGGTCGTTCAATCCTAAGATTGGTTCTCACCATCTCCTCCCGCGCCTCCCTTCTCACAACCCGGCAGTGACCAAATCTAACCCACACCTCCCCCTGACCGCTACATTGTAGCATCCCCCCTCTTGCTGCCTTCCCACCCCCCTTGCCTCAGAGACTACATATTTGTTTGCAGAATACTGTAAGTTAACTGATGATGTCGCACAGTGACGAAACCTAGGTCGTTAAAATAAAATTAATGTGTAAATTGCAAAGTGTTTGAATATATAACCATGAAGTTATTCCACAAGCTTACGCTTCAAACCATCACTAAGTTTGGCTGACTGCGGATCTCCACCCTTCACTGTGTAATGTTAGTTCCTTTACCTCCTGGTATCTCTTCCTATGTACTTTCCTCTTAATTTAGTCCATGAACTTATTCCTGGGTCTTCCTTTGGGGACTTTTTCCTCTATTTTGCTTTCAATTATGCTCTTCACGAATCCATTGGGTGTGTCCAATCCATCTTGCTCTTCTTTTCTGTATGTTGTTCCATACGGTCCTTTCATCTTCTACTCTTCTGTAAACTTCACCATTTCTTCTTTTTCTGCCCATTTTATCTTCAGCATCCTCCTCCAGCACCAGGTTTCGAAGGGATCTAGTCTGTTCCTACCAGCTTTTCTAAAGGTCCATGCTTCCAATCTAGCCTATCAGCATAAAGAGATTTGTAATATATATTTATCATTCTTGTTCCATGAAGTAAAACTGCATGCGTTGAGGAATGTCAGTCAATTTTTTATACAATTTATATACAACCGAAATTAAAACTTTATCATTTTTCAGTATCTGTTGCAAGCCATTCAAGTGTTACAAAAGGCAATTTTGGCCACTTTTCGGCCTCTCCCCCCTCCCTTTCCTCCTTATGAAACAACTTAAGATATCTTGAACACCCCAACTTTCCTTCCAATCTCACACAAGTTATCTCGCATTGCTGCAATATATGGGCACCTCCATGTCCATGTGCACAGAAACTGACCACATCCGCTCCAGTTTTTAAAAACAGCTTTCTTAATCTTATGCCCTATAGAGAAGTATGCAAATGTGAATTTTTAGCTAGACATCGATAACAGTTTTTGATTCCTCGCGATTCTTAATAGGCACGATTCGTAAAATTCGCGATCTAAAATAATACGATATCTCCAATCTAATGAATGCAAAGATTTGATAACAAATTTTTATATAGCTGAGCATAAATTCGAACGCACTGGTAAACCAAAAGAGCGAGATTTTACGTTCAAAAATAATTTTTAAAAGTGATAAAACATGATTTCAGAACGGACCAAAATTTTACATGAAAATGTCCCGGACCTCCATACATCCTCCTCCTCCCCCGTACATTATGTAATGTATGAGAAAAACTCATCCCCTCTCCTCACTAAACGTAATATGAACATGAATTACGTTACGTCACCACAGATACTAATTTACATTTTTCTCACCCACAGATACGAGCCCCTTGTGTGCTTAAAGCAGTTGAGTCTTGCCCGTAATTCGCTGCACTCGCTCGACCCAGATTTGTTTGAACACGTCTCATCGACCCTAGAGGACCTGAACCTCCAAGGCAACCCATTAGGGAGGGCCTTCGACACACCCACGGAGCACGCCCTATCAACGCTTCATAATCTGAAGGTGAGTGAGGACATTGGAGGGCTGATAACTCCAGCCAATAACTGTAGCGGGCAAAGATAAATGACGCAAACTGTCAGTTAATCTATCATCCAGGCTGATGGCATTCATTCTCATCTGTAAGTTGTAATTAATTATTATAAACCAATGATACCTGTTAATATCAAATAAGCATATAATTGCCTTACAACTATACGTACTATGTAGTCATTCGACTTCATTGATTTCATTGAAGTAAAGTAATAAGTAGACCTCACTGGTTAATTTTTACTACCTCCAATTGGCATGGTAAGTTTTAGAAATAAGCATAATATTTATTTGGCTCGACTAATTTCTGCATTTTTCTCAGCTTTCATTTATAAAACAGTGCCGTGATGTAATAATTTCTTCAGCAACGATGACATTATATTCGTTTTCTATCAGGTCATTGGTATTCTTTACCGAATATGCTTGCTCAATACAAAGGTGGTCGTCGACCTTTCCTGAAAGCGCTGGGTCTTTTTATCAAACTATGTGTTTCGTTGAGTCAATTATTTTAATATAGTTTTATTACTTAGATTTATTCCAATCTTCGTTGAGTCAATTATTTTAATATAGATTTATTACTTAGATTTATTCCAATCTTTCATCTAAGTCTCTCTCTTAACGATGCCCCTTGTTGTCCTCTAAATATTTACCTCTCTGGTTGTCACCATGGCCATCTCATAACATGAATCTAAATATACAACATCTTCTCCTTTTACATTTTTTACCAAACAATAAATTAAACAATCCAACACAAATACAATGAACTAATCACAAATACATCTTAAGTTTTACATTTGTTTGGTATCATGTGAAGGGCATTTCTCCTGTATAGAGCTCCTTGCTTGTCTTTTTTAACATATGACCTTGGTTCACTTCATTTATTCGCTGAAATTGACTGTATTCTATGCCATTATTTGCCGATGGAATGAAATAAATTATTATTATATTATTATTATTTACAATCACACCTGGGGACCAAAATTTTTCTCTCGGGTCCCTTATAAACCACACAGACTGTGCTGTAACATAAAAGTCAACTTTTGGTTTACATTTATTGTCATATACCCTTTTCATGATATGTTTATTTTCTAACATAACGTTTATACTCTGCCTGTAACATATTCGGGACTTCAGATGTTTAAAATTAATCAGCAACGTATACCTCAAGAACTTAGACATCAACAGTTCTGCGGGCGATTTTACGTTCTCTCTCGGTGTACTCCTTAGTTCTAATAAAGCCAAGAAAAATCGTTACACTGGAACAGTTAAGACCAAAAGGGAGTCTCTTAAACTTGTAGGGACCAAACGGAGTCTGAAATGAGCAGTTTGGAACTACGGTTATTTAGTGGAAGCATACAAAAACCTGAACTAGCATCCAATTTGGTGAAGTGTTTTACACTTGTTAACCGTGCAGCCACATCCTCAAAGGAGGGGAATTGTAAATGGGGTCTCTAGATTACCTTGTTCATATACACTGGATCTAAACTTATCCGTAAAGCACCGCTTTTCTTTTCTGCTACCACGAGATGACTTACCCAGTCAGAGGGTTCTTCTTTCGGTTTTATCACTCCCAAATCAGTCATTCATGTTAACTCTGCCTTCAACCTATCGTAGAGAGGTAGGGGAATTCTTCTTGGCGAGCACACAACAGGAACAGCACCTTGTAGTAATTCTAAATTTATGGAAATAGGAACCCTACCAAGACCCTCCGTAAAAAAACCTTCAAAATCATCGGTATAAGTATAAATTATCCGCTTAATCAGTCCCAAATTAATACTAGATTGTAAGCCTAATAAATGTACGCACTTAATAGTGCTTTATAGAAATCTAAAAAGTAATATTCACCATTGAATCTACATTTTAAAGTACATATTCCGCTAATTGGAACTTTATTACGCGTAAATGACATAACCTTGAACTCTGTGGGAGTAATTTTGTTATTTTTCAATTTAAATAGATTGAATGACTGTAAGGGCATCACGTTAATTTGTGAACTTATATCTACCTTAATTCTATGTCATTATTATTAATTGTAATACATACTAACTATGCATTCCCTTGATGCCCCCAGAGGACTATTAATATTATTGACTATAATACTGTCGACACTTAAATCATCCTCTGATAATTGCTCAGGTACCTCATGAATACAATTCTTTGATTTGCAGACCTTTGAAAAATGATTAAATTATCCACTTTTATAGCAAACATTGCCAAACGTTGGACACTCACCATACTTGTGCCTTTTACCACATTTACCACAGTCATTATCAATCGGCCTTATCCTCGGTGAGGCCATACTTCGCGCTTCATCACATTTCAGGTTTTCTGATCTCCGTCGGTTTCGGAAGTCTGCACCTCTCCGCTGCTAGTGATTTGGATTTCGCCTTTTCTTGAAGGTTTTTTTTTGGATGAAATCAACAGTGGTATCACTGGACTGGGCTCTTCTTTACCTTGAAAGTATCCAGCTCTGTGAATTGAAGCTTGTCTGCACCTGCATATGTCTAACGTCTTGATGATGTCCAGGTTATTCGATCTCAGCAGCTCTACTCTGGTTAATTAATCTGTTATAGAAGCCACAAAGACGTCCTTTATCAGGCTCTCTCTCAGATCGCTGTAATTACGTGATTTACTGAGATTCATGAGCACCGTAACATACTGTTCAAAAGTATCCTCTGGATGCTGTCTGCGGGTGAAGTTTATGGTGTTGATAAGTGATATTTCGCTGCGGAAGAAAATGTTCATCAAACCTTTGCTGGATCAATTGCACATTTGTTGCCTCTTCTTTAGATAAATTGTAGGAGTCAAAATATTTTTGGCCTTCCTCATCCATATAATGAAGCAGTAGTGCCACTTTCATCTGAGATGCAACTTAACTTGACAAAAATGCTTCAATGAATATTTCATATCTCTTCCTGAAATTGCCCCAGCTCGCTGCGGCATCTCCATCATATTTCATAGGCCTTAAATTTACTTGTAATTCCACTTCTACAAGTTTGTTCACTTGATGATAAGTTATTTCGATCACTTTACCGCTGCCACCATGTTTTGAGTCAATTATTTTAATATAGTTTTCTTACTTAGATTTATTCCAATCTTTCATCTCAGTCTCTCTCTCAATAATCCCCCTTGTTGTCCTCTATATATTTACCTCTCTGGTTATCTTCATGACCATCTCATGACATAAATCTAAATTTATAACACTACGCTACTCTTTATGTCCTATTATTTCTGCCTGTCTCCATATCCTCCAAATTGCTATTCTCTTCCTTCCTCCTCCCCGCTTTCGCACCGTTTTCCCATTTACACCCTGAAAAACCTGTGGACACTCGCTAGTGAAGACCATGATACGAAAAGGGGGACGCCATACAAGATAGATGGGAAAAATGGGTACTGTTTACTCCAAGAGTTGTGACCTAACATGATTTTACTCGGAAATGGATCTACCTAAAATCTGTGGTTCCACGAAATAATGATCACAAAACTTATGTTACACTCGCTTGCAAAGATAATGATGCGAGGAGGACACTCTGCAAGAGAGGAGGGATTAATTGGTAGAGTCTATCTCCACTGTTCACTGCAAGAGTCGTAGCCTAGCATGATTTATCTTGGCATTGGAACTCTCAAATTATCTACGGTTCCATGAAATAATGGTCGCATAACTTGGTGACATTCACCTCTGACAATGATGCAAGGAGAATGGAACTTTACAGGAAAGGTGGGACTAATTGGCAGAGCCTACCTCCACAGTTCTCTCCAAGAGTCCTTCTGTGCCTTTTTCTACTCGTCGACGCATGGTTCACCCTTAGTAGTCTCTGATTCTCCGCCGGTGAGAGTCACCGAGTTTCCACATACCTCAAACTACGAGGATATGGGGCATGTGGATGTAGGACACGGAGAGTGTGATGGATTCACTCTCCCTGAAAGCTCAGATTGGCAGGGAGTGGTAGGCGTGTTGCTATATGGTGAGGTAGCACGGTATGCTATAGCATCAGATCTAATTATGTGTGTACCGGGACTAACTACGGTACTACCTTTACGTAGTAAAGCGCAAGTGCATCGAGCATGTTTTTTTTTAAAATCACTGCTCCGTTGTTTATAACAATTAATAAATATATCCGACAGCAATTGGTTCTCAAAGACTTATATTTTCAATATCTTTTGTCAGATTTACAAAATATTGACTTGTAAGTGTTAAAAAAGATGAATGAAGTATAGCGAAGAAAAACAAGGCCGGCCGGCCTAAATATGGTTGTGTATATTTCCGTTGTTTATAACAACGGAGCAGTGATTTTTTTTTAAATTCTTATCTCGGTTGCTATTGGTCGAAAAACAACTTTTTTTTTAAATTCTTCGTTTTGACCTCAGCTACTCAAATCTTGAGGAAAAAAATATCTAGAATTTATGGGGGTGGCCCCAGCTTCATTTATTTATTAAAAAAACGCCCTTTTTTTGTAAGCGTTATTTGAGGAGTTGAAAATAATTTTTTTTCAATTTTTCTTTAATATTATTAAATTTTGGACCTTTACAAAGAGAATGAGCCATTATGCGACCCTGTATGTTGGTCCAATAAAAAGTTACAGCATTTAACATTAGACATGTTTTTAATAAACAAATGGAATAACTCAGCAACAAATTAACCAAATTGGCTTTATACATCCTATTTTTTTGTCATAATGGGGGCCTTAATCACAAAGCAAAAAAGTATTTAAAAAGTCATTTTTGCAATAAATAATTGATATGAAAAAAAACGCCATTTTGGGGGGTTTTTCAAAGTTTTTGCAATAAATAATTATCAAAAATAAACTTACCATAGCTCAAATTATGCGTTTATTAATTGTCTACAAAAAAAATTGAAACATTTTTTTCTAAAGCGAATACCTTGGCTTGTAGAATTAAAAAACCGTTTTTAGCCAACTTTGAACCCCTGTAATTTGTTTATAACGTCTAGTTCGAAGTTTAAAAATATATAGGTGGGTCATTCCATACCAAGTGGTCCAAGTTGGTTGCTCGACCATTTTAGAAAAAATTCATTTTTTGAGGGCAGATAGCCTTATGTTTCGACAGCTCAAAACAAGTTATATTTTATTTTTAGTTTCCATGGCAACCAAATGGCGGCCATTTTTCAATCCGTTCGTAATTGGGATCCATTATCAGTGGTCACTTTATATTCTGAATGATATTCTCATTCTGGGCAGGTGGTTGTACTTTCAAAGAAATGGGAACTCTTAAAGTCTCAATGTCATTAGCAAACATCATATCCACTAAAAATAATCTTACTAGTGCTTGGTGTCTACGAAGCAGTTTTGCTCACTCGGAGTTCCTCATATTCTTCTGATTTGTATGTCAAGAATCATCGAATTATCCTTTTCGAAATTGGAACAAATCGGTGAAATACTCGAGTCCCGGTAACTCTTACGCAGTTTTTAAACCTTTTTTCAAGTTTCTCTTTGTGTTTAGTAATTTTCTGATGAATAAATATTTTTTGAAGCACCTAGGACAAGCCATTGATTTACCAGGAACTAGGCCAAACTTTGTGGTAGATGCTTTATAATTATGCTTTGGAAGTATTTCCTTGAGCCCACTGGAAATTGTCTTTTTATTGATTTTCAAAGGATCACATCAGTAACATCCAAATATATGGTAATATTTAAACAAATATTTGGTCTTATGGTACTCACATATTGAAGTCACATCACCAAAAATTGTAGCCTTTAAGAGATATTGCTTATCTTGGATAATATAACTGATATTCTGAATTTCCTTCATTACAGTACCATAAACACATTTATTCTCTTCTCCGGTCAACACACCAACAGAGCACTGTATCTCCATCATTTTCCATTACCTAGTGAAAAATTAAAACTCTTTCCAACACATCTAAGTAAAATTGAGGTACTGTTGTAGCAACGCTTTGTGTGGACACATTGTTGTCAAAATGCATAAAAAATGTAATTTATCCCAAATACAAAGCATATAATTAAAATTTAGGGAGTCTTTCACAAAAAGATATGTGGACTCACACTCATATTTTTGAATAATTTCAAATTCTAATGTATGTACTAGATAAATATATGCTTGATTAAAAAACATTAGTAGCATTTAATTTTTAAAAAAGTCTTATTTCAAGCCTTAGGCTGTGCAATAATGGGCATGTTAAATGCATTTACATCATTTCGCAAATGCTGAATTTTTGCTTTTTACACTCACCTATATCTGCGTAACTAGAAAAGTCTCCAAGTCAAGTTTTATACCATAGTTAAATTATGTACAGATCTTTATTTTCTGTAATTTTCAAATTTTTAAACAACTGCCCACCAGAGATATTGAACTTGGAATATTGCAAAATTTTAAAAAGTTACAATTTGCCGGCTCTGTAAAAATGAAAATATGATAGCTTCTGAGTTCAATTTTTTTTAATATAGAGATCTAATGTCATCGTATATTATGAGTAATTTCTAAGGGTCGAAGAAAATTTCTTCTTCCCCAAAAAAATTCCGAAATATACGAAACCTTACGTTTTTCACTTTAAAGTTTGGCTGTTAAAATAATCACGAAGAAATAACAATTCCATGTTTTGACATACACAGAGTTGTAGTTCCAAGTATGAGTATTGCATAAAAATTTATTTCATTTTCCTATAACCGATGGTAGCTGAGTAACAGAAGTTAATGTCAAAGCTTGCAAATGCTAAAAAAGCTCTGCATCGAGATTGAAAAATGGCCGCCATTTGGTTGCCATGGAAACTAAAAATAAAATATAACTTGTTTTGAGCTGTCGAAACATAAGGCTATCTGCCCTCAAAAAATGAATTTTTTCTAAAATGGTCGAGCAACCAACTTGGACCACTTGGTATGGATTGACCCAGGTATATATAACTCTCCATTTCCTACAACTTTTGACTATTCTTAACCTGTATCACGAAAAAACCTTCAAATTTCCCTACAGACTGGACTAGTAACAATTGAGCCGTTGAGAGCAAAAGTGGTGTAAGATAGTTTTTGCTACAATATTGTAAGTGCGAAGATACTTTCCTCTGTCTTTATTTCGCACTGTGCATGAATAATGCTGGTCTACCTTCAGCGTATTTTTACAACACAGCCGCATTTTCGGTTTAATTTTTCAGTATACCAATTACATCCAGATTTCCCGCAAGGTGACGGTTTTTATTCAAACCATCTTGCTCTCTACGGCTCAATGTTTTACTAAGTCAGTCATGTTATTAGCAAAGTCAATCCGGGCCAGTCGATAGATGAGTGGTGGCTAACAGAGAGAGAATATAGACTATTTATGGAAAGAATTATTCTCTTTGGGAAAGCCCAATGTTGGGAAAGCCCAATTTGACTCGCCCAACTAGGTCTCATCTCTGAGTTTACGAGTCAAATGAAAAACTTGTCAAATTAAAAATTCACTAAACTCCAAAGTGAGTTTAGTGAAGGGAAAAGTTATTTCGCAAGGTGCTTGAATAAGTGCGTCGAATGTAATGTCATTAAAAAACGGAATTGGACCATTTTTTTAACCGAGCCCTTCATATGTTTATTCTTGCGTCCATGAAATATGCGCAAAAACCTCTTATTATTCCAGACACTAAACTTGGCGGATGTGGGTATCACGTCCTACCCGGAAGGTCTTGCACACGCCCTCATCTCACTGGAAAATCTGAGGTTGGACGGGAACAAATTCACCGTTGTCCCCGCCTCCCTGTCAGCGGCCACCTCATCCTTGCGGTATTTGAACCTGAATAGGAATCCTTTGGAGATATTGAACGCGTCGTCTTTCGTGAATCTTCCCGGCCGCGTGTCTGCTTGGAGGAAGTTGGAGACCTTGGACATCAGCGCGATGCCGGAGCTGATGTACGTCCTGAGGGGCTCATTCGAGAACTTGTCCGGGCTGCAAAAGCTTCGGTGCGCCTTCAATCAGAAGTTGCTTCATTTCGACGAGGAGGCTTTCCGGAGGATGAGTGACGAAGAGACAGAGGAAGAGAGGTGGAAGGGGTTTCAGCTCAAAGAGGTGAATATATTTCTGGTGTCTCAGTACTGCAACTTTGGGGAATGGGACACCTCGGCGCAGGGACGTATCAGCGGAGGCCGTTTCGGTGCAGCCGGTTTTTCGGTAACCCCTCGGCTACCGACTGACCTAAAACTTTCAAAAGCACTCTAAAAACAATAGATATGTAAGGAAATATTTTTTAGTAATGAGAGATGTGAATATGACAAAAAATAAGGTTCAGTAATAGTCAAAAAGACTACCCCGGGCATTACTGCTCCGGTTATATGATAGACTCCTATTGTGCGTGGAATTATGCATGCATTGTCACGCTTTTGTTACCTCTCGTGGTAACTGGTGATATTTGAGTTTCTAATTGGTACAAAATATCTATATCGGAGTCCTGTGGTGTATCAAATGAAAAAATGTGCATATTTATTTTGTTTTGTCGTTAAATAGTTCACCAAACGCACTCTATTTCACTGTCGTCTAATATGTGTGCGGAGCATTTCAAAAATGATTCAACTGCTACGAATACTTCGACGTCAGTCCTATCTATCGTTTTCAGACCAACGATAAAAAATTAGACGAATGTTTATTTAAATTCAAAACCAATTTACTTCCAGGCAAAGTTATTAAAATTTGACGAACTCCAGCATTCTACGGTACATCACATCATCAGAATATATGAGGGTAACAGGCTGCGTTAGAGACGGGTTTAAAATTCCAAGGCAATCATTTTTATTATTTTAACATTTAATAATAATATCACTTGTGTATAAGATAACGGAACGACCTGCGTCGAAACGTCCCTGCGCCAAGACGGCCAGCGCCGAGACAGCTTGCGTCGAAACGGCTGCGCCAAGATGGCTGCATCGAGTTGTCCTAGACCCGCAATTTTGATGAACGCGAAATTCCTCGGGAGGAAAAAAAACCACCTCGGACATGATTCGAACCCGTATCCCTTGAGTTTGCGCCGAGTGAATTAGCCAACTGAAGTGGCTCTGGCTTCACTATGTGAGTCAAGGTCACTACTAAGAAACACATTTTTATGTATTCAGTTTAAAAAAATTATGCTTTCACTGAAGAAATGGGCTACAAGTAAAAAACTAAAATTAAGGTACAAACGATAATTGAGCGGTCAAAAAATTATGTAGAAGGCAAAAAGTGAAAAGTTACGGCACACATTGTAAAAATCAATTCTTATTCCAGAGGCATCCACGAACCAATTTACTTTAAGCAGTAAAGCAGGGTCGTCAAATAAAAGGGTGTAGATATCTGCGAAAGCATTTTCGATCGGGGTACACAAACACCTTAAGGGTCGAAGGAATAAAGAGCGAACAGCGAAATATGAGCACGCTTTCGAACAACGCACCACTATAAGTCCGTGGCCTTTTGAAAACAAATCCCTCAGAAATTTCAAAAGCTAGTATTTTTGAAAAGCTAACTCAATAAAATGTTCACGCTTAAAATATCGCACTGAATCGATTATTATTCCTAATTTTTCTCAATAATAATATTCAGAAGACAAGAAATGTACAGAATATTATTGAAAAACGTGAATCGAAAGAATAGATAAAAAATTATAATCCTGGTTTTAAGGTTCTTGATAAACGACAACTCAGAAAGAAGTGACTTCATTAGAGGAACTTTCCTGAATACTTATTGGTCCGCGAAGAGTAGATAGCTTTTATTTCTTAATGGGGATTTGAATATCTATTTTTGAATGACGAGAGTTGAGGACATTACTGAATTAAGTATATTTGCTCAAAACACCGAAACTTTGTTTGTGAAGTTAAAGTTTTAATATCCTTCAAATCAACTTTATTTCTTAAAAAAGGTTATAAAATTGTGCGAAAGTCCCGTATGATAAACCCATCAGTCATTTTGATATCTGGAACAAATGATACTCATCCCTTTTATTTAAAGCAAGATAGAGTCCCGCTCACATTTTACCTTTGACCTACAACAATAGCCTTATAAGTAATTGGAGACCTCTGACTTTCTTACAAGCGGAATATGAGAAACAGCGAACGGAATATCAATATTAGTGTAGGAGTACTTTAAAATTCTCTAAACGCTAATATATATTAACGCATTGGTTGATTTTCAGTTGGACCTACAGGGAGATGGACTTCAGTGGCTATCACCTAATGTCGTCCCATGGAACGAATTGGATACAGCTGACCTCCAGAGTAATCCATGGTTCTGTGATTGCTCTCTCAAATCTCTAGCCAATAGCATAAGAGTGTTTATTAAGACGAAGGCGCCCAACATGTCGACAGGACTACTGTAAGTGCAAGCACGGATTATGAGGTCTTATCACGCTTTTTTACTACTATACAGTGAATTATCCCGACTTTTATGATGAAGTTCATATCATTGCCTTTGTACTCTGATTACCTACCTCACTTCACTTCAACAATTTAATTTTGTTTTACGATATCATTATGGATTATCAATGCTTTCGCCTATCTCTTAGCACCACTATTCTGGATGAAAGGAATATTATGATGTGTATTTAACTAACCAATTACAATTAATGGAAACATGATTTTTATGACTGTGTTTGGAGCCTAGCTGGATAATGGGATCTCTCAATGTGTTAAAGCTTGAACGACCGCCAGAACGGGCCTATCTTGAAGTTTTCAGCAAGTATCTTTTTAAGGTTAAGCAAGAGGTTAGCCGTCAGGTCAACTCCAAAATATTTCATCTACATGTACCGTACACTTACGTACATACATAGACTACATACTGTATCATTAATATAAATAATGAATAAAAGAGGGCTGATCACGCTGCATAGTGGAACACCGGATGAGCTTCAACCATAAATGAGCTAAAACTACTTGTTGTTTTCGATGACTGAGAAAGTCACTTATCCAATTCGCTATTTTCTCTATTAACTCCGCATGAATGCAATTTATAAATGAGTTTTTTGTGAGGACTTCGTATATATCTGGTCAAAGGGGTCCGCAGCTTATTTTAAAAAGTTTCTCCTGAGGTGTAGCATGTTGTCCTTTCATTTCCTTGCACCCTGAAGGCTAATCAAGTTCCCAATTTCATGCCGATACATTCCATCCCCACAGGTGTGAAGTCCCGCACCATCTCAAGGGAGTCAACTTCCTTACGACGTACTCTGATGACCCCAACGGTACTTCGACGGACGAGGGTTGGTCGACGAAGCCAGGAGGATCGGCGGCGCACCTCTGGAGCGACTGCGACCACAAGGCCTCGCGCATGGTGATGACTTCGAGGGGCGCTTTGGCTTCCGCCCTGGGTGCGGTGGGCGTCACCCTAATTGTGTCCCTCCTCCTCGTCACCATCCTCATCTACGTGGTGAGGAGGTCGATACGCGTGGAGAGGATGAACCTGCCGGGCCAGGTCCGCTACGTGAGGGCCCCGCCCACCAAAGACGAGGAAGATGAACAGGTCATCATGGATCTGAGGTGTCCGCCCAAAGACTTGGTCCCGACGAGGACCTCTGTCGTGCTCGACAGCAGGGCCCTCGGGACCGAGTACCGGTGGCCTAGGAGGTAATGACCACAAGCCCCCACCATCTGAACGGCAAACCCTTACGTAGCATAACGAAGCTCGGAAATGGAACTCTCAAGCTTCTGTGGTTTCACGTTGTAATGGTAGCCAAACTTGATGACACTCGCTTGTGAAGACCGTGTGAAAAGAGAAGGAAACCAAAGGAAACCAAATTCAAGTATTACGTAAGACGTTTTAGGGGATAGAGGGTTCGGGATCATCTTACTTTGTATTACAAAGAGGGGGGCAGGGGGTCTGGAACCAATTAGCGTAAGATTTTGTCCCTCTGGAAACATTGCATTGTTTCCAAATATCCTTTGTTTGTTTTCAAATACCCTGTGATATTTCACAATTTCATCAGCTGTGATACCGTTTCGCTCTTAATGTTAATGAATGTGGTACTCCAACACAGCATAATTATACGATATCCAGTGCTCAAAGCTGTACGATGGCTTCTATGGAAAGATGAAACTGCAGAAAGCGAGAATTTTACGAATAGCATACACAAATATCTACCGTCTTACGTAAGACTAAGAGGGACGGGAAACGTAAGACGTTGGGAAAGTCTTACATGTGGGGGATGGGTAAGGTCAAAAATGGCATAAATCGTCTTACGTAATACTTGAACATGCAAGAGAGGTGCGACAAAGTGGTTGAGTCCTAACCTAGCGTGATTTTGCCCGGAAATGGGACTCCCAAACCTTCTATGGTTTTACATAACGCTAAACTTGATGACACTCACTTGTGAAGACGATGATGCAAAGAGAAGTAAACCATGCAAGAAGAATGAGACAAAGTGGCAGATTTTACCTCCGCAGTTCCCTCCAAGAGTCCTTCTTTACCTTTTTTCCACTTATCACCCTCTGTAGCCTCTAATTCTTCGCTGGTGAGTGTCAACAAGTTTCGCGATTCCTTATAAAAATGCGAGAGCATGAGGCTTGTGGATGTAAGGAGCAGCTTGTATGAAAGATTTCTGTCCCTACAAGCGCAGAACAGCAGGGAGTGGAAGTTCTGTTGCTGCTTTGGAAGGTAACTTAGAAGGGAAAAAAATCCTCATCCTGGCCCATGGGACAAAGATATTATTTACTTACACCTCCATGTGGTGACAGTTATTTAAAATTGCCTCGCATTGGTCAAAAACGGGCTCCTGTGTATGGGCTCCGGGCTTTCAGTCAAGTCAAAAGAGTCCCCGTATTGGGTAACCAAGACCTCACATCCGAATTGCAGAAGGACATTATTTGGACAATGGTGTCATCGCAAAAGTGCTGTTGCGAAGATTTTTCTTACTACAGGAATCAAGTACCTTCCACCGAACAAAGGATTACTAATTAATGGATTTGGACGCATGAACAATAATAAAGTTTAGTGACAGCCATCAGTGGTTCTTCATGTTTTTAATTCAACGCATTCGTATTCCATGTTACAATTTCATTTTTTTCCAACGCAAATAGCAGTTGTATTGATCATTTCTGGAGTTTAAGGACTTTTTAAATATCAGCTTTCCATAAGCGGAAGTAGATTTTTGAGATCATTGGGTACTATATTTTTAAACTGACTACTAAACTAAAACTAAACTAAAAAAACTAGCATAAAACTAAAACAAATAAACTTCACACTTGTGAAGGTAGCCCTGGAAATGTTTTTTAAGCGCACATGAAAAAAGAAAACAGCTTATAAAAAATGTGTATTTCAAGAGAGCCTGATATTTTGAATAATATAAAAAAATAAAGGCAAAGATGTTCAAAATTTTTGGGGGTACGTATTAATTAGCGTAAAAATACATCACCAGCAGTCACTATCCCAACTATTCTTTCACTGAAACTATCTACGTCACTCTTAAATATGCAAACCGCTAAATTGCTTCAGTATTCTTTATCTCAACATCTCTCGTAACCAGCAGGATGTAATTTTTCCTAAGAATTTTTCCTTCCACTGCTACTTTCAAAGCCTGTTGTTGTTCTTTCCTCCAGCTCTTCGTGGGACCTTATCAGTAATTCCTTCCATCGGTTTCTTCTATATCATTCTTCGACAACACCACATTCCCACTGCTTTCAGTATTATTTCCCTTGCAGCTGTTACTATCCATGTTCTAATATCACACCAATAAAAGCCTACATGTGGAGCAAGCTCCAAATGTATGCTTCAATTATGTATTTCATTGCCTCGAGGAAGGTGAATTAGCCTTACCTGGGCACGCAAACGAGAAACAGATGGAGAGAAAATACTGGTCACCATAAGCACTGATGGGATGAGAAGAACAGTGAACGGTTTCCACGTACTTAGCTAGCGCTATTCTCTTCCATATGTCTTAGCTATGCCTGATTTCCTCTAGCGTACTACCTAAGTAATTAAATTGTTCTACTCGCTCGAGTTTGTGCCCTCCAACTTTAAACACAAACCTCACTTTCTTTGTCCTAGAGAATCTCATTACTTTTTTCTTATGGTTTATCTTCGTTCCGAACATCGCACACTGCATTTCTATAGCATATGACAAAGCTTGCAGGACCTTCGAAGATCCACTAACCTCTGTCTGATCGTCCGTGAATCTAATCGATTTTATCATATGCCCTCCCATTTTCATTTCAACCTCAAGTTCTTCACATGCCTGTCTTACCATTTCGTCAGCATAAATGTTGAAAAGCAATGGCGACAACGGGCACCCTTGCCTAACCCCTCGACCGAGAGTTGCCCATCCTGATTCGCCATCAGCCACCCTCACCTGCGCCCTTTGAGTCAAATATAAGTTTCGGATTAGTCTCCTGTCTCGCCAGTCTATTTCCAATTTATCGAGTATTTCTGTTAGTTTATTCCAATTTACCGGGTTAAAAGCTTTTTCAAAATCAATAAAGCAAGCGAAAACGTCCTGGTTATACTATATGTTTTTCTCTATAGGTGTTTTCTTCACTACTATCGCATCCTGAGTTGACCTTCCCTTCCTGAACCCAAATTGGCCATCGCCTAAATTATACTTAGCCTTTTTCTCCAACATTTTATTGATTATTTGAGGTGAAACTTTGGCTGCGTGTGAAATTAAAGTGATTGTTCTATAGTCCACGCATTCTGAAGCGTTATTCTTTTTCGGAATAGGAATCAGGGCTGTTTTCACGAAGTCCTCTGACCATACTCCTTCCTCGTAGATCCTACGTATAAGTTCGAAGAAAGCTTGCCTACCTTTCTTTCCTAAACTCTTTAGCTGCTCCAAAGTTGTTTTGTCTACTTCTACAGCTTTTCTTGCCTTCATTTCTTTCAATGCTTTCTCTATTTTACTGTCGATAATCATTAGCCCGAGGTTATCTTCATCTGCGGTTCCCTCATTCTCTGTATCTAAATTTGTTGGTCTACCATCGTTGTCATATCTTCCTGCTCGATTAATATTTTACCTCTCTTGTCCTTAATCTTTGGTACCGTTCGCCCCCGCTTACCTCGCAATAGCAATTTTTATCTGGCGTATAACAAACCCATTCCCCCTTCCTTCTGCAGTTTCTCCATTTTCTCGCATTGTCTTTTTCGCCAATTTTCCTTCGCCCGATTGATTATTCGCCGTAGTTGATTATTTACCTCCTTGTATATCGCCTTACCTAGACGTTTTTCCAATTCCTTCTCTCCTCCATTTTTCTAATTATTTCTTTTGTATCCCATTGTTTCTTTACCCTCCTAATTTCCGCTGCACCTATGGTTTTCTCGACCGCGCTTACAATGCCTTTATATATATATATATATATATATATATATATATATATATATATATATATATATATATATATATATATATATATATATATATATATATATATATAATATCTCTCCCATTGTTCCTCAAATGTTCCTATTTACTTGGTTTCGCCTATGTACCTTTCCTATATCTCTCGGTATTCCCTCCCTTTTTTTCCTTTTCAACGCTTCCAAGTTCCACCTGTTCTTACCCCTACTTTTATTTAGCTTTTGGAATCTAACCTCAATATTCATCATTATTAAATTATGATCTTAGTCTGCATCAGCCCCCGGGTAGCTCCGCGAGACCTTCACACTGTTCCTAAATCTTTACCTAACCATGATATAGTATATTTAGTATCTCCCAGTGTCTCCCGGCATTTCTACCTTCTACAATGATGTTCAAACCAAGAGTTTGTATCTACTAATTTATTTTTCCTACAGAATTCAACTGCCTTCTCTCCGCGATCATTTCTCGTGCCAAATCCAAACCCTCCTACTTCTTACCCATCTCTCCCTTCCCCCTTACTATAGCTTACCCAGTAACTATCACTCCAGCTGTCCCCGCTGTCCTTCCATCTCACCTCGCACAGCCCCAAGGCATCCGTTTTCCCTCGTTCCATTCGTAAATATTTTCCAGCTTCCCTGTCCTCATCATTGTCCTAACGTTTCAAGTCCCTATTTTTATAGGTACCTTCTTTTTCTTCTTATTTTCCTTGTTCATTGTATCATGTGGTGACTCAATTATGCAAGGATTCGTGAGATGACGACCTCGGGGGCCTTGCCTCCCCCGATGCCGGGCCCGACACCCTGGCAACTACGGGGCCAATCCTGGCAACTACAGGACACCCCGTAGTTGCCACGATTCATTTCAATTTGAGTGACATTCATTTTTCTGGGAAATATATTAGTTGGGAGGGGACTCCCACCCCCACTTCCCAACAGTGTGTTTCACGAGACACTACCATGGGATTACCTTTCGTCTGGCTCCTACGCTTCGACCTCTCTGGCATGGGTGGCCCTACCGGGAGCAATTTTTAATGATCCCGCCTGTACAGCTCTATGGGACATTGGAACGCGCAAGCCCTTCCACCACGTCAAGGTTGTAGTCCACGGGAAAGGCAGCAAATTTTAGGGAGCGATCAAACTTTTGAATTCCAGTCGGTCCGAGGATACCTATCAACGGTGGACACATTTCATCGTTGGATGGGAATGGATCGAGGGTGAGTCATTCGACAATGAAAGGTCTAAGAAACTAATGGAGATGGAAGATCTGGAAAATCGCCCTAGTTGGCGAGTATACATCTGAGTAGTTTAAGAAAATACACATTCAGATGAAATTAGGACTAGGAATAGGACTTCAGTAAATAGTCATAATAGAAAGAAAAAGCTTGGAGATAGTTAAGTTAGTCTCTGAAGAGTATGATTCAAATAAAGGGACACATAATAATGGTAAATTTTTCTTGGGCTTCCAACCCGGTTCATTTCTGCATGGTTACTGACGTTTCATTCGAGGACTTCTTTCCCATAATCTTCAGGGCTGTTGAATATGACTTTCCCTCCTTCCTGAAGAAAATGAGAAAGTTTTCCATTGAAACGTCGGCCATCACGCAGATACTTGCAGAGTGGGAAACACGGCAACAACTCATCCACAACGTTTCACCGGGATAGCCTGAAATCTTACATCTGGCATATCCTTGGTAATAAATTGAATTAAATTTTGCACACTAAATTTGTGACGAGTACCCAAACAGCAGAAGAATCTCAATTACGTAGTTTAGTGATTTAATAGATCGATATGTACATCCTGACGCTATCACAGTTGTCCGGAATAAACTACTCCAATTGGAAGTTTCGGGTTGAACCTTTATTCGATAAAGATGGTGTGAAGTATCATTTGTCTGAGGACGAGATAAATGTTAAGGAGAGTGAAAAGAAAAATATCTGGCCATATGGCAAAAAAAGCTAATTGCGTCATCGTATAGTGCATTATTTACATGTCAGGTCGTCATGTAGAAATTGTCAAGGAGGTGAAAACTGCTAAAGATGATGCATTTCCTCCAGAATTCTTTGGAATGTAAAACTCCCATTATGAAAATATTTATCTTAAAAAGGCTACTGAAATTAAAGTCAGGTAAAGAAGATTTTCTGGATCAATTTGTGAAGGTGGAAGGTCTTCTACGAGAGCTGACTGCTGCGGGGGCATCACTGGACGAAAGCGGCAAGGTCTGTTACCTACTGTTAACCATGCCGGAGGAGCGCGACACTGTCATCACTGAAATTGAAACCATATCAACTGGCATCACCCTAGAGATCGTCATAAGTAGACTCCTCGACGAGCTGAAAATGAAGAACACCAGGTTACAAGGAAATGGAAAGGAAAATGAGAATGATTGTATTCTCACAGCAAATAAATCGAAGAGATATTTCATTTATGGAGACCCAAGACACTACAAGAGAAACTACCTGAAGAGACAGGCACCATTCAGAAGCAGAGGAAGGTTCCCAGGATCAAACGGAGGCAGAGGTCACGGCGGTGAAAATAAAGAGATGGTAAATGTATCCAGTGCACTTGAAGAAGAATGTGAAACTGATGAGACGTACATTTGTAGCCGTCAACGAGGTGGTTGTAGCCATTGCGAAGGCAATTTCGGATTATGCTAGTTTTGTTCTTGACAGCGGTGTGACTAAACATTTAGTAATGGAGTTTTTCGCGAACTTAATGACTAATGTTGAGACACAAATGGAAAGTAGCTATAAAAATAGCCAATGGTGAGACTCAAATAGCATCTTAGAGATGTAAGTTAAAGCTTAGATACAACACTTTCAATATATCCTTCAGTGCTCTAATTGCCCCAGGGTTAAAACATGATAAATTGGTGATAACTGGTGATAAAAATAAACAATACAAACCATACAGTTACTTTACGGAAGAATAAAGCAGTGATAAAAAGTGAAAACTCATTAGAATGGAATGTAACTTTGACAGTAATTTGTTTGTTGCTGCATTCGAAACAATTTTACCGGAGATACTTTGTAATGCAGCGAATGTCACCAATGTTTAGCACCGGAGACTTGATCACGTAAATTATCAAGCTTTGAAAAAAATGAATTTACCGTACAGTGGAGATGTAGGCAGTGCATGCCGTGAAGGAAATGCAGAAACGTTACCTTACAAAGAGACATCAAAGTCAAGGTCTCGCAAAGCTGGAGAATTTATACACAATGATGTTTGTGGACCGATTCGGCCACTTAGGCTTAGAGGTGAGAGGTACTTTCAACTGCTATTGATGATTGTTCTATCTTCTAAAGACGAAGGATGGAGCGAGCAAAAATTTGATGTCGCATGTTCGTGAAGTTGAAGCAGATGGATTGAAATATGCTCGTATCAGGTGTGATAACGGGGGGGAGTACAACTCGCACGAACTTAAAAATTTTTGCTAGTAGAAGAGAATACATCTGCAGCCATCTCTACCTGACATATGCCAACAGAATAGAGTCAGTGAAAGAATGAACAAAACTTTGTTCAACATTGTTCGTACCATGTTTGCAGAAACGAATCTTCCACGATACTCGTGGGGAGAAGCGACGCGATGTGAAGCCTATCAAGTCAACAGACGACCAACCTCAGCCTTAAACGGAGACATTTCAATTGAGGTGTATCATGGAAAAATTGATCTGTCTAAACTCAGATTATTTGGTTGTAGAGTTTGGGCCTATAAACTGCCCAAAACCAGCGACAAATCGGAAACAATAGCAAGAGAGGCCCGTATGGTGGGATACAGCGGATGCAGCTATCATGTATGGGACCCAAATACAGACGAGATTTATGTTTCTCGAGATGTACGATTTGATGAATCCAATTTTGTGTACCATGGAGAGGGAACCAACCCAAATCAAGATGAAGAGCACGACAAAGAAATAGACGATGTGGTTGGAAGCGATAAGAGGAGAAACCAAAGGGAAAGAAGACTACCCAAGAAATTTGAAGATTATGAACTCAAATTGCATCTGTCTTAGCATGGATGATCCTCAAGAATACAAAGAAGCAGTTCAAGATGGTTGTGAAGAAGCCGTTAAAAACGTGGTACGTGCTCATGAAAAACACGGGATGTGGGACACAGTTGTTCTTCCAGTGAATGCAAAGGCTGTGAATACACGCTGTGTTTTCCAGTGAATACACGCTGGGTTTTCAGGACTAAGCAAGATGGTTTGAAAAAGACTAAACTGGTGGCAAGAAGGCCTAGGGGAGCCTTTACGGAATGTTTATTCTCCAGTTGCAACAATCCTCACGGCTAGAATCATGCTGTCACATACTCTATAAAATAATTGGATTATTAGGCAACTTGACATTCCAACACCCTTTTTGAATGGCAATGTCGAAAGTGATGATTACATAAAAATTCCCAAGGGCGTTAGTGTATGCAGTGAGAGTGCTCTTAAGTTAAATAGAGCACCTAATGGTCTTCGAGAGGCATCCAGGAAGCGGAACGAAAGATTGTATGATTTTTTCAGAGAAAATGAACTACAGCGTACCGGTAATGACTTATGTTTCTATTTTGGTGACAAAGTTTGGCTCTTAATTTGCGTGGATGATTTTGATAACTTGTCATAACTATGAGAAAGTGATTCAGTCCCTTAAGACAGGTTTTAATGTTGAATATCTTGGTGAACTTACTCAATTTCTTGAAACTGAAATATTTAGAATAGATGATAAACTTTAGAATTCACAGGGTGAATATTGTGACGGATCAATTCATCACCGTCCACATCTACTGTCCCGCAAAAACCACCATTGATTCCATTCGTCCTGTTCCCGCAGTGACTAAAAAATGGTACTCGGGAAGAGAAAGCCAAGTTACCCCGCGAAGGAGCATTGAGGGAGCCACGAAAAGCCGCGGTCAGCTACTATGATTGGCAGATCGTAATAGAGTTAAATCCTTGGATGTGGGCTCGCAGCCAGAACACATTCCCCTCCAACGAGCACAATGAACAGTTTAAGTCAAACGAGGTTCTTCGCGTTGAGAGAGTTAAACGACTCGCACTTACATCATCATCATCATCTGGTGTTCTGTCTGCTGACAGGTCTTACATAGCGGTACGAATATTTTTTAAACACTTGCGTTGAAAATAATCAGTAAGTACGATTATAAAGACAACAAAATGTAAATTCTTACAAACTAGTGAAATATGAACAAAACGGATGTACGGTGAAGCATAGATGGAATCAATGCATTCGAAAAAATAATTAAACTAAATGACAATGACAATTACACACACTGTAAGATGAAACGGAAGTTTCCTTCATAATGGGTGACAAATTCCACGCTCCTTTCAGGATTGATTAAAAATTCTTGGGGCGGGACACAAATTATACATAAACAGAACTCGACCCTTTGGACTCAAATGTTCCTTCGTGGCTGTTGGCGGGATAACTTCGATGAGTGGTGTAACGCTATAAAATCTATATGCAACGCTACCGATTCTATAACTTATCCTTGCTCTCAAAGGCTGCTCCACCTTGAAAATGCAAATTTCGTAACCCAACTAACCTCCTTTAAAAAAAAACACATTAATCATGCGACAAGCACTTGCAACAACACATTCAAACACATTTATTTTCAAGGTAAGGCTCCTTTGAAATTATCATAAGCAATCAACTATTAGTTGGAATTATATTGGGTCCAATTCACTATGCAAACTGGGAGGTATCTAGATTAACAAATAGGTTCTTATCCCTTTGGTTATAAAAGAAAAACAGGCAATTAGTTACTATAGGTGTCCAGGAAGAGACAAAAGGTGTTCAGTGCGAGATTGTACAGAATTAAAATTTGAAACTCTTTTCTCATGAATTTAACGTCTATTTGGGTGCGAAAGTTCTTTTTCTATTTGAATTATTGGTGGTTTCCACTTTATCCTTCCCTCCTGCTCCGCGTGCGCGGCCAGTCTCGTCCCCCACTGCCGTCCGGCTGTATTTTCTTTTCCTCTCTCGTCCTCTCCTAAACTTCTGCTGCAACCCAAACCACTGCCGCTATTTCCACGGTCTTACTATGCCGTCTTCTTCCTCAGTATATCTCCGTACGTCAATTTTTCTTCAGTTTTGTCTCTCTCTCCTCTCTTCACGTCTCTTACCCCCGACTGTCTCTCTCTTTCCCCCCTTAATTGTTTGCCCAAGCGTCCCTAGATTCCTCCTCTGCTGGATTTTTACTCTCGTATTCCCAGTTACGCGTCCCTAGTGACGGCTTTTGAAGCTTATTGTTCGGTTGACCTTGCGGCCATATTTATACCCATGAATATATATTATGGATTGGGATATCGTTGCCAAAAACTGTTGTCTAGAATTCCATAAACAATTAACTTTTTGGAAAGTGGTGCCGCCTAGTGATGAAAGACGGAAGTTCAAATGTAAATAAAGTCGACAGATTGAAAATAAACTCGTCTTACCAGTTTTGCCATGAATATACATTGGTTTTTACCTACAAGTAATCATAATGTAGTGGATAAAAAATGTAGTAATACAGGCGGGACGTAATTATACACTTTTTTAATATCGTCCGGTCTACAGATATATTTAATTAGTCTCCAAATTTAAAAACACAAATGCACAATTAACTTCTTAGCACTTCGTGAATATGCTATACGGAAATTTAATAACAATGCGAGGTGACTTCTAGAGTATTCCCGATGGCCATCATTGCAGTGTAGGTAAAAAGGAATGCGCTCACCGCGCGCCGCCTTGAACAGATTCTTATTTTTCAATCCAAGTTTCCTATTTTGGGTCCTCGTAGACGCATACCCTGTTTTGCAGCCTGGTACGAACGGGCTTAATGCATTCCAATTATAATCGGATTCTGGCAAACAACGTAGTTGGCACACGATGAACGCTTCGTTAGCCTCTTACTGATTTCCGGTAATAGATACTTCCTCTCTAGCGTTTAAAAAGTAAATTTTAGATAACAAAAATAGCAAGGTATATTCTAATCATTAATTCATTCATATCTCCACGATCGTTATTAAATATTCACCACAGGCTCACATTATCAATAATAAACTACGTCTATTTACAACAACAGAAAAGACTCTAATAGAAGTGGCGCCAAGGACTGGATAAGCTAAAAGTGGAAATTTCGGCAGCACGTGGCCTAGGCCACAATGCCAAACATCCAAATCCATAATATATATTCATGTTTATACTATTACAGTGGCCTTTGTTATAACACAATAAACAGTGGATGGGTTGCAAAGAGAACGTGGTTGGGGAAACTCCGGCCCAATTTCGACCATTAGAGGGAGGTAATTCGTGATGGCAATATTTATGTCGCACTGGAGTGGCTCGAAGGACCAAGTTGTCTCGTCCGCCTCGGGTTGAGAACCTGTTTGTTTTTGATCCGGAGACCAGGCTTCTTCTTTCGCCGTTGATCTGCATGAAAATTCTCCCTGTCGTTAGGGAGCGTCAGCTTGGCGGAATAGCGGTATTCACGCGACACGCTGCCCCTTGGTTTGGATCGTTCAGCCTTCTCGTCTCACTCCTCAATAGCGCCGTCACTCCACTTCTCACTTTACCAGAATCCGAATTGACCTCCTTTACCTGGGTTCCAACCACCACTGCCTTCTTCACGCACTTCACCTCGTTAGAATTATGCGACGGCAACACAAAACAAGAAAAACAAAATAAACACGAAAACAACTGGCACCAATTTCAAAATACCTGTGCGAGTTGTTATACCCTCACATACGAGTAAATGTTTCCCTCGCCCGAACAACGAAATAAATCCTTGTCCGTACGTGCCAATCACGAATAAGTGCTTATTCTGATGCTGACTGGGACGGCGATCATTCAGATCGCAAAAATGTGAGTGGTTCTCTCGTGTTCTACAATGGTAATTTAGTATGTTGGGCTTCGAAGAAGCAGTCATCTTTAGCAATGTCAATAGAAATTATACATCGCCTGTGCAGCAACTTGGTCAGAGATGAAAAATATTGGCAGAGTTTTACAAGATGTTTGCCCTGAAAATTTTCCTGTACCAATGACTTGGAATGTTGATAATCATGCTACAATTAAGTTAATTGAGAGTTATCAACATAAAAAAATCAAATAAAATAGATATTGGGGCTCATTTAGTAAAATATCTGATATTAACAAAATGCCATTTCATGGAAGGTTGTGAGGAGTGATGAAAACATTGCAGACATTCTGACAAAATCGTCAACTCGAGTGAAGTTAAACAAATTTCGCCACATGTGTTAAGTGCATTAATTTTAATTCATTGTCTATTGAAAACTGAAATCTTTGTTGAATAACTTTAGCAGAAAGTTGAAGTAATTACTGTTGAAAATTTATTTGATTAGTTGATTTATTTTTTATGAACTCATAGTTGTATCTCATGAATCAAAGAAAGGGAAAATTAATTCTTGTTCTACTTTGTATGAAAAGTATGATACTGTGTTGTGTTTTTCAATATTTTAGGCAATCGGGTCATTAAGAACTTTTGTTTGTGTAAGCCCTATATTTGTTTAAAAAACATGTTAGTCTTGAAGGGGGTGTTAGAGGTTATAAATGTCCCGACAGATATCGCTTTTATACAATGACTACCGGTATGTACTCTTCTGTTGTGTGCGCAATAAAGTTAGCCGTGATCTCGTTTTCCAACTGAAAAGTAATCCTTCAACTTATCCTGTTCCACCCCAAGTTATGACACACTCATGCCAACCGTGGGATTAACGAAGATATAGTTTTGAAATCGATCATCCTGCAAACGAAATATCACTATATACGCCATGTTACACTATCGTCGGTCTGAGAGGTAGGCATGTTGAAGACGTAGCCGCATCGAAAAAGAAGAAAACATTGTGGTCTCTGCCATGCCCGGCGGTGAAAGATGCCTGCACCACGATGAATTACTAACGAAAGAAAATTTTGATGCAAAATTAGAAAAAGAGCATCAGAGACCGCAGGAGCCTGAGAGATACTTTGAAGTAGCGTGGATAAATCATAAAAATAGAAGTCGCCCTTATTGCTTTCATATCTCACATCATCATTCATTCTTAACTGACGTAAGAGTTTATCTCAGCCTATTGAGCGTTGCGCCTCCCAGCGCATTCACAATGGGTTCATTGTTATTTGAGGCATCTACAGCAATATCTAATAATGTTGAAAATCGTGTTGACTCGTAACATTGCACTAGAGGCTGATCAGCTCTCAAACTTATGACAAATGATGTGTTTCCGCCATTACGAACATTTTTCCTCGTGGTACAAACCAGGTAATTCAAAGGGAAAAAGTACATGATTTACTTTTAAGGCGTCCATTTTCATCGGCCGATAAAAGTCACTTGAATAAACGTTGATGAGAGGTATCCTCAGCCTGGTGTTATCATCAAGAGACACGAGTAGGAAGAACGAACGCCAACAGCGGCAGAGGGCAGTTTCTCACAAGGCAATTTCTTTAAAAAAAATTCACCAGCCATGTTTGAACATTTTTAGTAAGTTGTAACTTAACTAATTTCTAACGGTTTAAATGTTAGATGTATGAGGAAACTGGATCCAAGAGTTATAAAAAAATGAATATGCGAAGTTTTGACTGATTTATTGGATATTAGGTGCTTCACATTTCATTACATCAAAACTCGCAAAATCATCTTATGTATTGGATCCAGTGTACTCACACATGTAAAATTTAAAAGTAATTTCATATTGCGTATCATGAGTGACTAACTCAAACTCCAAGATAGAACCCATGTCGTAAGTTTTATAGTGAGCGATGGCGGTATTTACCCGGGTATAACTTCTGAGAACACTGAACTTCCTGAAACACTTCATCTTCGCTTATCCAACTCGCGTGATTCTCACAAGCTTCCTATCGCTTTGGGATAGAACCTTTGAATTAACCACCACAAAGGATCTCTTTTCTCAATGGTAAAGTACATTTGACTCAGTTACATCCAGATAGGCTACTGTTTTATTTTGAATTTTAATTACCTTATGCATGAAACTGCGGTACGTTGTACCCCTGATTGTTAATCTATGACTGCTATTCCGAATAGGGCGACGCTATTTCTGGCTAACGCTATTCCTCGGAAAGGCAGTCGAAACCTGGTTCGGGAATTAAAGTTTTAAGTGTGGAAAATACTAAGAGTTCTCTCTTTTTAATCATGTCAGTAATGTCATTCCACAATGTTACGCCTTCAACCATTAAGTTAATCCTATAATGATAGTTCACCTCAACATCGTAAAAACATATTGTTTTCATGCATGTGCTAGGTAATTTTTTTTAACATTTCAACTTCCACAATTCATTCGACGGAGCAGACGACGATTGGATACGTGAGAAGTGCATGATCAAGCAAATTGATCCAGAATTATCTTCAAAGTATACTTTCATTTGAAGTTATCATTGGAGTTGTTAACTATAATAATCTAGTTTTCCTTTTAAATTCAAGAGGTGAAAGAAAACTCTCGGAGAACCTGTGCGGTGAACGGAAATTCAGTTCAGAAAATTCTTGCAACGTTTGTTATATACTGACAAATAACGGATTACTGAGCTGAGAGAACAATATAAATGCGTATTATTACAGTTCAACTCAAAGCAACAAGGCATATTGTTTTCGTGTATCTGCTGGTTTGTTTATTTTATTTTCACCGCTTATCCAAATGAGCAGATGACTTTTGGATGCATACAAAGTGAGAATAATGATGTATGAGTGTATCAAGGAAAGTGATGTGATGGTAAATTTCAATTATGTCATCACGTATATTGAAACTTTATTGTTGTAAATAGCCCGGGGATTAAATAAAATTGTTAGAAATTGCAATTAGCCTTTTGAAAATCTTGTGGGACCGCTGGGGAATGTGTGGATGAAAGTGAATGCGAATAGGCGAGGTGAGCAATATTTTGAACGGACTTGTTGAAATCATACATCGCAAACATAAGATACATTTCTTAACGGAGGGAGTGAATAGCCATCCTTTGCGTGAAGAGCAGGTTCTTCTATTTTACCTAAACTTGTTATCCCGGCTGAGCGATGGGAAAAATAATGCAATCCAAGAATAGAGCAATGAGACTCGGTTGAAAAAATACCAGTCTACGATGAGTGGTACTGGAAAAGGAAAGGCCAATGAAGGTACCCATTTTCATGCTTACTCTCAACTTGGCTTAAGTTTTAAATAAGGTTGCTCACTCACAACGACAGAGAAGTTAGTATTATAAAAGATTTGCAGCCTAAGAAATCGAAAGGAGTGGACGGAATAACCGCAATGACAGTAAAAAAAGGTAGAGACGAAATCTCTCACGTATTTGCGTATATTGCAAATCTGAGTATGCAAACAGGAATTTTTCCAGAACAGCTCAAAGCGGCTATTATTTTACCGATTCACAAAATGGGTGACAAATTGGACTTAAATTACTTTAGACCATATTCCTCATTATCTATATTTTCGAAAATCTTGGAAAAAGTAAAAAAAAGGTATTCAGCTTCCTAAATAATCATGAGCATATTAGTAAAAATCAATTTGGTTTTATGAAAGAAAAAAGCTCGGAAGATGCACTGCTTAGTTTCTGTTCAAATATATTAGATGGGCTCAACATTGGTAATAAAGTTGCCGGTTTATTTATAGACATAACTAAAGCGTTTGATACTGTTGATCATAACATTTTATTAGCGCATTTACAACATGCTGGCATCAGGGGTGTCGCGCACAATTGGTTTCAGAGTTACCTAAGTAATAGATATCAGTTTGTGCAGATAGGAAATGGCATTATCAAGAAGTCAAACATTTCTTGTTGAGTCCCACAAGGCTCAGTTCTCGGACCAATTCTGTTTCTAATCTATGTGAATAACTTGTGTATTGGAAGGTTTTATAGCAAGCCAGTCTCTTTTGCTGATGTTAATGCCCTTTGTTATTCAGCCAGTAACATGTATGATTTATATATGAATATGAAAAATGACTTGAACAGATTAAAACAATGGTTTTCTGTAAATTCTATGGTGCTGAGCACTAAAACTAAATTCATATTTAATCTAAAATCTGTAACCACAGAGTACTACAGTATGTTATACTATAAATGCATGAAACGTATTAAGGACCATGTTTTGTTCTGTAATAAATGTATTACAATTGATAGAGTGAGTCATATTAAATATCTAAGTATCCATATAGATGAACGATGCAACTGGAAACAGCACATAAACCAACTTAAATCAGAGTTGATTTCTACACTTAGAAAATTTTATCTGTTGAGATAATTAATGTTTTTTTAGAAACACTTTTGAATGCATATTTTGCAGAGTCCTCGTTAGATGACGTGTGATAAAGAATCAGATGGCCGTTTCACTCAAGAATAGCTTGACGCTTTAGAATAGCGCAGTGATAAGATCGTCGCCTAAAACAGCGTCGCTCCCAGGCGTCAGTCTCACGTTCAGAATCGCAAAAAGTGTCCTTGACGCTATTTTTCGGAACAAAAGCATCACGAAAGCTATTTCTGGCTATTAGTGTTAACAGTATCTCATTTAGAATAGCAGCCTATATCGCATGATAGCTACGGCTAAACCTTGGCAAAGCAACTTTATCCCCTCAGTTGATAACGCATATTTTAAGAGTGATAATTGAAAGAGAATGCATCGAAGCTTTCCACACAAATAATTCAAATGTAATCTGAAGTTGAATTTTTCGCCTAAAATCACGCCTAAATATTTAAATTATTTATCTGGGAAATTAAAAAACAGGAATGTAAGCGGCCGCTATTGCTTGTTTGGCTATCATTATAGCGGCCGTGAGCGGAATGCAAGCATAAGTTGGAGTGAAGAGTTAAATTTATCGCTCTTCATTTATCTTTTACACTGAAAAACTGCAAGGTAACAGTTTTTTATTCCTATTGACTAATATATTATCATGGCACCATCTGTGTATGGCACAAAAGTCGTTATGAAATTTTTGCCAAACCATCTCGAAAGACTTACTGGTCGAAAGTTATGTCGTCAGAATACATATATATTTTACATCTGTTAATATGGTTAGGTATATCATTTATGTATATTAAAATAGAATTGGCCCTAAAATGGATACCTGTGGAACTCCAATTTCTATGGATTTTAATGTGCTACGAGGATCGAGCTACCTGACAACTAATTTCAGGTCACTGAGGTAAGATCTAGGCCAGGAAAGCGGAACTCCACGGATTCCTGAGCGTTCAAGTTTTTTCAAAAGGATGTTTATATCGATTGTATAGAAGGCTTTTTGGAAATCAATAATCACGGCTAATGCGAAACGGTTCTTATTTAGACATTTACGAACGACTTTGCTGGATTATTCAAGGAGAATTTCAGTACTTTTTTGTTGTTGATATCAATTCTGGTGTCGAGTGATGATATTAAATTTATCAAGGAAATCTTTCAACTGGTTGGAAATATAGCGTTCCATGATTTTATCAAGTGAGAGAAGAAATGAGATGGGACGATGTTACGTTATTAGAATAGTTTCTTTTGCCTTGTTTATAAATTGGCCTATATGCTGCTAGTTTTAAATTAGATTGCATCTTTCCTTGTTCAATATTTAGGTTTATCTACTGTGATAATATTGTGGTTAATTCCTGTCTATAAATGAGGTCAACTAAGCTAATTATATGATATCCAGGGCATTCTTTCTCCATGTTGTTAAAAATACTGCGTACGTCAACTGGAGTTATTGGTATTAGCGAGAATGTATAGGGGCAAGTACTACAATAACAATCACTGAGGAGGTGGTGTGAGCAGTTTGGCAGTAAGTTTTTAAATTCTTGAAAAACTGTGAAGCAAAACTATACAAACAATATTTATATTCTACTCTTTCCTAAAGTTACTTTTTATCAGTGCATCAACATTTATTCTGTTTGGAACTTTCCTGAGATTTTTCATTAGTTGGATATAACAGCGTTGTAGTTCAATACATTATATGCTTATATTCATATAACTCATGGATGGTCTCTTCCGATTTCTCAGCTCTATATCTATTCGTAAAATTCTAATCGACACGAATTAATTCGTAGCACGCTAAGTTTATATCGATATTTTTGACTCAGCAAAATTTTGCGGAAAACTTTTGTGGTGGTAAGATGTTCAGTCGTAAAAGAATCAATTTTAAAAGTGAAACACTTCGTCATTTAAAGCGAACAACTCATATACTTCTCAATCTGCACAAGTGTTACTTCAATGAACTTTTAAAAGTAATACTCTCATGAATAAACTACAGCGTGTTGAGAGATACTAATAGCGTTGTATTTCCATGCATTTTACTCATATTAATGCAAAATATTGACGGTCTCTTCAAATTTCTCAGTTCTAAATCTACTTGAAATATTCTAAACGGCACGTATTTATGAATTTCATGCTAAAGTCATAAAAATATTAGTATCCAAGCAACATTTTACAGGGAATATTTTGAGGTAGTAAGATTTTCAGTCGAGGAAGAATCAATTTTAGAATTAAAACTCTATGTAATTTAAAGCGAACAACTCCCATAATTCTCAATCTGTACAAGAGACTTACTTAAATGAATTTTTAAAAGTAATACTCTCTTCAAAAAATTATAGTATGATGAGAGATATTAAAAGCGTTTTCTTTCATTGGAATATACTCTCATTCATTCTGTACATTAACGGTCTTTTCCAATTTTTCAAGTCTGAAACTATTAGATAATTCTAATGGGCACAAATTTATACAAAGCTCGCAATGTCTATAATAAGATTTGTCTCCTACCAACATTTTCTGGATAATTTTTTGAGGTGGTAAGATTTTCAGTCGTAGGCGAATCAAGTTTAAGATTGAAATTCTTCGTCCATTTAAGTAAACAGCTCCCATAATTATCAATCTGCGAAAGGGGATTCTTTAAATGCTGTTTGAAATGTAATACTCTCATTTATACATTCTAGCGTGATGAGAGATGTAAAAAGCGTTTTTTTTAAATGCAATATTCTCTCATTCATTCAAAATACATTGACAATCTCTTCCAATTTCTCAGCACAAAATCTATTGGAAAAATTCTGATCTGCACGTATTCGTGCATAACACGCGAAGTTCATAACACCATCATTTATTAATTGATAGACGGAGCTTACTTAAATGCACTACATAAAGAAATACTCTACTGATGTATTTTAGCGTGATGAGAGATATTAAAATCGTTGTTTTTCAATTCAATACACTCACATCCATGCATTACATTGACGATTTCTTTAAATATTCTAATAGGAAAAAATTCATGCATATCACGCTAAGATTGTAACAAAATTCAACTCATAGCAACTTTTAATTTATCATTTTTTGAAAGGGTAGGATTTTAATTTGTGTAATCAATTTTAGAAGTGAGTTAATTTTCCATGTAAATCGTACAACTCCCATAATTCTCAATCTGCAAATGACGCATATTTAAATGCACTTTTTAATGTATTACTCTCCTAAATAAATTATAGCGTGATGTGAGATTTTTAAATCGTGGATTTTCAATACACGATATTCATATTCATGCAATACATTAACGTTCTCTTCCGATTTCTTCGCTCTAAAACAAATATAAATATCCGTATTCAATACGATTTAATGCATACCACGCTAACTTTGTAACAAATTTCGTCTCCTAGCAACATTTTAGACATAATTTTTTGAGATGGTAAGAATTAAATTTGTACAAGAAACAATTTTAGAAGTGAATCCTTTCGTCATTCAAAAAGAGAAACCTAATTACTCTGAATCTGCACACAGGGCTTACTAAAATGCTTATGCCTGTCCAAAAAAACTTTCCTCCTCGGAGCCAAAAAATTTCCAAGTGCCGAGTTGGCGTCGATGTGACAACACGATCGAACCATGCCCCCTTGCGCGGGAGACCAATAATCGCACAGGAAGGAAAGGAAACTTTCTTCGGAACTCACTAGGTGAGAAGGGACACGAAAAACTTAACGAAACGTTTTGACCTGAGGGGGGATGAGAGGTTGGTTGGGTCCTTTGTGTCTGCTGGATCCGGTCTCAAACCGCACGCTTATGGGTGGGAAGCATGGCGATTAGAAATGTCGGTCGGCGAATGAAGATCGGTGGAAAGGCGAATAGCAATATCGTCCTTGGTTTCGCACGCTACAAGAATTTAAGCAGGACTAAAAACGAGCAGGGAGTAGAGTGAGTTAGGAAATCAGATGAGAAATTCCTCGTATAGATTGCATCATCCTTCGACAATAAGCAGCTCCTTTTATAATTTCAGAAATTCCTCGTCTGCGCAGTTCACCCTCCCCACTCACTCCACTGAGACAGTCATGAGCAATTTTATTGGTCGAGCGATATTGAAGGATTTGAAATTGAAAAAAGGTCCCCATCCTCCTGCTTCGTCATCTGTCCATCGGCTGACATAAAAAAGCGGCGCTCGAGAAGCCAGACATGCAAATCATCGACTCGACTCGAACACCGAGAAGGACAGGAGAGAAAACACTGACCGGTCAGCCATTGCCGTAGCAGAACATCACAGCCGACGACTCCAAACTTCGCTGTCAAGAAATCAACGCCAACAAAGGAGGTAATTCTCTACTCACACAGTATGAACCATTTCATTTTATTTTATTAACTTTAATTTGCTAAAAAAAGTCCATATTAATGCTCAATCACGAAACGCTTGGAAAAAAGCTCCTCTGTAGACTTGATCTGCATGAAAAATATAATATACTGAGTTTTTACTTAAATTTAATCCATAACTAAGGAAACAAATACACATTTTCTTATTTTAAACTACTTCCCACGATTCAGATCATTTTGTCACGGTGTTTTTATGATTACATTTTGATAACTTTGTTATTAATGCAAATTTAAAATAAATTAGTTAAAAATATGAACTTTTGTGTATTTTTGTCTCACAGAACTTGCTGTTTGACTTAAACACTTTGATGAATCTCAATGCATATGACATGCTTGTCAGATTCTTTTTAAGATACATTTTAAGTTTATACCAATTTTATGGTGAAATGAAACATAATATGTTTTCCTTTCTTTCAGTTTACAACGTTGGGGGACTTGTAGATTTTCCTTGTGCCTTAAACGAAAGAGAAGGAATCTTCTACCTTTCAACACTGAAAAGGAAGTGAACCGGTAATTTCAAGAAGCCAAGAGTCTACTCCATACTTCGATCTTAACTAGACACTAAATTCTCACCAAAAGAACGCTGTTAAATGACGTGGCGATATTCACAAAGTAAGCCACTCTGATTCGTGTTTTACTTGTTCATTCCTTCTGCCACTGTAACATACTACATACATGTCTAATGCTCTGCAAATAGTAGTCTTTTTTAGCCAGAATATTTTTGCTAATTTCATGAGATTGTAACCAATACTGATTTTCTTCAACTTATATGATAGTTTTATAAAAAAAGCGGTAAAAAAACCTTGATTTCTAGTTTTCTGTCACTGATATTATGCATGGATTTAACTTACATAAGCGAAAGGAAATACTCGAGACTTTTAATAGTTTTCGGTGATATATTTTGCAAGTTCGAGGCAATAATTATTTTACATCGACAATGTGTTTCGTAGTAATAACGAAAATAATATTCATAAATCATCGTGAAAAAAATCTGCGCTACTTGATTCAATGTTTTTGAGCCATTGCACATTTTCATATCATTGATTGCTACAAAATGTTTTCAAAAATGAATTGCTTTTAGACAACGTGGAAATATTCACCAGATACGCCGCACTCATTTGTTTTTTCATTAATGATTGAATCTGCCTCCATAATAGGCTGGACTTGCTCTCTAAAGTGTGCCTTGGCTTTCATTTTTGCCATAATGTAACTTCAAACTTTGTGATTTTTTGCCAAAAAGCAATGCACTTTATTTTGAATGCCAAATTTTCAGAGGAAAAGCAATAAACTTCACATAAATTTCTTTTATCTTTTTCACTAACATTATACATGAATTAACATTATATAAAATAAAGCAACCACATGAGGATTTTTGGGCTTACTTGATTAAATCTCTTTGATCTCTTTTATTGTAGGACGTGTATATAATTGTTTCAATTATGTTAAATTTTTTGACGTTAGCAAAAACAGTTATGATTGTCACTATAAAAGCATAAAATTTTCAATATAATTGAGTTAGAGTTAGAAAAATTATAATATAAATATATAATTCACGCAAATTCTTCTTGTTGTGCATTTTAAAGTCTCAGCGAGAAAATTTAGCAAATAACTGCCAGGTCGTAAATGATTCTAATAATTTTGAACTCTTGAAAAAAACCATAAATGGTCAACATCGTTTATGGTAACGCCTTGGCTATTCCCGGAATCCAAAAAAATTGAATTGCTTTTGAAAAGTTTCTTTTGAAGACAAGCGTAACTTGTCAAGAAATATTTCGAATCATCGCAGTATGGCCAAGTCATTCAACATAAACAAAAGAATAATTTATTTTTATCACCATTTGTTCATATTTTAACTGTACGGTAGAAAGCTTTTTTTTTGCATCATGATGGCTTTGCGATGAAAATTCTCATTAAACGGCAGAAATATACTTCTACGTGTAGTCTTGTTTAATGTCGTGGCGTCTTGGACTGGAGAGACAGTGGATTCATACTGAAATGCGATGGCAATTATGCATTATTTTCACCTGGAGGGCGATTTTAGGGATATATCCATAGAATGAAAAACTATATGCGGTCAGTTATGGGTTGATGCCTGGCGTGACAATCCAAACTTGTCACTTCGGGCACGCCAGGAATATGCAACCCGCGTGTCGGGAAAACACTTTCAGTCCTAGGCCGCGAAGCGTCATTCATTCCGACTGATTTTGAGTCTACCGGGACAGGCCACGGATTAACGTTACGGAGTTACTCCAAATGCACATAATTACGCGAATTCTATACATGAATAAGAATCTGTCCGAACCGAGACTCGATCCCGAGACCATCGAGTTCCGGCCGACTTCTTTAGCCAGTAAAGTCAACGACGCGTCCTTTTCTCGTGTAGATTTTTGTGGCAAATACGAAAGCAGATGTTCTCGACTATCGAACAGCAGTCTGAAAAATTCAACCGATTTCACTTTCTGGAGGCTTGTGGAAGACATTCTCGGATGTGAAGTAAAGAAATGTGAGTGCTTCCAGAAAACTAGACGACTAGGCTGTCAGAATAGATACGAAAATAGTAACATTAACCGGCTTTAGAGAATACAATGTGTGAGTAATTCGTAAACGCTTTTATCTTTCTTTAAGTCCCCAAAAGCCTTCCAGTGATAATTTATCGCTGTTTAAGCCGGGTTAAAGCCTCATTATATTTTGTTTCCTGTTATTTTTTTGTTTGAATGTCCTTCCCTCTCCCTTTCAACAGGTGTCGGCGTATTGGACTTTGTATTGTGCACATCCTCTGGATAGAGATAAAATCATATTTTTACTCTAACAATCAGTCGCTTATGAATTCCATCGACTACAACGAATTCATCTCCGGGCCCAGAAGGGAAACCAATGAAACCTCTGCACTGATGTTTGACGGCTTTCCTTACTGCGTCCCTCATCATTGCATACTGCATCTCGCCATTTTTTGTTTCTTTCCACCTCACGATAAAACAATTCCCCCTTTTTATTTCCACGAATAGAATAAGTCCCGTGGTCAAACAATCGCCACTACCAAATGTAATCAAAGTTTCAGTCGCATCACATTATAGCCAACTCACAGCCTGTTTACGTTCGTTTTAAAGGTGGATATCTGTTTTATTTCCTGTCCACAGGTGCGAACTTAAGGTGATCAACTTCATTGTGGTGAAAGCAGAGGCTTTTGAGGAAGAGTCTTGGTCGATTAAAGTTCTGCGATCCCAGAGCAATTTACTCCATTCAAATTCTCTCTACATTAACTCCGTTTACATTGCAAGGATGGCCAATAGCCAAGTGACACTCGAAACAATAGAAGCGCTGCATTACGACGATGCATTCATAAGAGACGTCATTGAGACGCACGATGACAGTCTGACGGGACAAGTGCCGGATACCGACGTGACGCCGCGATTGCTGCTCCTTCAGTCGATTAGGATAGGCAATCCGAGATGGGTTCGAAAGGCCATGACTTTAGGGTCCGACCCTTCAACGAAGGGAAAGGACGGCTGCAATGCGATGCAATTGGCCGAGAAGATGAGCAGAATGCACCCAGGCGATTTGAACCGCGAGAGAATACTAAAATTCCTGAGATCAGCTAGAAATAGAATGAACTTAGGCGACCGTAAATATGTGGAATGCAAGAGTGCTGCAGCAGAATCATACGGATCCGATCCGTGTAACGAGGATTTCGTGAAGAGAATCTTGACCACTGAATTGGCAACTGTGAATGACGCCATAAGCACTATTAGATCAGATATGAGCAGCTTGAGTTCTAAGTTCTCAACAAATTTAGTTGCTCTCAATCAACAGGCTAACAATCGACAGGCTGAATCGGCATCCACGATGAATACTGTAATGCAATCCATCATGACAATGAGGAATGAACATGCCAACCAGCTTTCATTGTTGAGCAGTGTCAAAGAGTCAATGAATGCTTTGGAAAAGTCAAAAATAGATCTGGAGGAGGTAAAGAAGGAATTGGAAAAAACCAACACTTTGCTATCCACAGAAGTTGCTTCGATTAAGGAATCAGTGAAAGAACTGAATTTAGAAATAAAGAATGCTTTCAGTTCGGAGAATTTCAAGAAAGAATTGGATAAAACAAACGCATTACTGTCTGCAGAAGTTGCTCCTATGAAGGAATCAATTGGAACACAGAAGAAAAAGATTACTGATGGAATGGAGGTTTCAAAAAAACTAGGATCAGAAATTCAGAAGATTACTGGGGAAGTGCAGAATAAAAAAGAAATCCTTTTGAGAATAACTCCACATAGTGCAGCGGAATTAAAAGAGCAATGCATAGAGGCCATGATGCGGAAGACGGAAGTGAAGCCAGAGAACGAAGAGAACTTTTCCAGAATGAGAAAAAGGTACGAGATGTTGTACGACAGGGGTAGTATTACGGCGTCGATTCTGGAATTCATTCAATTCCAATCGAGCGTCAAAGTTATAGTGGATCTTGAATCTGAGAAAATCGGAAGAATTAAACCGACATTGAGAGACCACGACGGGACAGAACACGTTGGAAGTGACTTTGGCTCATTCGCCGATTTTGAAGAGCAAAAGGCGTACGTGAGAGGGGATTGGGGGAAATGGAATGAGAAATACGTTATTACATTTCTCGTCCGTGCATTGTCGCAGTTGTCGGTGTATTTTGCATTTAAAAACAAAGGACTTCCGTTTTCGGACGACGGAGAGCGATTCAAGAGAATCCTTGAGGAGGCGGAGAGGAAGAACAGAGACAGAGTGGAATTGGATTGGTTGATCACACATGCACTGAATAAGGAGACTCAACAGGGTAAGGAGATATATTTGGCATCGGCCGTTCCTTCGATGATCGCCAGAGATGGGTCTCCGGGCGGAAAATCTAAATTAAATAAACAACTCCCGTCGCTCCTCGAATACTACGAAGGACACGTGGTGGCGACACTCGACAATGAGGCCAAGGTACGTTTGTCAGGAAACATTGTTTCCTTATAATTTCACTCCAATTAATCATCCATTCGAGAATAATTACCCAGAGTTACTTCACAGGCGACCACTTTTCGAATGTAAAACTGTCACAAATCATTTGATAATACGAAATTGTGTTCATCACAAAGGAGTATGGCAGTGCGGTAAAATACATTGAAACATTCGAATTAATCGCGTGAAGCGTTTTAATTTTTTAAAATTCAAATTCCAAGCACCTGTTCATTTAAAGTAAAAAAAAATCGCTTCCGAATGACGTCACGAGGAAAAGTACACTAGTAACAACAAAACGTTCGTTTAAGGACATTATATTCATTCAGTGATAATTCGTTTGTTTAAGAACAGCCCCTAAGACCATAGTTAATTATATTACAATTATGCCATTAAAGCCTCTGTAAATATATTTATGAATTTTTTCACCTTCTATGGGCATTAAAATGTTATGGTTTCGCGATAGGACTCTTGAAAACAAACTTACTTCTTTCTACCTCTTAAATGTAAGAATGTAACAGTCGCAAGAAATGTTGAGGTTTACCGTCTGCAACAACTTTTTAAAAGAAACCCTAGTCATGGCAAACGAACACTCTCGGATTAGTCATTAAAATGTTAATCATGGTGCCGGATCGCGTCTTTTTTTAACAAAAATATTGACAAATAAAAATCCATGAAATAGTCTGCTCATACCGTAATAATAATTTTTTTCTAGGGACTTTTTGTCGAAAAAAGATATTCTTCAATAGCAGTTAAACTAAAATTTTTAATCTAGTATTTTTTATTAAATAACAGATGAGATGGAACAGATAATAAAGAAGAGTAGTAATAATGAGAGTAGAAATATTAATAGATCCGACTTCAAGGCTTGCACGCGTTATGCAATACTTAATATATTCAAGTCAATTTTTGTAGATCAGTTTGATTATATCAACTATTTTTTGATTGGTTTGTTATTCAAAAACCAATGTTTATTCTCGTGAAATTTTATAAAAACAAACAAATATAAATGAAATAAAATTTAATTTTAATTCCATGAAAAAAATGGGAGTTTTGTTCAACAATAGCCTCTCAAATGTAAAGAGTTTGAATTGATTTCCGGATTAATGCAAATAGTAAAATACTTTCTATGTAGAATGGAGAACTTATGCATCCATAAAGCCCATGACATTACTTTGCTCTAACTACGTGAATATGAGAAATTATTTCTCTTCTCCTCAGTAATTGAGGCATGATGAAGAGCGTCCGAGGTACTGTTGAGCTTTAAAATTTCAATTGTTAGATTTTTTAATTAGGTATCCATAATATATTTCAAAATGATCTAATGCGTCTGTATTCTCTTCCACACTTAGAAGATGCGGGGAAATCCCCGAGGATAGCTGCAAATTGTATGACTTGGTGGTGAACCTACTGGCTTGGTGGTAGTGGTAACAGGAAAGTTGACTGGAAGACCACAAGAGTTCTTGTAAACGGCAAAAATAAGCAATTCACCAAACGACTATCATATATTCTCAGAAAATAACATTTGGCTACATATTCTTTGATTTTAGTTCAAATCTCTCAGTATTGTTCATTGTGCTTAATTCGTATATTTTTAATGTTAACATATTCACTTTTAAAGGAAATTTATCGGTAACACAATACATTGCATTCTCGTAGAATTGTCCTACATAAATATAAATAATGAATGAGAATTATGCTGATATTTTTGGTGGTGTATAATAATAATAGAAAACTTGTTGCAAAATCATTGTCTAAATTTATTGAATTTATAAACGAGTGCTGCAATATTGATTCATATTTGTGTTATTGTAAAAACGTAGTAAGTTATTTCAAAACATACAGATTAAAACTAGATTTCTATTTTCATTTGAATCTGTTTAAATAAAAAAGAATTTTCATGCAATGCATATTTCAATATACTATATTACCGCAAGTTCATCGTCCATATATTAATCTGATTTCTGAAGTTTTCAAGAATAAGATTGTTCTAATTTACTCTTATGGTAAAATAAAAGTTAAAAAGCATTTTACCAATTAAAATGTTTATAAGTATTATAAAATATTGTATTTTTAATATTTTCATGCATTTTTGTGTGAAGAAATTATTGAAATGGTTTCATTTGATATTTAAATAAAAAATAGAAAAACTTAATATTTTATTCATTTCATGTGCTGAAAATAAAAGGTAGTACGATTAATTAGCCCAATGTTGGATATATTATAAATGGAAATGTACAAACTTTGCGTTGTTAAAATTTTTAAAAACGGTTTATCATTAAATGTCCAACCTTAAAAAAGCTATACTTCATCAGGTACAGAATAAATTCATTAGTTTATTTGAACTCCATTAACTTTAACCAGATAATGCAACGGATATTCCGGAAAAAAGTTATAATTTAATTCATCAAGGAATGAAATTTGCTATGAGAATGTCATTAGCCTTTTCCGAGATTCGAACCCGATCTCCTCAATGTCGGTTTGTTAGCCTGTCACATCAACAAGCCACCGTCGTTTAAACCGAATTGCATCGGAGATTTAACCGAACTGTCGGCTTCTCATGACAAATCTTTCATCCCTTGGTGTTGATGCACTTGGTGATTAACTATGTACCATTCATTTGTACATATTAGAAAATTTGGAAGATTGCTACATATGCTTCAAGAGCAGAATTTCCTTTTATTTTGTACAGTTTTGTACAGCTATTCTAAGGAAAATATGGAAAGAGTTTACATAAGAACCGATATGGTTGCTGTTTCGGCAGACATCCAGACATCCACGTCACATCCAATAAGAGGCTACAGCCTGACTGCTGGGTCTCTTAACTGCATTATCCAAAAGTGAATTTTTATGTTGAATTCCATTGTCTTCCTCCATGTTCACCCGAGGAAATAAGCCTATTTTGGATTAATTATGTTTAGTATAATTTTATGTTATATAATTAATGGGTTAACCAAGTTACCCTACTTGGTAATGTTAAGGTGTCAAATAGTCAAATGCCTTGGGAGTCTGACGGTTAATCAGTATAACCTATGAAAATTGACCATGCTAAAAGTGATTTCTTTGACATAGAGTATCCGAAGTCAGGTTTACAATATTAAATTTTTAATTTCTTCTTTTCTGGTATTCTATATTGTTTCTTATTCACCTATTTTATGTCTGTTACAATATCTCCATAAGCTCCCCATTATATAATCTGCCACTGCAATAGTATGTGTATAGTCCCACTTGAGTCTGGGGTCTTAGGGCATTTCTTCTACAGAAAAATAAATATCCAATATATAAAAATGAATGTTTGTTCGTTCGCCTTCTATGCGTTCCAATACCGTTCGTCAGATTACGATGAAACTTTGGTGAGTTGTTGTGGGCGCGCTCGTGAAGGTTTCTGATTTATTAAATTAATTGTACAATAGGTATGGCGCAAAACGTTTCAACAAATGAGTGTTGGCACGCGAGCTTCACAAACAAGCGAGGAACGACAAGCAAGCAACGAAGCAGATCGTTTACGAGTTACTCAATCACGTGAAGCAGAGTCGTATCAGACATACATAATATCGCGTTCATCAGAAACATTCCTTGTTCGTGATATTGTTTTCGGCTCCGGCTGTAGCGAGCATGGATGCAAAGGTGGCGGAGGAACGGGCTAAATATCAAGACCTGCTTTTTGCGCTTCGGCAAATGTACCCAGGACACTCTGTTAAACTGGTAGTCCTCATCATCGGTGTGCTCGGTGGAGTTAGGGGATCGCTGGTGGAGAACATCAAGTGCATTCCGTCCTGCGTGGCACAAGCGGAGTCACTTGCAGCTCGCAGGCATAAGGCCGTAATAATTGGGTCCCTCTGCCTACTCCGCACGCACGACCCAACGGGAGCGTAGCCAATACGTGGCTGCAATATCTGTCAATCAGACGTGGCTGCGATAACTGTTAAACTTCTCTCGAGTCCTCGGCCATTATGACGGCAATGAAACCCGATGCTTGCCGAGGACTCGGAGGGGAACGTTACCATAGTAACGAATAAGCATAATTTATTGCCTTTCCAAAATTAAAATTTTAAATAACGATTTCTAGTTACATAACGTAGGAAAGCTTTAGGTAGCCTCTTTGAAAAAACTGAGTTAAGACTACATTAACAATATAGAGGCCATTTTGAAATGACCTTAAAGAAGTATAATATAATTTACTTATTCATCGAGTTATCAGTCAAATAATAGACAAAATATAATAATGACTTTGCACAATGACGTAAAATAACTTCTACATTAGATTGTATGAATAATCATTGTTTAGGCATTTAAATTAAATAAAAGCATTTAGCTTTTATATTTACTTTGTGACCCATATTTAAGGAACATTTTATAATAAAAGTTTTGTTTGGTTATAAAAATGATACGTAACATATATCTCGTAAATTATAACGTGTTCTTTGTGAGGGTCATCATCAGGTCGTGATGATGACGTTAATCGTCGAAACCATGGTCGCAAGTTATTAAATTCATTGTAGAAAAACAAAATTTACTCTATTCATTCAAAATGTTAAGTAAATTCCATAAAATATCGCCGGAAACCACCTGATGATGACGTTAACCGTCGCAAGTTATTAAATTCATTGTGGAAAAACAAAGTTTACTCTATTCATTCAAAATGTGTAGTAATTCCTTAAAGTTTCCCCGGAAACCACCAACCCCTGAGTACTTAATATATATTTATATATTGTATTAATGGTAATAAATTTAATGAAAGAAATAATGGCAACGAATTGAAGTACTGAGAATTATGTGCAATGATTCTAATCCTTTTTTGCAAAACCATAACTGGTTTTATTACATTTAAATAACCTCCGCCCCAGCACAATATTCCATAGTTCAATTTAGATTGCCCTAGCGCATAATAAAGTGTTATACAGAAATCGGGTGAACTTTTATTTCTTATAAAATAGAATTTTGACAAACAGTATCGTAGTACACTCAGTAACTGTTGGCCTATGGCAATACAAGATACTTTATTTCACTAACTTCTTTAATAATGTGGCAGTAACAGGGTAATGTTGAGCAGTCTGTTTGGTGATATACTACGTTCCAAGTATAAATGCCTAGCCAATGCTTTAGTTCGAGAGTTGTTTGGTTCTGTGTTATTTTGAGTTGCAGTAAGCGTTCGTGGATTATAAGCTGAAGTTCTTTGAATAGATTTCCTTAAATGCCAAATTCACGCTGTAACGGGTAAAGTGCGCCTTTTCGGGCCCCACTTGTCTTGGGGCTGACGCACGACCTTGCCGGGAGAGGTCGCATCGGAGAAGAGAGGATTGCCGAGGAAGAGAGAGAGAGCGGGCAGTCAGCGGTTGGCGGTCGGCAGTCTGGGGAGCGAGCTTGGGAAGAGGACACAGGAAGCAGAGCCGGCAGTGTGTTCTCTCGTGTTCATTGTATCAAGTTTATTATGTAAAAATAAATTGTGTTCACGTTACATGGCGCCCAACGTGGGGCCCGACATCATTCTGTAAGTACGAATTTACAAATAGTTTGCTATCAAGTGTTATTTTGTGGAACGGCCAACTGCTTCGGTGTTCTAGTTAGTTTTTCGCTTTCCAAACCCCTCGTTCCTACACCACGGTCCAACCTCATCCCGTAGATTAATGCCCCGACGGACCTCGGAGGCGAGAAGTCATAGAACCTTTACCTTACTCCTTTTGCATAGGGAATTATTTCTATGTAATGGCTGTTCCGGCAGGGACTAGTTGGATTAATGTCCTTTCAAAGGAGGAGGCAATGCAATGGTGTCACAGGTTTACATTAGACCATTCCGGAACTTTGGATGAAGTCAGGCGGCGGTTGAGGGATCGAGTAAAAGAGATTCACGCCGCAAGCGTATCCGAGGAAGAAGCTGGAGGGGTTCCAACGCCAGTGCGTGCAACCGACCAATTGTCTCTACTAATAGACGCCCTGAATCGGCTCTCCCCTCATAGTCCCGATCACGTTGAAACACGTTTGCGAGGGTTGGCGAGCGATATTGGCCGTTGGAATTTACGGTTTGACGGTGATGAGAGTGAAGGAGTGAATCTCTTTTTGGAACGCGCCGACGCTTTTAAAGAATACAAAAAAGTTTCAGACGAGGAAATGTGGGGTTTAGTTCCGGAAATGATAGGAATGAAGGTTACTCAATGGCTCCGAGCAAACCTATTTAGCATATCCTCTTGGGGAGAGTTTAAAAGAGAAATAAAAAGGGCGTACTTGCCGGTCGGATACGATATTAGACTAAAGAAGGATATGTTTGCCCGCACGCAAGGCGAAGGGGAGAGGATAAATGAATATATTACAGTGCTGAGAACGATGAATGCTAGGCTGGAGAATTCGTTAGAGGAGGGGGAACTACTCTCCTTAGCGGTAGATAATCTCCATCCGTTCTACTTAACTAAGATAACATCGCAGGGCATACATAGTTTCACCGAACTCGTTAGCGTGGGAGCAGAAATTGAGGCGCGTCAAGAACGCTGTAAACTCTATCGCCCTCCTCCACGGCCCGATGAAATGGTTGATCGCGAGTTTGGCTATCTCCCAACGGTCGGACGCGAGGTACAGGGAGGTACTAATGCGACTAAGGCCGAATGTTGTTGGCGCTGTGGTAAAACGGGACACCTAGCTCGTTCATGCAGGGACGTTATTTTGTATCTGTCGAATTAAAGGGGCGTAAAGCAAAGGCGCTATTAGACACGGGGGCATCTATTTCCCTGGTCAATACAGAGATCGCAAACTATCTCACGGATATGGGTGAAATTGCCTGTCCTTGCCATAGCAAACATGTCGAGGTTGCTGACGGTCGAATAGTACCTTTAGACCCACCGATATGTACGTCTGTAAATATTGGCTCTTTTGAATGGGTAAGCAAGCTTTATGTCTTGCCGGGGATGCCATGTGAAATTCTGTTGGGGGCAGACTTTTTCTCCACATGCGGCCCAACAATACGTTTCGATAACGAAAAAGTATTGATTTTTACTGATGGAACCAAGGTCCCGGTAATGACATTCGGAGAGGACCCGCCTCAAAGGGGGCCGGCAGTGACCTACGAAGTGGGAACAACCGAAGTAAATGACGAAACCGTGAAGTTTTTGGAGCGGGAGCTGGCACTTTTTCGAAGCGTACCTGGGAGAACTGACGTAATTCGTCATCGTATTGATACTGGAGACGCCGCCCCCATTAAGCAAAGTTATTATCCTGTTTCTCTCAAAATTCAAGACGAAATCAATGCCCAAGTAGATGAAATGTTAAGGGACGGAGTAATAGAGCCTTCTAAGAGCCCTTGGTCGTCCCCAATTATTTTGGTTCCTAAGAAGGACGGGTCGCGTAGGTTTGTAGTAGACTTTCGGAAGGTGAATTCCTTAAGCCGGAAGGATGCCTACCCGCTACCGTATATTGCCACAATTCTCGACAGACTCAAGGGAGCCAAGTGGGTAAGCACTCTTGACTTAGAAAAGGGATACTGGCAAGTGGAAATGGAACTAGGAAGTAGGGACAAAACCGCGTTCACCGTACCGGGTAAGGGCCTTTTTCAGTTCCGTGTAATGCCGTTCGGATTGCACAGTGCCGGGGCAACCTTTCAAAGATTAATGGACACAGTAATCGGGGCAGAGTTGGAACCGTACTGTTTTACGTATCTGGATGACATTATAATTGTCAGCGAAACTTATGAGGACCATGAGAAGATGCTTCACCGCGTCTTTGCTCTGCTCCGAAAGGCCGGATTGAAAATCAATCGCCAAAAGTGTAGCTTCTTCAAGGAAAAGTTGAAATTCTTCGGGTACATAGTAGGTAACGGGAAACTCGAAGCCGATCCCGAGCGTGTAGAGTCCGTTCGAGGTTATCCTACCCCTAAAAACGCTATCGAACTAAAAATATTCCTGGGTTTTGTTGGGTGGTATCGCAGGTTCATTCCAAATTTTGCTTCAGTGGCCGAGCCTCTGACCTTCTTGCTAAGAAAACGGTCTTCGTGGCAGTGGAAAGCGACTCAGGCGGCCGCTTTTAGCAAATTGAAAGAATACTTGACAAAAGCCCCGATATTAACTTGCCCTGATTTTAACCTCCCGTTTATAATCCAATGTGATGCGTCGGAAGTCGGGGTAGGTGCGGTTCTGTGTCAGAAGACGGCCTCTGGTGAAAGCGTGATTGCCTACGCTTCGCGAACTCTGAACCCGGCGGAAAGAAACTATAGTGTAACTGAGCGGGAGTGCCTCGCCGTGCTATTCGCAATAATTAAATTTAAGGCTTAAGTGGAAGGATATCGGTTCAAAGTTATTACCGACCACGCTTCGTTAGTTTGGCTCCTGTCTTCCCAGAATCCGAAGGGGCGACTAGCTCGGTGGGTTACGCAACTCCAACAATATAATTTCGTCATCACCCATAGAAAAGGTAAATCGAATGTCGTCCCAGACGCGCTTTCGCGCATCTATTTTATCGGAACTCCCGAATGGGAGGGCAAGAAGGTCGTTGATCCTTGGTATTTAGAGTTGTACAAGAGCTTAGAGAACCAGCCGGAATCAAATTCAGAATACGTAATAGTTGACGGCCAAATATATCATCATGGACAGCACAAAGGAGAGACTGGTGCCAAGGCCAAACTTGTTGTGCCACTCGAGAGCCGACAAACTCTCTTAGTAGAAAATCATGATAAGCCCTATGCTGGACACCTGGGGTTTTATAAAACATATAACCGAGTGAGAAGGTTGTACTTCTGGCCCACACTACGGAGAGACGTAGCAAAATACGTGAGGGGTTGCGAAACCTGTCAAAGATATAAGGCCGATAAGAGAAAAGGGGCTGGAGAAATGAGGGCGAAGAAGGACCTCACCCCCCCTCGACTATTGTCGCAACAGATATCGTCGGACCCCTTCCGAGGTCGAGATCAGGGCATAAATACGTGTTGGTTTTCCTAGACACTAGTACGCGCTGGCCGATCGCTATTCCCTTGCGCGCTGTTAGGGCAGAGGATGTAACTAAACAGCTTCTTTGCAATGTCATTAACCATTGGGGGTGTCCAGAAATATTATTGTGTGATAACGGCCCCCAGTTCCGTTCGAGAATATTGCAGCGTGCTTGTGAAGCCTATAGAATACAGCTTGCGCATATCGCACCCTATCATCCCCGCGCAAACCCCGCAGAAAGGAGCATCCAGACGTTGAAGTCTATGATTGCTTTGTATTGTCGTGGCGCACAAAGAACTTGGGATGAGGGTATTCCACATTTTATGTTCGCCTTAAGAACAGCTAAACAAGAGACTACTGGTTTCTCCCCGGCTGCTTTAAACTTGGGAAGGGAGCTTAAGAGGGCCGAACGAACCGTTCCGAGTTCTGAACGATTCTAAAGGCACTCCTTTTGAACCCACGGCCTACCACGAGGAATTGAAAGGCCGATTATCCAGGTATTATGGAAGTGCGGAAGCGGCGATGCGAAAGGCAAGAGAGAGGCAAGCACGGTATTTCAATTTAAGGAGAAGGGACGTGGAGTATGAGATAGGGACCCTCGTGTGGAAACGAAACCACATTTTATCGGATGCCTCTAAGTTCCGTGCCGAGAAACTAGAACCAAAATACGAAGGTCCATACCGAGTCACGAAGAAAGTGTGCCCAACAATTTACCGGCTCGAATCTCTGCGAAGAAAGAACGAATGCACAGTTCACGTCGAAGACCTACGACCCGTTATGTAATGGTATTGGCCTTTTTTCAGAGGGGAAGCTGTGTAACGGGTAAAGTGCGCCTTTTCGGGCCCCACTTGTCTTGGGGCTGACGCACGACCTTGCCGGGAGAGGTCGCAGCGGAGAAGAGAGGATTGCCGAGGAAGAGAGAGAGAGCGGGCAGTCAGCGGTTGGCGGTCGGCAGTCTGGGGAGCGAGCTTGGGAAGAGGACACAGGAAGCAGAGCCGGCAATGTGTTCTCTCGTGTTCATTGTATCAAGTTTATTTTGTAAAAATAAATTGTGTTCACGTTACAACGCTAAATAGGGGCCACCTCTTACTGATTTAATCGTGAAACTCCAATTTATATGCTTTGACATTCTTTACAGCAAAATAAAGGTAATATAGTTATGCATGTAATTCATATATACTCAATAAAAGCTTACGCAGTTCACCAATATTAATGGTAGCTACTTCCTTGAATAGATTTCCTTAAGACCTTAGGTCACGGCTGAGGAGACATCATCATTTCCTTCGAGTTAAAACGTGGCCCCCATGCTCAAGGAAACAATAGAACCATCACAATGGTTCTATTTATAGCCTATTAAGAGAAATATGAAGAGGTCACAGCTCCTACTTTATAAAGCCACAGGACAAAAAGACTATAATTTTCCGTATTTCCAACCATGCCATTGCAATCTGTCCTATGAAATAAATATTCCGATTTTGTGCAGCCAGCTCGAATAAATTAGCGTAAACTTGTTTCGCAATACTGATGTAGTTAACTGTTGCCCCAGGTCAACCGTTTTTAAAGTAAAAGATCTAACTTATCACAAATAAATAGATATAAAAAACTGTGAATTATTAAGGTACGTTTTTGGTTATTCTGGTATCACTCATAAGGAGATATTAAATTAAAACAAAATTGAGATAATAAATTCCGAAGTATTGAACTGAAGTGCTTTGCCGTATTTTTCCTTAACTAGTCGGCGCGTTTTCTTGAATATGTAATGCATTGGATATTGAATAACATTCCGATGGAATGTTATTCAATATCCAATACGTTGGGCCGGAGGTTGTTGGGTTGGCAGCCCTTAGAAGGGTTTTGTCGGTCGGCGGTTCTGCAATACGCGGAAAGTTTGGCAGAGGAGGGGATTGTTGAGATACGGGCATGGAATGGTTGGGAAAATAGTGGGGGGGGGAGTACTAACAATGAGGTATAGGAGGTTATGTTTGGAGGGGGGAGTCGCTGTTCACCCATAGTGGGAAGCAGAAATGGAGTCTCAATTTCAATTCATATTCCAATATAAGAAGAAATTTGTTTTAACGATAGTGGTCAGGAGTACGAGGGGTTTCTCAGCCGGAACTGAAACAGCAAAAGGGGTTTGTCACCATCGCGGACGACAATTCACCGCGGTTTTGTTCCGGGCGCCGGAGGGAAAATGAGGATCAGAGCAAGATGGGGACCTTCCTCCACCCATGCATCCCTTTTTGGGTTAATAAGTTGTATGTATGTAACCCTGGCATGATACTTTGAAATATAAAAGTGTTGAGCGAAACTTATTAGTCGGAAAGTGTTGCTGAAAACTTTTTTCTATGCAGGGAAGATTGGTGTGATTAATAATTTGTTTAAAAATGTAATTCATATGATTGATTGATATAAGTTTATATGTTATAGATTTTGGTATAACAACTTAAGTCAGTTATTATAAAAGGTATAATATATTACATTTAAAGAAATATATATAGCAATCGGTATCTATCAATATACAGTACATCTTGACGTCCATAGTGACGCCATTTTAGAAAAGGAAAATAAATAACGTTCGTTTTTTAGAAAAAAGGTGAGGTTTTTTAATGAATATATGTTACACTATGGAATAAATGTTAATTACATGTACACAAAACTTGGAAAAGACTGATTTTTAATTGCAACGACCCGGATATTAATAATATTTGAAAAAGGTATTTAATTTCATATTATTAATTGAATGATAATAAGTTAGAATTTCATCAAACTAATATAGAAATATTTCACCAGTATTGTCCGGATTCGTAGTGGGTCGTTCGCTATTGAACGGAAGGACCGAAGACCACTTTCTATCGAACGACCCCTTGACCCTTTTGATTTTGACCCTTCGTCCCTTTTGGTCCGTCGGTTCATCGCTCCTTTCGGTTCGACTTTTCTTTCGCTCGTTTCGGTCTGTCGTCTTTCCTTTCACTCCTTCGCCCCCATCTTTATAAGATAAGATGTTCTCTATGAGACCTCCGAAATTCATCTGCGGATGATAGCGGTCTAATTAGCGGTACGTTTATTACTTGATATTGGAGCCAGTCGGCTCGCTCTACTCGGCCACGGTCCCAGCTGAGGCTAAGATAAACAACTGAAAATCTTTATCGCGCCAACCCAGATAAGGTTGTTAGGACTGAATTTAGTCAAGATTTCATTCTCCATCTCCTGAGTTGCATCGTGGCGTAGGCGCTTTGAAGCTTATGGAGATCTTGTCCGACCTAATCCTCATCCGCCGCGAGGCACGACAATGGACGGAAATAACTACAATGCGGTTGCTGCACGCACGGAAACAAACGCCTACTTAGTTTCTTCTCACCTTGCAGTGCTTATATATCAGGTTTTTATTAACTTTAAACAGCATGTTTTTAACATTGCCAAAACCAATTACTGATTCTATTTTATTCTTTTACTCCTACATAGAGCTAGCTTAAGAAATATATTCTTTGGCGTTCATGTGTGAAACTTTTTCATTGTAAAAGGTAAAAATTAAAATGTAAATTGTTAAATGGTAAAATTGTTAAATGTAATAATATCTTCTTCATTCATAATTCATCCAAAATTCTTAAATACTATCATTTTGGTGTACCATGTACTTCTAGTGTTTTATATTTATTCATTCTTTAAATACCCTGAATGTATCGATAGTAAAAATATAAGACTACCAATAATAAAGAAACGGGTTCCAAAATGGACCGATGCAGAGTGAACTTGTTCCCAAAAACGCCCATCTCCTATTTGTATCGTAGAGGTATACTAGATCGAATGAGACCACGTTCATAAAAATCATGGGATTACCGATGCTATAGTTTTGGAATGGATCATCCTGCAAGCGAAATATCCCATTTCCGCTGTAATACACTATTGTCGCTCTGAGAGGTAGGCATTTTCTAGACGTTGCCACATCAAAAAAAAGAAAACATTGTGGTCTCTGCCATGCCCGGCGGAAAAAGATGTCTGCACCACGATGAATTACTAACGAAAGACTATTTTGATACTTAAGTAGATAAAGGGCGAAAGAGACGGAGCAGGAACCGGAGAAATACTTCTAATATACTACTAATACTAATATACTACTTAATACTAAATAATCTCACATCATCATTCATTCTCAACTGACTTAAAAGTTTATCTCAGCCTATTGAGCGTTGCGCCTCCCAGCGAATTCACAATGGGTTCATTGTTATTTGAGGCATCTACAGCAATATCTAATAATGTTGAAAAGCTGTCCTCTCTGGTGACTCGTAACATTGCACTAGAGGCTGATCAGCCCTCAAACATACCGGAATCATGTGTTTCCGCCGTAATGAACATTTTTGCTAGAGTAGAAAACCAAGAATTTCAAAGGGAAAAGTACACATTTGACCTGTGAGGCGTCCATTTTGATTTTCCGATAGTATCCCTTGTATAAACGCTATGCGGTGGTGAGAGGAATCTTCAGTGTGGTGTTATCATCAAGAGACACGAGTTGGAAATCGACCGCAAAGAGCCGAGCGCAGTCCAAAGCCTGAACACCAAAAAGAAAGGTAAGAAATTTCATATTTCACTGGAGGCGGATACAATTTATTTTTATAATAATGCAATTTTTCAAAGCATTAAAAGCATCAATTTTATTAGTCTATTATAACGGTGTATTATAATAACTGTAGTAATTGTATAAGAAAAAGCTCAATTGTTTCTACTTTAAGTTACCTAAGTTCTTCCAACGTCGTAAGTGGTTTTACAAAAAAATTATTAGCTCTTTTTAAGTTTTAATTAAATGAAAATATACATTACAAATGTAACTGGGTAGTTACTCTTATCGAAGAAAAACGCGTTTTAAAGAATGTTGTGAAGAGTAAACCTAGACTAAACTAATTTCTAATGGTTTAAATTTAGAAGTATGATGACACTGGATCCGAGAGTTAGAAGAAATTGATGCAGATTGATTGAATATTGGGTGCTTCATATTTCATTAAGTCAAAACTCGCATATTCATTTTATCTATCGGATCCAGTGCACTGATACTAGTAAAATTTAAAAGTAATTTCATATTGACTAACTCAAACTCCAAGAAAGAACCCATGTCCTAAGTTTTGATAGTGAGCGATAACGGTTTTTACCCGCGTCTAACTTCTTTGAACACTAAACTTTCTGACAAACTTCATTTTCATTTATCTCAATCGCGTGATTCCCACAAGCTTCCTGTCACCTGGGGAGGGGGGGGGAGTAACTTTTGAATCAACCTCCACAAAGGATATGGTAAAGTGTACCGAACAAAGACGGCGCTCCTGTCAGTAACCGCTGATTGGAAGGATACAGTAGATAAGACGTTACGGCTATTGTCATTAAATGGCGCACCAGATTTATAGATCAAGTCATCCACTATAACTTAAGACATTGCGCGGGAAAATCGATTTTTCTCTGACGCAAGGTGGAGAAAGCAGCGGTTACATTTGATACCACAGAAAAAAACGAGATAGTTGGGTTAGAAAGAGGAAAAGTAATCTGAGAGAGATAAGATTACATCGTTTGCCATGATGACTCCAGTGTTACCAACTCGTATATTTTTCGACGCCTTGTTTTTCTGGAGGATCCAAACCTCAAGCGTTCGATGATAACGGAACCCAAATACTGAACGGTGAGGTTCCCGAAACTAATGAATCACTATTTAGCAATATTTTTTAGACAATATGACCAAAAAACTACCTCGAAACAAAAGAAAAAGAAGATAATTATAATTTATACTCCAAGAAAATAAAAAAATTAATGATTACTCAGATTTCACTGTAGAATGTAAAATTGCATCGCGAAAAATCGGCCTGGACATATAATCGTTCCATTGACCTTTAATTCGCAGGGCCAAAGCGCAAACCACAACGCTGCACAGGCTACCTTATACCCCATAAAATTATGGAGGATGCGTGGGCACTACATTGGTTGTACTCTCTAAATTTCCAAGGAAATTAGGAAGCGTGGGTAGCGTTGGTAGTGATCTATGCACTGACCCGTCATTTGCTAAACCACTGGTTCGGTGGGGAATGAGAGTAGGTGTGACTCCCGTGAGTACAGTGCAAGGCAGTGCAATTTGTAAATGCAGCACGATAGGAAAATGCAAAAAAAACAGTTTCCAGTGATTTGAAAAAAGAGAAAGTAATTCCATGTTCACCCTTTTTAATAACCAAAGGCTACAATCGAAATGTTTAAGTTAAAAAAAATAACTGCAAAAACAATCAATCCAGAGTACTTTCCTTGAAAGAATGAAAACAGAAAACAAGGATAGTACCAATCCCGTTCTCGCGCAATTGTTTAAAATTATGCACCAAAATGAAATTGCACTGAGTGTCCCTCGCTGCACAGCACCAGAAAAACAACAGAGAGTTCTATTCTCTTTGTCCCGTTTTATCACTTTTCCTAGCTGTCGACGGACGTCAGCACCACTCATACAATGCAAAGCATCGTCTGCCACACAAAAGACAAACACTGACAGTGATGCGAAGTGGGGCTAAAATAACCACCACAAGGGTGGAGAAAGCCATTTCAAATATTTTCGGCCTAAACATATCCTCCATCAGTGTATAATTCAACGTTTCCTTTTAGAGATAACAGTGTTAGCTATAAGATATGTTGTAGCATGACGGTGAGAGGCTCATTACCTTATTCCTCATATCATTAGATGCACTTTTCTATGCTTGTGATAGAAATACGACCGGAGTTTTATTGAAAACATAGTGACGGGAAGTAGTTTATTCAAATTAATTACAGTCCAGTATGTATAAAAACAGGTAAACAGAACTTTGGACGGAGCTGTTTTGAGCACTGAGAAAGTAATCCACAGTATAACAGCGGATTTGACCTAGTAGGCGTATAACAGTGCGGGCGGTGACATTCAGCATTGATGGATTTAGTAATTCACTCGAAACAATTTGAAATTTATTATCATAGAATATCACATGTATTTATTTAAACTATTTAAAACAGGGGGATCTCTGATTATTTAAATTAATCCAATATTAATTCACCGGTGAAATCGAATTTACCTTCTTTTACGGTACGAAAGCCATATAATTTTGATACACCATGCTGAGTATTCGTTTCAAAAGGCCGCCCTTATTCTTTTTTTGCTATTCATCTGTTATTTTTGTTGTTTCTTTTGGGTGGCGCTGGTGAGCCTTTATTTAGTCTTAATCGTGATCAACGGTGACGATCGGCTCTTTCTTCTTCTCAATCCGCCGCTGCTTCCTTCTGCATTTCATGCACGCCCCTCTGCCGCACTGCTCTCCCACCCGCTGCTTACACTATTCGTCCATCATCACAGCCTGCCTGGCGGAGCCATCCAGGTCGTGAGGGTTACCAGAAAAGAAGAACCCAACGTGCCTCCCTTTTTGTTTTTCTCTTATTTGTTTCATTTTATTTAGTCAATGCAATAAATGTGGGAGTAATCCCGTTTGCCATAGATTATAGTCCACTTTAGCTCATTAACCCACACAACCCTTTAACGAAATAAATACACAGAGTTTGTCATAGCACGACGTTTATGATATAATTTATTTTTAGGAGCATCACAAATAAACCTGGACGCAAGCTATTTGGGGTACTTTAAGCTCTCATGTAGATGTAAATAATTAAAATAAGAGAAATCTTGACATCTAAAGATTTATCACCTAGCACTACTTTAATCTTGGACTACAGGAGTATCAAATTTCCTCCCATGGCAATGATAACACTGTAATTATACGCTTATATACATCCTCAATTTCCTTTCATGAATCCATCCATCATGGTTTCCTTAATGTCTCTTTCCATTTATCTTTATGCAGGGATAATGAGATAAAAAGAACTAAACATCAATTTCACACGTGAAAATCAGACAGAAAGAGAATGAACAACAAGAATTTGATTATAGTCAAAGTGTATCTAACAACGGTGATAAGATCATCGCATTTTCACCCTTTACGCATATTTAATATGAGTAATCATTTTTATCAGTGCAGTAATATCCATGGTTTCTGGGTTTCGCTGCGTGTCGTTATCTAGACGATGACGTTTCGTGGCCACATCTTCAGATCAGGCTCAAAATGAACCTGATCTGAAGATGTGGATTCTACAGGAGTATTAAATTTCCTCCCATGTCAGTGATTACACTGTACTGGAGATAATGTGAAGATGAAGATTGAGAATGAAACCCGGAAACCATGAATATTCCTGCACTACAGCTCAGCAAAAGCCTCAAGCAGAAATGATTATCAGTATTTAACAACCTGGGAAGTTAAATGAAGCAGTCTTGCAATCAATTTCCGTAATCGCTGTTCATCTTTCTGGTCACTGAATCATGAAAATTTTTCGTATAGCTTGCTCAACGTATTATAAATTATTATGCTGTAGACTAGCTTCGAGTTTAAACGAAGAAGCCACTTTTTTCTGAAATACGATAGAAGTGTGATTTCAATTTCAGTCATATCTATTATCTCTTCACCATATTCTTTGTCGTACTTTTCCTTACTCATGGAAGCATATTCTGAGTAAATTAACTTGCAGTTATTCTCAGTGATGAAGAACCTGATTTCCAGTTCAATCTACGATTTGGCATAGCTGACATTGTAGCCACTGGTGCTAGGGGTGTCTTCAAATGATCGGTCTTTCGATGAATATTTGGACCTGACGATCACATTTTTTCCAAGCGACGCAACGCAAAAAATCCTGGAATGGTTATTTCTTCAAGTCAATAACGATTCAGATTCAAGTATTAATTTGCATTCCTTAAGACCTCTATTTATTTATAAAGCTTTACGTCGTTTTGACATTGGAGGGTTGGATATACTGGATTATTATTGTACGACCTTTCTCCCTACACCCTTCGTAAAGTACGTATTTTCTTACCCAAACTGAACCTGACGTTATTCAAATGACGTTTCTTGTACATAGGGCCTAGAGTGTATCATTTATTACCTGTCTCATGTTTTAATTCACAAATCCTAAACACATCAATGAAAAATATACGATCTTGGTTGTTTAATAATGCAAGTCTAGATGATGTTTTCTTATAACTGAAATATTATTTGCCAACCCCGAAAGAGAACGGCGTGATTGGTATGTATGTATTATTCGATATATTGACAGTAATTTTCAAATACTGTATAACCTCTATCATCTCAGGCTTAACTTTGTGGAAGTTCATTTCGTATGAAGATGAAAAACTTTGTAATATTTGTAAAATAAATTGGTGGAATATTACAAAGTTTTTCATTTTCATACTGTATAACCTTTATATGTATGTGCATATTCCATTCTGTAAACGATGGTAGCCGTAATTCTGGTTCACCTTCATGGCTACCTAAAATTACTCCCCGACCGAACTAAAGATATTATGTTGTAAGTAGAGATGGGACGTTCGAATAGTCGAATTCTCGAATACCCCAAATAATGAGCTATTTGCACTATTCGATATTCAAGAACACAAATTAATAATTTCACCCTCTCGAATATATTACATGAATCGACTGTAATAGTTTTTAAATTCGCCGTCATCGGTTTGGTCTTACATGCTACAAAGCGTTTGGTCTACCAGATTTGGCTGGTACAAATTTATTAATTAATATTTCAAACAATATTTCATCTTTCAAGTTAAGTAAGTATAAATATATTATAATCCATAATAACTTCAGGGGAATTACATGAAAAAGCAAATGAATGAATTTTTAAACGCTCGTGAGGTTGGTTGGTCCTTTTTTTGATTCCTCGTTGCATGATGACACAATTTACAAATTCAATTTTTAACATAATTATGATTTCTTTATTTAATTAAAGGTTTGTGATTAATGTAGTAAAATACTAATGATTATTAAATCTATAAATCTTCCACATTCTTATACTCTTTAAAAAACGCCCATGTAGTATTCGATATTCGAGTGAGATATTCGAATTCGAGAAAAATGCTATTCGACCCATCTATAGTTGTAAGCATTCTCTGTCAGAGCAATTCAATAAGTATTATAATTCTTGTATTATTACACGCTTATCTTGCAGATCCAAAAAATGGTCCATCACAATGTCCTGCACTGTTTATTGATGAGCGTTTTGGTCTTCGAAAACTTCCTCTGGGCCGAGTCAAGTGACGAAGAACTGTGTAACAGGTGCTCGTGCGACAAGGACGAATCAACGTGGATGTCTGAGTTCAGGACGGACCCAAACGCCCTGTTGGTCAATTGCACGGGTCGTGAAGCTTCACCCTTCACCGGGGAATATAAATGGCCGGACGTCCCGCTATACAGAGACCGGGAGTACCAGACCCAAAGGCCAAAGACCTTGGACGTCCCTGCAACGAGGGCAGACTTCTCATTCTGCAACCTTGGTGGCGTGATACATAATCTTCCTGTTAAGGAGACTCGGAGGCTTAAGGAGCTGTCCCTGTCACACAACCAATTCACCAGCATCCACTCCGGAGCCTTTATGGGGTTGCCGGCTTTGAAGTTCCTTGACCTGGGCCACAACCAATTGGCCTCCTTGCCGGCGGAGACCTTTCCTTTGGCCTCGGAACTGTCTACGGCCTCAAGCCTTAAGGTTCTCATTTTGAGTCACAACCAGCTGCCGAGGGTCCCATGGGGAGCTCTGCTGAGAATGCCCATGCTTGAGAGGCTGGATCTGAGCAGTAACTATATCCAATCGATTGAAAACGGCTACAGTGGAAACGAATCTGAATTGTTCTTCGAAAACATTAAGGTACGTTTTAATGAATTGAGAAGAGCCTCATTATTCATCCCAAATCCCGCTTTTATCCGCTTTGAACGTGGATATTTGAGTACTGTTAAACTTCGCTTTTGGCGATTGAAGGTAATTCTTGAAAAATTGTTTTGGCTTTACAATAGTCATGGGTAACTGCCTTGAGAATGCAATGGCGGATTGTAGCTTAAGTTGAGACTTGACGCAGTCGTGGACTAGGGGTAAAAGAAAATGGCTAAGTGACAAAATCTTCCGAATGCCTTACGGTGATAATAATAATAACTTGTCTTTCGAGCCAGTTTAGGACTGTAGAGTCCTCTCATACAATTAAATCACTAGACGAACACAAACATCCATGTCCTGGGCAGTGAGTCTACCCAAGCGGAATTCGAACCCGCGACCCCCGGGTTAGGAGGCGAGGACTTTACCCAGCCGCCACCGGGGCCGAGTAAAGTATGGCGAGTCTTTGGTGAGTTTTTCAGTTATCTAGCTTCTTTGGAGATAATCAGTGGGATTTAAGGTTGATACTGTTGGAAATATGTTTATGTCATGCTTTGCATGCAAAGATATGACGGATACCTTAACTAAGCGGTGTAGGGTATTTCCGGCGCCCCTCCGGCGCGTCTACTTCGGTTCCGACGTTTCGGATCCACTTTTCGAAGCGTGTACGTTTCAGCGACGGCCATTTCGACTCTTATGGACGATGCTACAATGCCATGATTTCGTGCGTGACTATTCGTTGTTAAGGCTCTGTGACAGAATTTCAAAGTCCGCGTCTACGCTTATTTCACGGTAGATAAATGTATTGTCTGCAAATAATCTTAATTTACTGTTTACTCGAGAACTTAGGTCACTAATACATATAAATAATGGAGAAAAGAGGGCCGATCATGCTTCCTTGAGTGACACCGGATGTGACTTCGACCATATCAGACCTAAAACCGTTAATAACAACCGGACACACGACCTCCATCCATACATTGTAGAGTTGTATCGTAGACTGGCTCTAACTAACAAGATGTACTTCCTTCTTTCTTCCGTTTCCCAAGGTTCTAAATTTGAAGCATAACCATATGTATGACCTGTCGGCCAAAGGAATATCGAGGTTTCCGAACTTGGAGGAGTTGGACCTCTCCTGGAACAGAATTGGAGCCGTTCCAAATGTATTCCTGACGGCCGCAAATGACACGCTCCGGAATTTGAGCACGCTGATCCTCGACGGGAATCCCATCATGAAACTGGATCCCAATTCCTTCGCGGGCTCGCCCTCCATCCGTTTCCTCCACTTGTCCTATTCGGCTGAACTCTCCGTGGTTTCCAGCAAAGCCTTCGACGGTCTACACGACTTGAGAGTTCTGAAACTTCGGAAAAACATCCTCCTGTCTCGTCTTCCCAGCGAGGGAATCCTCTGGGAGACATTCCAAACAGGAGGCAGGTGGGCTTTAGAGGAGGTATGGAAATCCAGGTGAGACAGCCATAGTTTTTGCAAATCGTCGTTACTTTACCTGCCTTTGTTTTTGTAAATAAGGACGATGGGATGAACAAAAGAGGACTTTTTTCGGATGCCTTTCCTTAATTACCACGAATTGTGAAAATGTCCTTTACTTGAAGGTGCTTGGGGTTCCTAATACAGGAAGGGAGCTTTCCATTCATAATTTTGCATAGCAGCGAGCTCGCTTTTCATTGGTTTCAGATACCGTACATTAGACAGCGCACATGTTTGATTAGTGATTGAAACGCAGGTTTCTTTTGGCAGGTTGCTTTTGCAGAAAGGATTGGTCTCGATTGAATAAGAATTCAAACATATCTTCCTGCCAACGTTTTGCAGATTTATTTCTGCACCCTCGAGGCTTGATATGGACAGCAGGTTCAATATAATAATTATTGAAAACAAATTTAACATCCATGTTTTCATAACGGGTTGATAAGTATAAAATAATTTATTCTATCCCCATACAGATTTATAACTACATACAGATTCCTTCAGCCTTCAGAAAAGGTGTCGGAACAAGAGAAGCAATTTTAGATAGAAGATAACACAGGGTATTGAAGATAGGAAGTATTTTTCTAGAATAAGCCGGGAAGTCAAAAAAGAGATAATAAAAATAAAAAATGAGGCATGGGAAAAAAAGTGTGCAGAGATAAACAGCTACATCGGAGGTACAAGATCAAGAGAGCCATGGAAGTAAGGGCGTAACTTAAGAACAAATGAAAGGATAAAAACTAGGATACCAATGATAAGCTTGGATAGTGGAAAACCTATTACGAAAACTTACTAAAAGAAGACAGAATGCAATTTAAGAATTCTAATGCACAGATAAAATCCACCGATCAAGTTACAGAAATAACGCCCAAGAAAGTTCAGGAGGTTGTAAAATCCTTTAAAAATGGCAAAGCACCTGGCCCAGGTGATAAAAATATCGAACTTGTAAAAGCCAAACCAAACGCCCTCATCGAACTTCTTGCAGAGTTGTATGATCTCTGACTTCTAGAAAATGAACTCCCTACAGACTGTCTGCAGACTGCGTACAGACAGAATCTGCAAAACATCGGTGGAAAGGCGTTAGAAATAATTTTTCCTACCGTGACTAATCCTCCACTTCAATTGCGCATATTTATAAAGAATAACGATCGCAAAACTGTTGAACATAAACTTATTCTTGTTATCTATAAACTTGATATATAAGATAGAGACTATGCAGTTTCCCAGGATATTCTGGCCTTGCACAGCGAATTTTGGATGAATTGAGAAACTTGGAATTAAATGAAGGGATAAGGCATTACACTCTTCGTGAGGCTCAACCTTTGGATGCCGATGTATCCTTGGAATGCATGACCAATTCCCTGGCATTAAATAGGAGACCCCTAAGTATAATTTCATAATATTTGAGGATCAACACACAATATTCCTAGTTCCGGGAATCTATTGTGTGAACACCTATCTATGGCTTTCTCACCTCGCACAACGCAAAGTAAATCTTACATTCTCAAATTAACACCAGAGAAAACCGTCAGCTCCTATTGGATAATAAGTAATGCAATTTTTTATTACCCCTTTTTCAGGTTGACCTGAGCTCCAACTCCCTTGAGTATATCTCCGCAGAATTTCTCCCTTGGAAGAATATAACAAGAGTTAACTTACAAGGAAATCCATGGAACTGCAACTGTGATTTACAATGGATGCTCGATGATTTCATGCCATATGCTTACCTAATGAATACCAGCCTACTTTTTGACTTGAGGTTAGTGAATATTTGACGCTTTTGGCATTACCTATATTGGGGAACTTTCATTTGAGAACGATGAATTATAAACTTTTCTCATACATAGGGAAGGCTGGTTGGCTTCAATCAATCAATATCAGGATTGAGAAGTCACTGAATAGTCTTTCAATCCCGTGACTGGTTAAATTCAGTCCCAGGAATTTATTTATGTTTTGGAATATCGAGTAATTATTCGGCAGAAATTATTAAAGAATATTATATTTTATCATCCATGACTAAAGTATATCCCCATGATTAAAGTTAGTATCCCTTAGATTGCTCTGGGTTCGTATGAAAGTAGGTATTAGGAGAGTTGTGACTGTGTTGTGCAATCCACCAGTGGATGGAGAGAGTGACAGTGTGAAAGATGAGTTTTGGGAAAAACTGAGAGAGATTTTGAATGAATGTGATCCTGGTGAGAGAATAATTTTACTAGGTGACATGAATGGGTGGGTTGGTGTGAGGCGGGACGCATCTGAGAGAGTGGTTGGGCCTTTTGGTGACCCCCGAGTGAATGATAATGGTGAAAACTTGGTGAGTGTGTGCTTGGAAAAAGGATTGTTTGTGTCGAATACATGGTTTAAACATAATAGAATACATATGTATACTTCGCAAAGGGGCGATTATAAAAGTATGATTGATTTCGTTGTGTATGATGAGAGATTTAGGGAGTTAGTGTGGGATACGAGAGTGATGAGTGGTGCTGAATGTGGAACAGACCACTATTTGGTACTCTCCAAAGTGAATCTGGGCAAAAATAGGGTGCCAAGAATGAATGTTGCGCGTTAGCAGTTGAGAGTAAAAGTGGAGAGGTTGCTAGACAGCGAGGTAAGAATGCAGCATGGTTGCATGCTTGAGGATGCTCTCTACTTGAAGCAGAGAGAATGGGACAAGTATATCAGAAACGAAAATGTGAATGATGCATGGGAGTGTTTAAAAGGAGTGATTGTATAATGTGCTGAAAGTGTATGTGGGAAAGGAGTGGTAGGAAGAATGAAAGGTGATGCTTGGTGGAATGAAGAAGTGAAAATTGCAGTCAGGGAAAAGAAAGAGGCGTACAACAATATGATTGATACCAAATCTAAGGAAGAGCGCACTAAGGATTGTGAGATTTACAGAAAGAAAAAGAATGTATGCAAAATCGTTGTAAAAGAGAGCAAGGAAATAATGCGTGCGGATGAAGCTAGCAAAATTCAGAGCGATTTTGAAGGCAATAAGCTGTTTCGGAAGTGGGTAAAAAGGGCTAAGATTAGTGAAGGTAGGGGAATAAATTCGGTAAAGAACAAAAGTGGAGAGATCGTGTGGGATGAGATAGGTATTAGGGACTGCTGTAGGGAGTATTTTGAAGAATTATACAATAATATTGCAGGCGCTGAGGATGAGCCTTGCCAAGTAGTATGCGAGAATGTGGCAATGGAAAAGGAGATCAATAAAAATGAGGTATTAACGACATTGAGAGTATTGAAAAATGAGAAGGCTGCCGGCGTAGATGGGATATCCAGTAAGATGTTGAAGTTTGGGTGTAATTTACTCATTTGTCGGCTGTGTGAACTATATAATTTATGCTTTCAGGTTTCTGTTGTTCCAGTGGATTGGAAGAATGCAATTATCGTTTCATTGTACAGAGGGAAGGGAGGAAAGACCGAATATAATAATTATCTAGCCATTAGTTTATTGAGCATTCCGGGAAAAGTGTTCAGCAAAATTTTTATCGAAAGAGTGAGGAATATTACTTCTGACAGAATATGGGGTATGCAGTGTGGATTTATTCCTGGGAGAGGATGTAATGACCAGCTTTTCATCAAGTGATAGAAAAAGGTATGGGCGTCCGAAAGAAAGTGTGTTGCGCATTTCTTGATTTAGAGAATGCCTGTAATAGGGTAAATAGAAAGAAGTTGTGGAAGGTTTTGAAGGACTATGGAGTGAGTGGGCAGTTATTGAATGTTATGATGGCGATGTATGATAATAAAGGCAAGTGTGAGAGTTAACGGGGTTCTGAGTGATTGGTTGTAATTAATCAGAGCGTAAAGCAAGGATGCGTAATGTCACCATGGCTGTTTAATGTATTTATGGATAGATGTGTTAGAGATGCATGTTAGTGAAAACGACGTAGTTCTGATTGGAAAAGTAAACGTGCGAGTTCTATTATAAGCAGATGATGCTGTTTTGATCTCAGAGAGCCAACAGGGATTACAGAAGCTCCTAGATAAGTTTTGAGAATCAACAGAGTGAATGGAATTAAGGGTAAATGCGTGCAAGATTAAAGTAGTAATTTTTGATAAGGAGAATAGGGAGAATAACTGTATGATGTGGGCGAATGGTGAAGTAATTGAACGTTTGGATGATTTTGTGTACTTTGGTAAGATGTTTGTGAAACATGGACGGATAGATGAGGATATAAAGAGACGTGCGAATGCTGGAAGGAAAGTGGTAGGTAGCATGTGGAGAATATCAAGGAATGAGTGCCTGTCTAAGGAAGCGAAAACCGCCGTGTACAAAAGTGTACTTCTCCCCACTTTGTTGTATGGTGGTGAATCATGGGTATGTCAGGATAGACATAAGAGTAGACTAAACGCCGTGGATTTGAGTTATCTGAGGAGTATTTGTGGCACAAGTAAGATACATAGGGTCAAGAATGAGTGAGTAATAATTGAATGTGGGTTAGATGCTCCAGTAATGGACATATATGAATGGAGTGTGCTTCGTTGGTTTGGCCATGTTGAGAGAATGGATGAGAGTCGAATGACGAAACAGATATATTAGAGCGAAATGAATGGTGCGAGAGGTAGAAGTAGGCCGAAAAAGTTGTGGTTGAATGTGGTAGAGGAAATTCTTAGAAGGAGGAATAATAACAGGCTTAATAACAGGAGAGCGTGTATGAAGCAGTGTATGGGGGTAAATGAAGCAAAAGAGATTTACAAGGATAGGTTGGTATGGAGAAAATTATTGAAGCAGAGTTAGGTGTACAAATATGTATTTATGAGTGAAACTTAGCGGCTCTTCCTAGCCCGGAATTTTTGTATGAATTTCCTTGATTGTCAGGGAAAAGAATAGTTAATTTCAGCTCTGTTTATCGAAAATTGCTCTAATATAATTAGCTACTCAATATTTTGTTAATTTTCACTTCTCTAATAAGTGGAATCAATTATCATTTTCTCTAATAGTCATGCAGATTTAAAATTTCCTTCAAAAGAAGTCTAAAAACCTCTCCATTATGTTAAATTTCGTAGGAACCAGGAACTGTGGCTTAAAACCACTCCTAAATGTATTCAAGGTACCGTAATTATTGCATGCAAATGAATTATTCTGATATTGTTCCCAGTTAAGATCTAAGGAGAAGATACGCCCATTTTATCATTCATTAATACGGGACCAAACTTTTATTACAACGCCTTATATCGTGGTATAAAATTATTAAAGCAACAGCTGCTGTTCAAGGAGGGCACTTCTATTGACTCAGAAATATAACTCTTATTTCTCACTCAAAGCAACATGAATGCCTTTTATGATGAATGCGATCATATTTTTGCGTTGCAATGAGGAAAGTGTGCCAGAAACGACGAGCATACTGCAGAAAGAATTTTATGGGGAATAAATATGATGATTGGCTTCGGCTTCAAAATGTTTAGCTAAGTATGGTATTGGTGATCTTCATTTCAACAAAAACTGTTTACGTTTTACAGGTGCTACAAACCAAAATGGTTGCAAGGACGTCGATTTGTTCATTGGCTCGGTCGAACCAAAGGAGTTTATTGCGGAAAGGTGATGGAGAAGCTAAAAATGATAATGCAACCAGCAGATGTGAGTACACATACATATTCAGCTAGAAATTTATTCCTTAGCATTCTTTGCTAAGTAGAAATGTGAACTTACGAATAACGTGAAAAGCAAATTCTTTTTGTTTTTGCAGTACCCGAAGGAGATTAAAATTTTTGTAAAATAATTCATTATTTCGTTTTCATCAGCGGCACCTACTGATGAAATAGGGTGCGCTAATAAATAGCAAAAGTAGAACGGTTTGAGCCGGAAGCCTGTTGAGCGCTTGATAAGTTCAGGTACTTCTGATGCTATAAAATGTTTTTTATAGGTTTTTCTCAGGTTTAAAAGTGTCTCTCTTTAGGTTGAAAGTTTTTATTGGTTACCAAGGGTGAATGGATGGATACCAAGTGATGATTGGTTTGAGAAGCTGAATTTACCGGGATAAATCGCAAGTTACAAATCATCCTGAGATTATGTATTGACTACTTCGGAAAACGAGGGTTTATATCAGCTTCAACATTGAAAAAATGTATATATTGAGCTATAAAACCATAAAATTGCAATTAATTTATTATTCATTAGCTGTAAAGCAATATATAGTAGTCATCTATGTTTCACAAACAGCTTCAAAATGTAGCGGATTTTCTCGGATTTTCACCCCAATTTAAATGTTTGACTGTGACCAATATTTCGCGGAAATATTCTTCCGTTATCATCATGTAGCCCTAGCATAGTTGCCCTGATGGTGACGGAAGAGAATATCGTCGAAACGTTTGCAGTAGTAAAATATATTACCCAGAGTAAAACCCGAGAAAAATTCATGCATTATATTCGCCGGGTAAGCAACTAATCTTTGATAGCTTCAAGATATATTACTAGAGTTCTGAGATCACAATAATTATAAAATGATAGTAATATGAATAAATTCGTCCTCAGAAGTCTGAAATTGCCTGCTTTGTTATTAGAATTTTATCCAATCTCTCAACATGGTCAAATAAACGAAGCACTCTTCTTTCACACATCTCCAATACATCCAAGGTACTGTGGTGGTCCGTGGTCGACACAGCGAATTCCACCATATTTTTTTGCTAAATCGCGTGCGTAGGAGTCTAGCGGCTAGGAAGCAATGCTACGCAATAGACAGATTTTATTGCTTGTGAAGGGTACTTTTATTTATGTTTCTTTGTCTAAATTAATAGTTTGTCATTGTAAACCAAGTGAAAGTGAAACTGTGGCAGTGAGAAAGTGCACTACGCGGGTATGATATTTCCTTTGTCTGCTTAGGAGACGGTACAGAGTTTGGCCTCATGGGCCAGGTGCGAAAGGCATATAACGCCCGCCCCGCACACGGAGAGACACACATCAGGCTGTCAGCTAACGGCATTCATTACTACAAACAGTGTTGAGAGAGGGGAGAGACAAGCACTGGGAAAGACTTTGCGACGAACCAGGAGAATTGACTGGGAGTGCAATTCGGTGTTGATGAGAGGAGCGGTTTTGAGGGAGCGCAGCTCGGAACTTCGCCCTAAGTACCGGAGATCTGGATGGGTCCGCGAGATACCCAGAGCCACCACGAGCCAATATCCGTCTGGTATCCAGCACCTGTGAAAACCTGCAGATTGGTCGTAAGAGTTAATCCTGCCACGAGCCTCTGCTCGCCTCCTCCCCCCCCCCCCGTTCCCAACGACGACTCACTCAATTATCCCTTTCGAGTCCCCGTCCTTTGTCATTTGCTGCCAAAGCCTCTGGACATTCCACCATCATCCACTCATTCTTAAACCTAAGCCCTCCAGTAAGATCTTAGACTTTCCCGGCGTAGGAAGTTCAAGCCCGAGTCGTCCATCGCCTTCATGGCAGAAAGACTTATTCTTCATTCTGCCGTGAGGACGATGGACGGCCACCAAAACGTCGGCACCTACGGAGTCTCTCACCAGGTGGGCTCCTCGAATAGAGCTTCTATGCCATCCACATTTACAGCAAACATTTCTTAGATAAATTCAACAAAACATAAAATGCTTTATCTGGCACACCCAAGTTTCTATAACCACGCATTAAAGAAGAATGGCGAATCCTCTCGAGGGAATGGGGCATTTTGGCGCCTACCATTTCGGCGCCTGCCATTTCGGCGTGGCCGTTTCGGCGTGGCCGCTCCGAAATATCCCACTTCCCATTACTCTTCACTAATTTGCACTCCTCAAAATGTCTTCATTTACCTTCCAATCTTTAAAAAAAGATTATATCTCATACAAAAAAATCATGCAACTCAATTTTTTCATCAGCTACCCTCATTATACATTCATCCCGTCCAATCTACTCGATAAAATACCAATTCATTCATAACACCTCTTTTTCCTGCTTGAGCATTACAGGCAGGGAACACATTGTTATAATTTGCTCCATACCTTTAAGACTAAATTAAAATTTTCACAATTATTAATTGAAATATTAAAAACTCAGTTTTTCATGATTCGCACTAATGTTCACCCAGGGGCCTTCTTCTTTAATTCGAATTTGTCGAAATCTATGCGGCGTAAAGAGCCTAAATATGCTCCAAGCTCCCGATTATATTCTGTATGCTGGAAAAAGAATTATCCGCTAGCTTCAGGAGCCTATTGGCTTCACTAGCTCCAATTCGCATTCTGCAGAGCGTCAAGAAACGCCTTCCGGCGCTCTGATAGTTTTCTACAAGAGCCTCGCGAAGATCCACGTCGGATGCTCGCGCTAGAGCTCTCTCCCATGGAGCTAGTGGTGCATGTTGCTAGTATCTTGTCGATTTTTCGTGAGTGAGTATGTTGTTGTGGATCGGCTGATTATATTTTCTCATCAATGGGAGTTTTCATTGAGAGAATGGTATTTTACTTTATTTTTATATTTGAATATATTTTACTTTAATTTTATTTGCTGGTATTAATAGTAGGTTACACATTAACAGCCAAATCAATCTATCTAGATCATACCTTCTGATTCCTAAGGCTCTCGACAGGTATTAAACCAAAAAAAGTAGCTGTTGGGAAGACACAAGTGCCGCCCACGACCGACGCTAAGTCCGCGGCCCTTCGTCATCACCATTTCGACGGTTCGGAGAATATCCTTGGGCCGAGCCCTGGGTCGGCGACCTGTCCGAGGGTGTCCTCCTCCCTCCCCGTCAAGAAGGGGTGAGCGGTCCCTTAGCAGGGCGATTTCTCCAAGGGCCGCGCCCGCTTTCCCTTCGACGGAACAATTGTGCTCGCTCCCTTCATATTCACCCTTTCGCAAGCGATTCGAGAGAATACCCGTATCCTTGGGTCGAGCCCTGGGTTGGTGACCTGCCGAAGGGCGGTCCCCTTGCAGGGTGGGTCCATCCCAAGGACCGCGCCCGCTCTCCTGCCGTCGGAACAATTGTGTTCGCGGCCTTCATCATCACCCTTTCGCCGGCGTTTCGGGAGAAAGTCCGTACCCTGGAGGCGACCCCCGGGTCAGCAACCTGCCCGAAGGTTGCCTCCGCCCCCCCCCCTTGACCAAAGGGCGCGTAGGGGTGCGTCGCTGGGCGAGAGCAGGCAGTTGACAATTGGGCGTCGAGCGAAGATCTTCTCGGAGCAGAGACCGACACCGAGGGAAGACCCTGAAGCCGTCAGTCAGCCGCGACGGACCTCGACGCCGGCACCGGAGACAGGACCGGACCAATTCCCGTCCCTTCCCGGCCTCATCTAGCGACAGGGACCCAGAGCCACCATTGAGGTGATATCATTAAAGATCAGTGCCACCAATCGGCTTCTTATTGACTTTAACGCTCCCAACCAAGTAGGGCCGCACGACATAGCTATAAATGAACAGTAAAAGATACACACAGCAAAAAAAAGGTTCACGAAGGAAGTTTCATATGCCTCTTACACACTTCCTGTAGTAGACATATCCTCTCTAGCATTTAAAAAGTAACTGTTAGGTCTCAAAAATAGTCATCTATTATTTACAGCATCAAGTAGTTCATATCTCTTCAACCGTTATTGAATATTCACCACAGAGTATTACTCTATGGTCTCACGTTAACAACAATCAACAACAGCCATTTACGAGTCGACTGAGAAGACTTTTTTCTAAGTAGCGCAAAGGACTGGGTGAACTAAAAGTGGAAATTTAGGCAACACGTAACCTAGGTAACGTTTCCAAACATTTGAATCCATTATGTATTCATGGTATATTCTTAATCTTATGTCTGTGACCGTATGTACCATAATAGTTTGGCTATAGCAATTTACGTTGAACTTCCGGCAAAAAATAGTCTACATCAAACTTTCATAAAAGATTTGATCTAATTTTTTGCCTTCGATCGGATAGAGGTGAGTCGGAGAAGAGAGGATATGGATGTGTCTTTGTTTTGTTATTGTTAATACTGTGGTCCAATGATGATGATGTTTACTGATTTCATTTCTGCTTCTCCTGCTGCAGAATTTGGGGGCAAGCGAAGAGGAAGAGACCCTGCTCGGCATGAACTCGGGGATGCTGGTGGCCATCGTGGTGCTGGGAGTTGCCCTTCTTGCGGTCTCCGTCGCTGCCATCGTCCTGCAGGGCCGCGTCATGAAGCGGGAGCGACAGCTGAAGCAGCGAAAACCACCTTGCCGAGATCCACTTCTCGAGGAGCCAAATCTGCGCTGAAGTTCATTCGGCGTAGATACTGAGAAAACAGCGCTCGCCCACAGACGCGGACAAGACTTTCAGTTACTCGGTGTGACTGCTAGGACCTCCTTGAGAGGGGAATCATGTCCCGAATGACTCGAGCGATCGGTGGAAATTTCAGACTAAATTTGATGGCAGTGGTTCGCTCATGGACATCGGATTTTACACGGCCGCGCTCATTCTGCTCAACCTATTTTTTTATGTTTTGATGTGGATTAGGCAATTTAAATTTGAATTCAACTTCACAGAACCATAACTCCGCACTACAGTCATTTTAAAACGGACTTTTTTTTAATTTGTACGCTGAATAGAATTAATAAGGAAATATTAAAAACAATGGAACAGACCTTATTCAAAGGAGATTTAAAGAGTGATTTTTATATCGCAATTGAACGTGAGTGGTGGCATATTGGATTTGGGTCACGTCTCGGACGCACTCTCGTAGATGATAGAGCAACTAATTTATCATTCTTTGGAAATGGTAATTATGCAGTTACGACGTGATTGGAGGATTTTCCTTCCGAAAAAGTGCTCTAAATTTGTGTGATAAATCTTCTACAAAGTAGGACCTTGTGGGATCATTACAAGTGAGTTTAAAAAAAAATGAATTACAATCAGAAGAAATAGAGCCACCACTAAATTCCAGTTCTACCGACTTACGCGTAGAATGTATTCAAATTACGTGCGCCCATAAAAAAACAATTTTTTAAAAAACTTTTTTATGTTCTTCTAATCCGTAATTTGTTGACATTTTATGTGGTAATAGTGAAAAATCTCATAATTTAAACTATAATAAAATGAGGATCAATGTGTCAAACCGTATTAGCAGAACGTATTGCCGAATGTATTGTACGTAAAATTCAGTCTGCCATATGGAAACCGAATTAAATTTGAAACGATGACCTGGATACCGTCATTTCTCCAAATTGGTTATTGCAGAATAACTACTAATATCCACGATTTATGGCAGATGATCTCACACACTGTCGACACAATGAATTTGTTACAGAACAGTGATGTTTAAGTTTTTCACATTATATGTACTTTGAAACTTAATTTATCAAATAATATTAGTTTGTTATGACCGAAATTTTCAATCATAATTTTATGAAGAGGACCAAATTGTCAAAATACATACAAGTGGAATAGACATTTTTTTTGTTGAAGTCCATGAAATTTCTTATCAGGAGGGGCTCATGGGGATTTTAGGCTTTCTATTATATAATTTAATTTTTGCCTGCTCCAAATAGCAGTTGCGTTGATCAGTCATGCAGTTGATGGACTATTTAAAAACCAGCTGTATATTGCGGAAGTAGATTTATAATAGCATTGGAACTACACTTTTGATTTTCTAACAATTGACTTCACTCATGTAAAGGCAGACCAGGAAATGTTTTCTTTGAGGATACATGAAAACAGAAAACATCTTCGAAATAACTATGTATATTGTGATGAGAGCCTGATATTTTTCATTATCTTAAGAAATAAAAGACAAAATGATCAAAATGTTTGGGATTACTTATTAATTAGCGTAAAAATCCATAATCAGCAGTCACCAATCCAAATATTGATTCAATGAAACTAAATACTTTACTCTCAAATCAGCGAACCACTAAATTACTTCAATATTCCTAATTTAAACATCTCTCGTATCCTGCAGGATGTAATTTTTCCTAACTATTTCTCCTTCCAATGCTACTTCCAAGAGCTTGTTCTAGTCCTTTCTTTACATCATTCTTCGGTACTACCACATTCCAACTGCTTATAGTATTAAAATGGGAAGGTCCTCGGATTATAAAGTCAAAGAGAGATGCAACTTCATTAAGGCTAGGTCACACCTCGAATATGCTGCGAGCACTTGGGATCCAAGTCATATAGATTTAACCAAAAAATTTAATGTAATACAAATAAAAGTATCACGCTTCATTAAAAACTGCTACAAGCAAACATATAGTGTCCCAAAACTTTTACAGAGATTAAGGTAGGAGCCCCAAGAGACTCCGAGGCTACGCGCTAGGCTTACTTTGCTTGAGAAGTTCAGAACTGGTTTGTTTCAGAGCAATACAGAGAATATTATCATGACATATTACTACATTTCTCAAGTTCTTCCTATGCCTGTCTTACCATTTCCTCAGCATAAATGTTGAAAAGCAATGGTGACAACGGGCAATCTTGTCTTACTCCGCGTCCTACAGTTGCCGATCGCGATTCACAATCAGTCACCATTACCTGCGCCCTTTGCCCCACATATAAATTTTGGATTAATCTCCTGCCTCGCCAATCTATTCCCATATTCCCGAGTATTTCTATCAGCTAATTCCAATTTACCCTGTCAAAAGATTTTTAAAACCTATGAAGCATGCGAAAACGTCCTGGTAATACTCTGTGTTTCTTTAATGAGTGTCTCATCACCGCTATCGCATCCCGAGTTGACCTTCCCTTCCGGAACCCAAGCCTGTCAGCTCCCAAGTAGTTATTGGCCTTACTCTCCAATAGATTATTATTCGAAGTAAAACTATGACTGCGAGTGAAATCAAACTAATTGTTCTATGGTTCTCGCATTTTGATGCATTCTTCTTTTTCGGGATAGGAATCATGACTGTTTTCGCGAAGTCCTCTGGCCATACTCTTTTCTAGTGGATCTTACGCATAAGTTCGAAGAAAGCTTGCCTACCTTTATTTCCTAAACTCTTTAACAGCTCCGAAGGTATGTTGTCTACTCCTACAGCTTTTCTTGCCTTCATTCATTTCAATGCTTTCTCTATTTCACTGTCGAGATTCATTGGTCCGAGGTTATCTTCATCTAGGCTTCCCTCCTCCTCTATATCTAAATTAGTAGGTCTACTATCGCTGTCATATAGCTCCTCCACATATCCACGCCATCTTTCTTGAATATCTTCCCGCACAATTAATACTCTTCCTCTCTTGTCCATAATCGTTGGTACAGTTTGATCTTGCTTACCTCCCGACAACAATTTTTACCTCGCGTATAACGCACCCACTTCCCCTTCTTTTTGCAGTTTCTCCATTTCCTCGCATTGCCTTTTCCGCCAATTTTCCTTCACCCAATTGGTTATTCACCTCAGTTGATTACTTAGCTCCTTGTATTTCACCTTAACTATGTCGGTGTTGACGTTTTTACAATTCTTTCTCTTCTCCGTTTTCCTAATCATTTCTTCCGTGTACCCACTGGTTCTTTTCCCTCCTCATTACAGCTGCTCCTATTGTTTTCTCAGCCGCTCTTACAATCCGTTTTGATATTCTCCCATTTTCCCTCGATTGTTCCTATTTCTTTGGCTTCGCCTCAGTACCTTTCCACAATCTCTTGGTATTCCCTCCTTTTCTCCCCTTTCAACGCTTACAAGTTCCACTTCTTCATTTTCCTATTTTTATTAACCTTTTTGAACCTAACATCACAATTCATTATAACTAATTTAGCGTTAGTGACTATTAATTTATTTCTCCCACAATATTCTACTGCTTCTCTCCGCGATCATTTCTAGTTCCTGATCCAAACCCTCCCACTTTCTACCTATCTCTCCATTCCCCCACTGCAGCGTTTCTGTCGCTTATTACTTGGTATTAGGTTTTTCTTACCCCGGACTTCTCTGATCATCTCCTCCATCTGTTCATACACCTCATCCACCTCTTTCTCCCTATGATATCTTGTAGGCATGTACACCTGAACCAAAACGCAATTTGTAAGGCGTGCTTTTATTTCTACTACTAGTATCCTGTGGCTTACCTGCTCAATATTTACGACTCTGATTCCCAATGTTGCATTTAATACTATAGCGACCCCACGTTATTTCTCCAACCCACCACTATAGACTATCCGGTAACAATCACTCCAGAAGTCCCCGCTGTCCTTCCATCGCACCTCGCACAGCTGCAAGGCATCAATTTTTCTTCCATCCATATCCCGTTTAATATTTTCCAGCTTTCCTGCATTCATCATTGCTCTAACGTTCCAAGTCCCAAATTGTTCGGTACTTTCCTTTTCTTTCTATCTTCCTTGTACCTTGTATCCTGTGATGACTCAGTTGTGCAAGTATCACTGAGGACAGAAGGCGTAACTTTGTGGAAATTCTGAATATTCATTTTAAAGAATAAACCAATTGTAACTTCCCTACTAATTGTAACTTCTGTAACAATTGTAACCCTAAATTTGGTGTCGAGGACTCGGTTGATTTGACTAAAAAACTATCAAACACTCATCTACCTCCCAACGTTAAACTGGTCTCCTTTGATGTCAAAAACTTGTTTACATCTGTGCCTGCTCTTGAAACACTTGACATTGTGTAGACGTTATTGAATAACACATATACCAGAGCGGATATTTAGTCTGATATTATTAAGATGACGGAGTTATGTTTAAACCAAAATTATTTTATTTTTAACAATGTTTTATAACAACAAAGGTTTGAACTTGCGATGGGATCACATTTATCCCCCATTTAAGCGAACATTTTTATGGATCATTTATAAGCGAAAAGTATTCAATCCAACCAACCACTTTTAAAGAATATTTTACAATGGTATCGTTTTGTAGATGATATTTTGTGTGCCTGGAAAGGAAACTACCGCCAACTTGATAGTTTGATAATATTATTGAATTCCCTTCGTGCAGATATTAGTTTTACCGTAGTAATTGGTGGAGATTCGATCAATTTTTTAGATCTAAACATCCGTGTAAAAGAAGCCAAACATGATTTTGCTATCAATAGGAAACCTACATTCACCGATGTTACGATACCCAAATACTCATGTCGTCATCATTCTCACAAGACAGCTGGTGTTAGATCTTGGATTCACAGACTACTTTACATCCCCATGTCCCCAGTAAATTTTAACAAGGAGCTCGAAGTAATCGAATTTTTAGTATTTAGAAATGGTTTTGATGATACTTTTATCCTGAAGATTTTGGACAAAACACACAAAAAGATTACAAATAATAATCTAACTAACCTGTCTGCTATAGCAAATAGCCCTAAGAGATGGTGTGTGCTACCTTTTTTTAAATAAAATAACGTATTGACATTTTAAAGTAATCCCAAGAGACAAACTGAGATTATCTGTGTACAACCCTTCGACGCTGCGAAGATTACTTTTTAATTCTAAACACCGTCTTGGTGATCTGGAGAGGAGTGGTGTATACTCTTTAAAGTGCAATGATTGTGACTTTAATTATATTGGTCAAACAGGCAGAATGTTTTATATACGTGCTGAGGAACATAGCCAACATTTTATTAATAATAACGAAAAATCAGCGTCCTCAAAACATTTATGTGAGTCAGGCCATTCCATTGATCTTGAAGTGAATATTTTACATGTTTGTGACAAAGGTATAAAATTGGACTTTCTTGAACAGTTCGAGATTGTGAATGCCCCCCTAAAATATGCCCTTATGTAATGACATTGTGTTCCCCACCCATTCTCCTCTCCTCAATATTCGCCTTCCTAAGTGACTCATACCCCTTTTCATTGTCCCGTTCCAAACCCCCTCCCGACTCTGGTTTCTTCCACCCCCCCCCCTCCCGCCGCTTCGGAGTCACGGCTATGTAAACGTCCACTATTTAAGGCTCTCGACAATGCTTCGAACTACCTTGATAATGACACATGGTGTGTCGAAACCTGGGTCGGTTTAAATAAATCCCGTGTGGAAGTTACAATTGGTTTATTCTTTAACATGAATAATCAGTTGTGCATGGATTTCGTGAGATGACGACCTCGGGGGCCTTGCCTCCCCTAATGCCGGGCCCGACACCCATTGGCTATAGGCGGCGTCTTGTAGTAGCCAAGATTTATTTCTCTTTGCGTGGCATTCATTTTTCAGGGTAGTAATATAGTTGAAAGGGACTCCTACCCCCACTTTCCAACGGTGTGTTTTACGTGACAAAACCACGGGACTATCTATCGTCTGGCTTATACCCTTCGATCTATCTGGCATGGGTGGCCCTACCAGGACCATTATCAATTGCTCCCGCCAGTCCAGCACAAACGAAATATAACTTTTTCCGCTTTGGTACACTGTTGTCGGTCTGAGAGGTAGGCATTTTGAAGACGTGGCCGCATCGTAAAAGAAGAAAACATTGTGGTCTCTGCCATTCCCGGCGGAAAAGATGTCTGCACCACAATGAATTATTAATGAAAGAATATTTTGATACAAAAGTAGAAAAAGAGCATAAGAGACCGCAGGAGCCGGAAAGATACTTTGAAGGAGCAACGAACAAATCATCTACATCTACGTCATACCCTGCAAGTCACCCAAAGGGTGTGTGGCAGGGGGTGCTTCCACACCAGGCATACATGAATGATACGGTAGAACACCGAAATTATATTGAAACCCGCGTACCACACATGCAAAGCGCCAATTAAAAATCTAATAACCAAGAAACATTCTATCGTCAATCGTTCCAACATGCAAGGGATACAAAGAGTACTACTACAGATTCTAAATATCATGCATAAATAAGAACATCAATATTTACATCATGCATAAATAAGAAAGAGGAGAATATAAAGAAAAAGATTTACTGTCTGCCTATTGTCACAATTCAAACTATTCATGACGACGATCACAGCTGTTATGGTCCCGAATGGTACGCGGAAAAAATGACATTTTATACCTATCGGTTCTACAATCTAGCTCTCTAATTTTATTGGCGCGATCTAATCTGCCGTAGTACGAGGGGGTTAATAGTATGTTTTTTACGTCGTCAGAGAAATGATTTTCTTGAAATTTAGTTAGAAGGTTAAGCCTATAATTTAATCTACGCTGTGATAGCGATTCCCATCCTAATTCTTCTAACAGTCCAGACACACTAGCCAACTTATCGTAGCATCGTTTCACAAACCTAGCTCCTCTTCGCTGTACGCGATCTAACTCTGATATCAACCCCGTTTTGTATGGATCCCATACACAACAGCATATTCCAGATGAGGCCTAACGATTGAAAAATAACAACGCTCTTTTACTTTCTCATCACATTTTCCGAGTACTCTCTTGATAAAGCCTAGATTCCTGTATGCTTGACCGCATATTTCCCGAATATGTTTTCCCCAAGATATGTCGTGAGTAATTGCGACCCCTAAGTACTTAACAGACTCGGCGTGAAGAATTTCCGTATTTTTAATTCTGTAAGCCCTACCTGGCCTATTTTTCTTTTTCCAAAAGCTGACTGCTACGCACTTTTTTATATTTAGTTCCATCTGCCACTTTTCGCACCAAGCATGAATAGCAAGTAGGTCGATTGTTAACGAGTCGCTATCTTCGTAATTGTTAATATCCCTATACACAACCGCGTCGTCTGCGAAGAGTCTAAGCTTACTTTAAACGACGCTGCTAATATCATTTATGTACAAGAGAAATAAAAGTGGACCAATGACACTTCCCTGAGGAACACCCGATGTAACGCTGTGTTTGACATGATACCGTCCATGACAACCTTTTGTTCCCGCCCATGTAAGAATTGATTAATCCAACTAATTATGTTTTTATCTATTCCATATGCTTCTAGTTTTGAGAGTAACTTAACGTGAGGTACCTTATCGAAAGCTTTCTTAAAATCGAGGAATATCGCGTCAACTTGAACATTATTTTCACCCGAGAGCAAGATGTCATGAATGAAGAGGGCCAATTGGGTTTCGCAAGATCTACCCTTTCGAAATCCGTGTTGGCTATTTATTAATAATTCCTTCCTATCTAAATGACTCATAATGGAGCTTACGATTGTGTTCAAATACCTTACAGGAAATGGATGTGAGAGAAATAGGCCTATAGTTACTAGGGTCTTCTCTGTCGCCGCTTTTGAATATAGGTGTGACATTTGCAACTCTCCAGTCCTTAAGTACTAGGTGATCTACTAAAGATTTGGTAAATATTAATTCTAAGTAAGGCGCTATGTCTGATGCCAATGTTTTATATACGCGAGCAGGAATTTGATTTGGACCGGGGGATTTGTTGGGGTTGATATTTTTTAGCTGATGTTCTATGCCGCGACAATTTATAATAATTTCAGGCATACATGTTTGGGAACGAACTGGCTGCGGATCGAAAAGATGTGGTGTCTAAGTATTGAAAATGCTTTTGAAGAATGAGTTTAACGAATTGGCTTTTTGTAGACTGTTGGTTAGCTTTTCCCCTTTGATATTCTTAAGCGTGTGTACTGTTGATTTACTTCCTGGAGTGTCCCTAACATACGACCAAAATTTCTTGGGATTATCGCTCAAGTGTTCTCCCAGTAATTTACTTTTGAAATCAGCCAACGCCCTTCGGCACGCTTTTTTTGCTAAGAGTTTAGATATTTTGCAATTTTCGGTGACTGTGTATAGTTCTTCGGAGGATTTGTTAATTTTTGCCCTTTTTAACCGAGCATGACATGTTCTCTGGTGCTTTAATGTTTTTCTAACCTCCGCGTTATACCACCTAGGCTCTGCATTGGCTCTTTTCCATTTATTTGGTATGTATTTGCTAACTACTGATCGTGTAACGTTGAAGAAAGTATTCCACAAAACCTCAGTATTACTGTTGATACTTATTTTTTTAAAATTAGTAAATGAATTTTGCAACTCTCGTTTCCTACCTTCGTAGTCAGCCTTATTAAACAAGTAGATTTTTCTTTGTGGATTATGTTTCTTGATCCTGCTCACGGAAAAATAAGCTTTAACTATCTTGTGGTCGCTTATTCCCTTATCCGTACCTATGTTTACAACCATGTGTGGAATATTTGTCGCTAAAAGATCAAGTGTATTTTTCCCTCTAGTTGGAGCAGTGACTAATTGACGTAGTGAGTGAGATGTGAATGTATACAGAGGTGACTCACAAAGGTCTTTGTCTTTCCCCCAGTGATAAAACTGTACGTGTCCCAGTCTATGGACTGAAGATTGAAATCCCCTCCGATTATAATATGACAGTCGTTTTTTTGAGTGGTTAACTTACTGAGTTGACTTTCGAGTCCTAATATTGAGCTTACATGGGTATCTGGTGGTCTATTATGTACAAGCTAAACACTGTCATTACACTCAATCTCACAAAGAGTGGACGGCAATGGTCCTGTTGGCCAGAGTTTGAGATGATCCTAACTGCTTTCATTTGTATTAAAAGTAAAGTTCTTGTGCCACTTTCATGTCCCCAGAGCCGTAAGTCATAGTTTAGGTGACTTTGAAAGAAGGCAAAGTAAGTGAGCCTCACATATTCCGATGAAACACAGTTTTTCAGTCTCCTGAGTAGGAACAAACACTTGGAAAGTTCTTTGCTGACTTCAGTAATGTGACAGTTCCAGGTAAGTTTACTAGCAATATTGAATCCAAGTAACTTGACAGAGTTATCAACTTAACCAACATTTCTAAGATGACAAGTAAGATGTGTTTTTGCAGAGTTAATTAGTAGTTTATTAGCCGAGAACCAATACCTGGCTTGCTCTTCCACATCACATAGTTCTTCATGTGCCTGCTCAGGATTCTCACACTTGCTAAGAAATGTAGTGTCATCAGCATATAGAAGACAGTCAACAGATGTTACTTGGTAGGTCATTAATCATTAGTAGAAATAATAATGGACTGAAAACAGACCCTTGCGGCTGAGTGAACTGAGTAAGTTATTTCTTTCCAGATATATGAGTATTTGAGCACTAGATATAGCCTCAATGATTTTTCCTATTACAGGAATGATAGAGATGGGGCGATAATTCTTAGGGTGATTTTTATCACCCCTCTCATAAATAGGTGTCACCTTAGAGTATTTTAAAGCATCAGGGAAATGTCCTGACTGGAAGCAAGAGTTGATGACCACAGACAATGGAAAGGAGATTTGCTGTATAATGGCCTTTATAATGTTATTGGAGAGACCGTAGATGTCTCTACTTTTTGATCCCTTAAATTTAGGAACTGCTTTGACTATTTCAGATGGTGTAACCCACTTCCAGCGAAATTTTTCAGTGGGAGCAGAAGATCTATTGAGGCAGCATTTAAAATCTAGGTTGGCACTGGATATGTTTCTAAGAGTATTATCAATGGAATGCACAAAGTGATTATTAAATTCAGAGGGTTTGATTGGGATATCTTTAGTAACACTAGTTGAAGGAGTCATATTCCTGATGACTGACCAGGCTGCTTTAGATTTGTTTTGGGAGCTGTCTACAAATTCTACATTAGCTTTGCATTTTGCCCAAGAAAGTTTGTTTTGATAATCCCTTTTCAGTTCCTTGTACAACTTAATGTTAGTATGAGTTGGCTTATTTTTAGAATCTTGATAACTAAGCAACAGTTTTCCACGAAGATGCTCAAGGTCAGGAGTAAACCAATTTGCCTTTACATTCCTGGTTTGCTTAAGCTTGATCAATTTTTGTGGAAATGCTTGGTTACATGCTAAGATAGGTAACTCTATCAAAGAACAAAGTAAATTTTTGTGAGCCATTACCTGCAGTGAGTAAGGAAACCCAATCCATTTCAATGAGTGATTTTTTAAACATTTCTTTTGGGCTTTAAGTAATTGGCCACGCTAAGATAATTTGATCACAGTACCTACTCAACTGGCAGAATATTCAATATACTAAAGACAACGGCACTGTGGTCAGATATCATAGGATTAAAAACATTAAAAGAATTTTCATGAGGATAAAAACAAGTGAGAACATTATCCAAGCATGCAGAGTTGCTGGTTGGTTGATGGTTAGCGTAGTGCAAATTAAAGGACTTGAGTAATACATCAAGTTGAGTTTTATATCTTGAGTTATTTGACAGGTCAATATTCAGGTTCTCTTATCTCTGCAACGAGATGAAGGACACTTTTGAAGCACTAAAACATATGCCTTCAATATGTAGGCCAGTTACTTTCACCATTGGAAAGAACTTTCGTTTGTGTATGACACAAGGGACATTCCATTATGTCACTTCAGTTTTATTTTAAACCTATAGAGAGAAACTTAGTTTTTAATTTCTGATCACTAATACACTTTAGGATTTCAGTGTAAAATATTTATCCTTTCTGCATTTTAAGGCAATATGAAATCATATGGTAGAAGTATAAATTTCTTTGTGATTTAATTATTTTTTCATGTCGACTGCAAACATTTCTTCAATTAGTTAATTTTTCCACTTGCATGATAAAGAGATGATTATAAAAGCACTAAGTATTTTAAGAAAAATGAGCATACTTTCACCTTGATGATAAATAGCCTTCTAGTGTCTCATTATTTCATTTAAAAAATAATCATTTCCAGATACTTCCCTTGATGAGAGGCTTGTGATAACCACTGAGAAGAGGGCACAGGCATGGGGGAAAATTTGAGACTGTGACAGAAGAGGTGAAGATGCAATGGAATATGGAATTTTGACCATTGTTTGAATTAAGGCACATTAAGTTCTCTTATCTCTGCAATATGATGATGGACACTTTTGAAGCAGTTAAAAAATATGCCTTCAATATGTAGGCCAGTTAATTTCACACTTAGAAAGAACTTTCGTTTGTTCAATGTGATCTAATAAAGTTTATTTTAAAAACCCTCATATGACTTATTGGCACAAGAAATCTATTGGTAATTGCTCTTAATGTAGGCATGAAAAGGGAACGACCTTCCTTCATGGTCCAGCTATGACAATATTTTACAATACACTTCCTTCTTCACCTCCCTTAAGGAAGAGGCAAAGAAGGTGGCAGCTGAGTAAGTTGAATGAACTGTTATGACAGTGGTATGAAATATTCATCCAGCAGGTATTAGTTTAAGGGTTTGATGGCCGATAAAACTTAATGGTCTACTACTTCTAATTACTAAGGACTATGCATTTCTAATTACTAGGAACTACTTTATTTTCATACTTTTGAGAAATGGGTTACAGTTATTTTTTAAAATATTCATCCGAGGCATTAGAATTGTTGAAGTTGTATCACAGGCATCACCTTGCATAAAGTAAGAGATTACAGTACGTATTTCACATTTTCATCAACTATAAATATCAAGTTTCATGATTAAGCCACTGTATATTACATCAATCATTGGTACAAGTAACCTATCAGTCATTGATCCTAATGTTGGCATGAAAAGGCAATGAACTTCCTTCATGGTCTAGCTACAAATACCATGCAACTTATTGAATGAATTTCCATTTTCAAACAGCAGGTATCATACATTCCTTAATACCACCCTAAATGCCCATTATATTCCACCCTTCTTTAAATATCTCCCTCACTCAACATTACTTAACGCAATTTCTTTCTTCAGTCACTGTCTTTAAGGCCCACCCCAAAACCCTCCTTTTCAGACTACTAAAATATTTGTTAACAACCTTATTCCTATCTCACCTTTGGCATTGCTTTCTTCATTTTTCTAACACTTCTATCTTACTGCTCTTAATGTTCTATTCCATATCCATTAACTAAGCATCAGCATAAGGTCCTTTTCTATTCATGTATGAAGGCATGAAGGTTTGCATGTAAATGTAAGCATTGCTTAATGATCGACAATATATATTAATTATGACCACCATCATGACATTCAAAACTTACAATGCATGCCCTCATTTTCACTCACACTTCCAGATCATATTCTGGGTAGCCGACTTGACTACACACAGGCATTTCAACCTTGGTACATCGACATCGCCTCCCCTTTTTGTCAAAGGTACAATTGTTGAAGAGTTCTGACAGCCCAACCACTTCTTGTGGTAGATGTTAGGCTTGCTGGTTCCCTCAACAGCACCTCTTGTGAAAGATTCCTGCATAAGTGAGCATTATTGCCTTATGATATTACCTTTTATATATCTTACCCAGTACAATCCTAAGAAACCTATGTTTTTCAACTATTACACCTGATTCCCATAACATCCAAGGCATATAGAATGTTGGGTTTTATTTGTCGTGCATGTAAGGATTTTAAAAACATCCACTGTCTGAGGATATTATATGTGTCTCTTGTCAGATCAATCTTAGAGTACTGTTCAATTGTGTGGAATCCATTTTAAGGGAAATATGAATCATCCATGGAGAGGGTCCAACATAAATTTTTAAGGTTTGCTTCAATCAAATTTTCTATTCCCAGAATGAAAGGAGAATACGACAGTGTAATGAATTACTTAAACCTGACTAGTCTTCGATGTAGAAGAAAACAATATGGTGTTATATTCTTATATTATGTCTTGAACAATTACATAAAATGCTCAACTCTATTGCCATTTCTCTCTCTTAGGGTACCTTCGGTAAACACAAGACTGAGCAATTTGTTTAATGTACCCTATCTGCCAAATAACTATTCATTCTACATGCCACTGTACCGTGCAATGAGAGATGCCAATGAAATCTCAAGGGACATTGAATTTGTTAATTCTTCCTCAAGCACCTTCAAACGATATGTGAGAAGCAATGTTCCTTGAGTGTTTGCCTTTTTTTTATTTAAGTCATATCCATATTCTCATTTAAAATTGCCTTATTCAGTAGTGAATGTATGATGTTCTTGTTAGATTAAGTCATATCTATTTTTTTTCCTCTTACTCTTTTTCTTTCTCTTTATTTTTAAGCTTACCTTCATATCCTTGATGTGCCTTTACTTACTTTAAAGCTGCTATTCCTTGTTGCCTTAATACTTGTACTCAATGTATAACTTTATAAAGGGTTTTATATCAACCCGTTCAATAAATATATTATTATTATATATTATTCCCAGTTTTCATTTTTAGATGCTTTCACCATTACCCTACTGCCTTCCACAATTTGAGCTAATTTGCGATTTGCTGACCTATCATAAATCTCTTTCATTTTGGTCTCCCAGGCGCATAATGCTGCATGAATGTCCTCCTGAACTTTTGGCATAAGTGCTTCAGTAGGAACTTGAAGTCTTATTCTCAAGTAGTTACTAAATAGAATTTTTACAGGGGAGACATTTAGCCCTTTCACTAGAGTACTTATATACTTGCAAAGCAAATCTCTGAAATCTATCCCAGCCTCTTTCCTTTTCCATTATATTTGTTTACTTATTCGCACTCCTTTTTCAACAAGGCCATTGCTCTGATCATGATGTGGGATAGACAGAGGATAGATGTTAGGCTAGTAAAATAGCTGCCTGGCTGTTGTGTATGTTCTCTCAATACCACAGAGACATTAATATAAAACCTTTGACACTTGAGCCTGCAATGCCTTTGGCAAAATGTTCCAGGTAAAAATGTTAGACCTGTTGCTACATCCTCTGAAACTTGTCTATCTGCTATGGAAAACTAATATATAATCTACTAGTAGTGGATTTAGCTTTAGTACTGTAACTGGATTTAGCCTGTCTGGATTTTGAAGATGCATCAAATGCAGACACAGAATACTTCCTGATCATATGTCAGTCTTTCAGAGTGGCGACATACTTTCAGGGAAGCTACCAAGCAATTAGTTTTCCCTGGGTGTGAATTTGATTGGTAAACAAGTATTTCGAAGCCTCATGACTCTTTCAGTTGGGTAAACGACTATAATAACTAGCAATTATACAGTATATTATCACCAAATCAGCTTACTTTATCACTTAGGAGACAATTCACGGTAAGAGGGTGCCGGCCAAAACTCGATGAGAATTTGATTAGAAAACCAACACAACGTATTGTGTGACAATCGTCTGCGTCTGCCTTCGTTAAAATGTTAATAATTACGGTATGCTATCAATTGAAGTCGCCTAAATATTTAACAATTACTATCATGGCACAAGGGCACCTACCTCAGACAATGTGTACGATATTTGATAGGCAAACTAGCAATTTGAAGCCTGTGACTCCTTACGCTGGTTTAACAACTCTCACAACTAAACAATAGACGTTTTATTATCACCAATTCACAACTTTAGACACAAAAACAACGGTAAGAGAAATCCAAACAACACTTCCACTGCGAGTTGGTACGATATTTTATGGGGAAACAAGCAATTCGAAGCTTGTGACTCCTTATGCTGGTTTAACAACTCTTATAACTAAAAAAATAGACGTTTTATTATCACCCAATCACAACTTTAGACACAAAAACAACGGTAAGAAGAATCCAAACAACACTTCCACTGCGAGTTGGTAGGATATTTTATGGGGAAACAAGCAATTCGAAGCCTGTGACTCCTTATGCTGGTTTAAAAACTCTTATAACAAAAAAATAGACGTTTTATTGTCACCAATTCACAACTTTAGACACAAAAACAACGGTAAGAGGAATCCAAACAACACTTCCGCTGCGAATGTCCATATATGTTTTATGGGGAAACAAGCAATTCGAAGCCTGTGACTCCTTATGCTGGTTTAGCAACTCACAACTAAACAATAGACGTTTTATTATCACCAATTCACAACTTTAGACACAAAAACAACGGTAAGAGGAATCCAAACAACACTTCAGCTGCGAATGTCCGTATATGTTTTATGGGGAAACAAGCAATTCGAAGCCTGTGACTCCTTATGCTGGTTTAGCAACTCACAACTAAACAATAGACGTTTTATTATCACCAATTCACAACTTTAGACACAAAAACAACGGAAAGAGGAATCCAAACAACACTTCCACTGCGAGTTGGTACGATATTTTATGGGGAAACAAGCAATGCGAAGCCTGTGACCCCTTAGGCTGGTTTAACAACTGTTATAACTAAAAAATAGACGTTCAATTATCATATGGTCAATTCAATTCGCCACTAACGACACAAAAACAACGGTAAGAGTAATCCATATAACACTTCCGCTGCGAATATCCATATATGTTTTATGGGGAAACAAGCAATTCGAAGGCTGTGACTCCTTATGCTGGTTTAACAACTCATAACTAAAAAATAGACGTTTTATTATCACCAATTCACAACTTTAGACACAAAAACAACGGAAAGAGGAATCCAAACAACACTTCCACTGCGAGTTGGTACGATATTTTATGGGGAAACAAGCAATGCGAAGCCTGTGACCCCTTAGGCTGGTTTAACAACTGTTATAACTAAAAAATAGACGTTCAATTATCATATGGTCAATTCAATTCGCCACTAACGACACAAAAACAACGGTAAGAGTAATCCATATAACACTTCCGCTGCGAATGTCCATATATGTTTTATGGGGAAACAAGCAATTCGAAGGCTGTGACTCCTTATGCTGGTTTAACAACTCATAACTAAAAAATAGACGTTTTATTATCACCAATTCACAACTTTAGACACAAAAACAACGGAAAGAGGAATCCAAACAACACTTCCACTGCGAGTTGGTACGATATTTTATGGGGAAACAAGCAATGCGAAGCCTGTGACCCCTTAGGCTGGTTTAACAACTGTTATAACTAAAAAATAGACGTTCAATTATCATATGGTCAATTCAATTCGCCACTAACGACACAAAAACAACGGTAAGAGTAATCCATATAACACTTCCGCTGCGAATGTCCATATATGTTTTATGGGGAAACAAGCAATTCGAAGGCTGTGACTCCTTATGCTGGTTTAACAACTCATAACTAAAAAATAGACGTTTTATTATCACCAATTCACAACTTTAGACACAAAAACAACGGTAAGAGGAATCCAAACAACACTTCCACTGAGAGTTGGTACAATATTTTATGGGGAAACAAGCAATTCGAAGCTTGTGGACTCCTTATGCTGGTTTAACAACTCTTATAACTAAAAAATAGACGTTTAATTATCACTGGGTCAATTCATTTCACAACTAAAGACACAAAAACAACGGTAAGAGTAATCCAAATAACTCTTCCGCGGCGAATTCGATTCGAATACTGAGAATTCGAAGCCTCATAAGCTTTCGGCAAGGCCAGTCGAAGTTCGAGTCGAACTTCGTCATTATCTTCGAGAGGAAAAGCTTACGTGGTCGCACATTTCGTCCAACTCTTCGGTTGTGACGTATTTTCGACTCCGGCTGCCGAAACCGAAACCGAAGGGTCGAATTCGAAGCTTACGTGGTAACCCCCCAGAACGGTTCAGAGGGGTCCGACACGATCGGTTTGCTGGATGAAGGTCGTCGAAAGAGGCTCCAATGTCCGTGCAGAAGCGACGCAACCTCTGGTTTATGCCCTCCACTCGGCTCCAAACCAGGGGTCCACCATCGATCCTCGGGACAAGAGTACAAATTGCATCATAAAAATAGAAGTCGCCCTTACTGCTTCAATTTCTCACACCATTATTCAACCTCAAATGACATAAAAGTTAATCTCAGTATATTGAATGTTGCGTCTCCCAGAGAATTTACAATGGGGTAAATGATATTTGAGGCATTACCTAATAATGCTGAAAATTTATGTTCTCAGTTGACTCGTAACATTACACTAGAGGCTGATCAGCCCTCAAACATACCGGAATCATGTGTTTCCGCCGTAATGAACATTTTTGCTCGTGTAGAAAGCCAAGAATTTCAAAGGGATAAGTACACATTTTACCTGTGCGGCGTCCATTTTGATTTTCCGATAGTATCCCTTGTATAAACGCTATGCGGTGGTGAGAGGAATCGTCAGTGTGGTGTTATCATCAAGAGACACGAGTTGGAAAATCGACCGCAAACAGCCGAGTGCAGTTCAAAGCCTGAACACCAAAAAGAAAGGTAAGAAATTTCATATTTCACTGGAGGCGGATACAATTAATTTTTCTAATAATGCAATTTTTCAAAGCATTCGAACGTATCAATTTTATTAGTCTATTATAACGGTGTATTATAATAACTATAGTGATTGTATAAGAAAAAGCTCATTTGTTTCTGCTTTATGTTACATAAGGCATTCTAACGTAGTTAGTGGTTTTATAAGAAATAATTTACTAGATTAAAAATTTCATTGAATGCAAATATACATTAATTATATGACTGAATAGTCACTCCAATCAATGAAAAACGCGTGTTATAGGAGGAGGTCGGAAAGAGTAAAAATGGACAAACTTAATTTCTGATTGTTTAAAGTTTAGATGAGGGCAATGGATCCAAGAGTTAGAAAATATGAATATGCGAAGTTTTGACCGATTGATTGAATATTGGGTGCATAATATTTCATTAATCCAAAAATCGCATAATTATTTTATTTATCATGTATTTACTTGTAAAATTACAAAAATTTCGTATTGAGAGCCATGAGTGACTAAACTCAAACTCCAAGAAAGAACCCATGTCGTAAGTTTTATGGTGAGCGATAACGGTTTTTACCCGCGTATACCTTCTGAGAACACTGGACTTTCAAACAAACTTCATTTTCACTTATCTCAATCTTGTGATTCTCACAAGCTTCCTATCGCCTTAGGGGGAACTTTTGAATCATCCACTACAAAGGAACTCTTTTCTAGAAGGTAAAGTGTACCTAACGAATACGGAGCACTCCTGTCAGTTACCGCTGATTGGTCGGATACAGTAGATAAGACATTACGACTAAGACCATAAAATGGCACACCTGGCTCGTAGATCGGCTCAATCACTTTAAATTATTTATACACTTTAATTTAAGACTGTTTGCGCGAGAAACTCGGTTATTCTCCGACGAAAGTTGGAGAAAGCAGCAGTTGGATTTGATGCCACAGAAAAAAACGAGATTGTTGGGTTGGAAAGAGACAAAATAATCTGAGAGAGATAAGATTACATCGTTTGCCATGGTGATTCCAGTGTTACCAACTCGTATATTTTTCGACGCCTTGTTTTTCTGGAGGATCCAAACCTCAAGCGTTCGATGATAACGGAACCCAAATACTGAACGGTGAGGTTCCCGAAACTAATTAATCACTATTTAGCAATATTTTTTAGAAAATATGACCAAAAAACTACCTTGAAGGAAGAGAAGAAAGAAGATAATTATAATTTATACTCAAATAAAATAAAAAATTAATGATTACTCAAATTTCACTGTAGAATGTAAAATTGCATCGCGAAAAATCGGCCTGGACATATAATCGTTCCAGTAACCTTTAATTCGCAGGGCCAAAGCGCAAACCACTACGCTGCACAGGCTACCTTATATCCCATAAATTATGGAGGATGCGTGGGCACTACATTGGTTGTACTCTCTAAATTTCCAAGGAAATTAGGAAGCGTGGGTAGCGTTGGTAGTGATCTATGCATTCGCCCATCATTTGCTAAACCGCTGGTTTGGTGGGGAATGAGAGTAGGTGTGACTCCCGGGAGTACAGTGCAAGAAAATTTGTAAATGCAGCACGATAGGAAAACGAAAGAAAAACCAGTTTCCAGTGATTTGAAAAAATAGAAAGTAATTCTATGTTCATCCTTTTTAAGAACCAAAAGCTACAACCGAAATGTTTATGTTAAACAAAATAACTGCCAAAACAGTCAGTTCAGAGTACTTGCCTTGAAAGAATGTAAACACCAAACACAATAAACAAGAATAGCACCAATCCCGTTCGAGCGCAATTGTCTAAAATTATGCACCCAAAGGAAATTGCACAGTGTGTCCCTCGCCGCACAGCAACAGAAAAACAACAGAGAGTTCTATTTTCCATGTCCCGTTTTATCACTTTTCCCAGCTGTCGAAGGACGTCAGCACCACTCATACACTGCTGGACATCGTTTGCCATACAAAAGACAAACACCGACAGTGTTGCAAATTAGGGCTACAATAACCACCACAAAGGTGGAGAAAGCCATTTAAAATATTTTTGGCCAGCGGATATCCTCCATCAGTGTAGAATTCAACGTTTTCTTTTAGGTGTAACAGTGTTAGTTATAAGATATATTGTGGCATAACGGTGGGAGGCTCATTACCTTATCCCTCACCTTCAGATGCATTTTTCTATGCTTGTGATAGAAATACGACCGGAGTTTAACCAAAAATATAGTGACGGGAATTATTTTATTGAACTTAATTACAGTCCAGTATGTAACAAACAGGTAAATAGAACTTTGGACGGGACATGAGCTGTTTTGAGCGCTGAGAAAGTAATCCACAGCATAACAGCGGATGTGACCAAGTAGGCGCTGGCAGTGCAGGCGGTGACATTCAGCATTGATGGATTTAATAACTCACTCGAACCAATCTGAAATTCATTATCATAGAATATCAAATGTATAATGTAAAATTATTTCTTGACAGAGGGATCTCTGATTATTGAAATTAAGCCAATATTAAATCACCGGTGAAATCGAATTTACCTTCTTTTACGAAACGAAAGCCATATAATTTTGTAACACCATGTTAAGTATTCGTTTCAAAAGGCCGCCCTTATTCTTTTTTGTTCTTCGCCTGTTATTTTGTTGCTTCTCTCGGGTGGCGCTGGTGAGCCTTTTTTTAGTCTTCTCCGTGATCAACGGAGACGATCGGCTCCTTACTTTCCTAAATCCACCGCGCAGTGCAGTCCTCTTCTCAATTCGCCGCTGCTTCCTTCTGCCTTGCCTGCACCTCTGCCTATTGCCTTGCATGTGCATTGTACGCCTCTCTACTGCCTGCTGCCTTGCATACACGTCTGTCTGCTGCCTAATGCCTTGCATGCACGCCTCTCTGCTGCATTGCACCTTAACCCGCAGCTTTCAACCTCACGCTTATACGTTCACCAGCACAGCCTGCCTGACGGAATTGTCCAGGTCGTGAGGAGTAACCAGAAAACAAGAACCCAACGTGCCTCTTTTATTGTTTTTCTCTTATTTTTTTCGTTTTATTTAGCCAATGCAACAAATATGGGAGTGATCCCGTTTGCCAAAGATTATACAGTCCACTACAGCTCATTAACCCTTACAACCCTTTAACGAATTAAATGCATAGTTTTTCATAGCACGGCGATTAGGATATAATTTCTTTTTAGAAGCAACGATAATAAACCTGGACGCACCTTTGGGGTGTGTATCTTGCCTATCTTTGACAAGAATAATGACAGAGTTAATTATATCTATAGTTTTTGACAACTGTATCTCGTTTACGTTGTTACAACATATATATAAATGTTCGCGGATTATTGCAATTGCAACATATATGTATATTAATGTACGTGGATTAACATATGTATTAATTAATATGGGGACGCTATTCGGGCTACTTCCAGCTATGATGAGATGCAGATACTTTCAATAAGAGAGATCTAGATAGCTACAGGTTAATCACTAAGCACTACTTTCATTTAGTACTACAGGAGTGTTAAATATCTCCCATGGCAGTGATTACAATGTCCTTCTACGCTTATAAGCATCCTCGATTTCCTTTCATGAATCCATCCATCATGATGCCCCTTTGCATTCATCTTTATGCACGGAAAATGTGATAAAAAGTGTTAAACATCAATTAGACACGTAAAAATCAGACAGAATGGGAATGAACAACAAGAATTCGATTACAGTCAAAGTGCCTCTATCAACGGTGATGAGATCGCCGCATTTTAACCATTCACGAACGTTTTATTTTTGCAATCAATAGTATCAGTGTTTAACAACCTGGAAAGTTAAATGAAGCAGTCCTAAAATCAATTCTCGTAACCGCTGTGGATCTTTCTGGTCATTGGATCATGAATATTTTTACAAAGTTCGCTCAACGTATTATGTATCATTATGCTGTTGACCAGCTTCGAATTTAAACGAAGAAGCCACTTTTTTCTGAAATACGGTCCAAGTGTGAGTTTAATTCCAGTTGTATCAATCATCTCTTCACAAAATTCTACGTCGTAAATTTCCTTACTTATGGAAGCATATTCTGAGTAAATTAACTTGCATATAATCTCAGTAATGATGACACTAATTTCCAGTTCTATCTATGATTTGGCGTAGCTGACAACAGTTTGGCCATTAGTATTAGGGGCGTCTTCAAATAATTATTTATCATCGACAGACCAATTATAAATGGTCTGTCGATGAATATTTTGACCTAATTGACCTGATGATTTTTGCCAAGCGACGCAACGCAATAAATCCTGGAAGAGTAGTTTCTTCAAGTCAGCAACGATTCAGATTCAAGAATTTAATTGCATTCCTTAAGACATCAATTTACTTATAAAGCTTTACGTCGTTTTTATATAGGAAGATTGGTAATACTGGGTTATAATTGTACGATCCTTCTCCCTACACTCTACGTTAAGCACATATTTTCTTACCCAAACCGAATCTGACATTATTCAAACGATATTTCTTGTACATAGGGCCTAAAGTGGATAAGTTATAACCTGTCTCATATTTGAGTTCAAAATTCCTAAACACAAGAATGTATTATATACGATCTTAGTTGCTTACTAAGTCTGAAGGATGGTTTCTGATAACTGTAATATTATTTGATACATGTACAGAAATGTCAAAGTTCTGTATTTCATTTATATATGTGTGCAAAACCCATTCCGTAAACGGTGGTAGTGGTAATTCAGGTTTACGTTCATGGTTGACTTAAGTTTTTTCCCGATTGAACCAAAGATATTCAGTTGTAAGCATTCTGTGGGAGTATTAAATTATTATAATTATTGTATTATTACCTGCTTATCTTGCAGGTCCAAAAATGGAATTCCCTCACAATGTCCTGCACTGTTTATTGATGAGCTCTTTGGTCTTCGAAAACTTCCTCTGGGCCGAGTCAAGTGACATAGAACTGTGTGACAGATGCTCGTGCGACACGGACAAATCAACGTGGATGCCAGAGCTCAGGACGGACCCGAACGCCCTGTTGGTCAATTGCAAGGGTCGTGACGCTTCGCCCTTCGCCGGGGAATACAAATGGCCGGATGTCCCGCTGCACAGAGGCCGGGCCTACCAGGCCCATGGGCCGAAGACCACAAATGTACCGGCGACGAGGGGAGACTTCTCATTCTGCAACATGAGTGGCGTGATACATAATCTTCCTGTTAAGGAGACTCGGAGACTTAAGGAGCTGTCCCTGTCACACAACCAATTCACCAGCATCCACTCCGGAGCCTTTATGGGGTTGCCGGCTTTGAAGTTCCTTGACCTGGGCCACAACCAATTGGCCTCCATGCCGGCGGAGACCTTTCCTTTGGCCTCGGAACTGTCTACGGCCTCAAGCCTTAAGGTTCTCATTTTGAGTCACAACCAGCTGCCGAGGGTCCCATGGGGAGCTCTGCTGAGAATGCCCATGCTTGAGAGGCTGGATCTGAGCAGTAACTATATCCAATCGATTGAAAACGGCTACAGTGGAAACGAATCTGAATTGTTCTTCGAAAACATTAAGGTACGTTTTAATGAATTGAGAAGAGCCTCATTATTCATCCCAATTCCCGTTTTTATCCGCTTTGAACGTGGATATTTGAGTACTGTTAAACTTCGCTTTTGGCGATTGAAGGTAATTCTTGAAAAATTGTTTTGGCTTCACAATAGTCATGGGTAACTGCCTTGAGAATGCAATGGCGGATTGTAGCTTAAGTTGAGACTTGACGCAGTCGTGGACTAGAGGTAAAAAATATGGCTAAGTGACAAAATCCTCCGAACGCCTTACGATAAAGCGACTTTTTGGTGCCATATTCAATTATTTATCTTCTTTTGAGATAATTAGCGGGACATAAGGGTGAAACTGCTGCAAATATGTTTATGTCATGCTTAGTATGCAAAGATATCTCGGATGCCCTAAGTATGCGGTGTAGGCTGTTTCCATGTTGCCACTTCGGCGCCGCCGTTAAGGTTCGGCCTTTCGGCGCGTGGACGTTTTAGCGACGGTCATTTCGTCGCCAGACCGGTTGACTAGGGGGCTATTCTGTTTCTACATACGCTATCATAAAGCGGTGATAAATAGCGTCTGCTAGCGTAGCGTAGCGGCTCGCGCAATTCTTTATCTTCTGACGTTACGACCATTGCGACAATACGAAAAATAGAGAGTCCAGTACGCTAAAATGGCGCAAGATTCGAAAAATAAAAGTCCATTGCGGAGGAGATGCTCACCATTTAACCGTTTGGCAATGACGCTATAGTGTTACGAAGAAACAGAATCGCGCCCCTGTTATGCCCGACACTACAATGCCATGACTTCACGCGTAACTACTCATTGTTAACGCCCGATGACAGAACTTCAAAGTTTGCGTCCTCGCTTATTTCACGGAAGATAACTATTGACTGCAAATAATCTTAATTTACTGTTAACTCGAGAACTTAGGTCACTAATATACATAACGGATAAAAGAGGGTCGATCATGCTTCCTTGAGGAACACCAGATGTGACTTCGACCATGTCAGAGCTAAAACCATCAATTATTATTGTGTTAACTCAAAAATAATTTTCACGTGGAAATGAGGTTAGGATGAGGAATAAGTCCAGGTATCCTCGGGACAGCCAAGATTTCAGAATAATTCTCTGCCAAATTTTCTCTACTATTTCAATTGGTGTTTAAGCATCAACAGCCACCCTAAATGTAAATGCCCGAAACAAAGTGACATCCAGACACACAACCTACGTCCATATATTGTGGAGATGTATCGTAGACTAGCTCTAACTAATGAGAAATACTTCCTTCTTTCTTTCGTTTCCCAAGGTACTAAATTTGAAGCATAACCATATGTATGACCTGTCGGCCAAAGGAATATCGAGGCTTCCGAACTTGGAGGAGTTGGACCTCTCCTGGAACAGAATCGGAGCCGTTCCAAATGTATTCCTGACGGCCACGAATGACACGCTCCGGAATTTGAGAACGCTAATCCTCGACGGGAATCCCATCGTGAAACTGGATCCCAATTCCTTCGTGGGCTCGCCCTTCATCCGTTACCTCCACTTGTCCTATTCGGCTGAACTCTCCGTGGTTTCCAGCAAAGCCTTCGACGGTCTACACGACTTGAGAGTTCTGAAGCTACGGAAAAACATCCTCCTGTCTCGTCTTCCCGACGAGGGCATCCTATGGGAGACGTTCCAAACAGGAGACAGGTGGGCTTTAGAGGAGGTATGGAAGTCCAGGTGAGACAGCCATAGTTTTTGAAAATTGTCGTTACTTCACCTGCCTTAGTTTTTGTAAATCAGGACGATGTGGTTAACAAAGGAGGACTTTTTTCTGATGCCTATCCTTAATTACCACGAATTGTGAAAATGTCCTTTACTTGAAGGTGCTTGGGGTTCCTAATACAGGAAGGGAGCTTTCCATTCATAATTTTGCATAGCAGCGAGCTCGCTTTTCATTGGTTTCAGATACCGTACATTAGACAGCGCACATGTTTGATATGGGATTGTAATTTTGGTTGCTTTTGACAACTTTATACGAGTGAGCAAATATTCTAAGGATTGGCAACGGTTGAATACAAGAATTCGAACACCTCATCCTGCCAAAGTTTCGCCGATTTATTTCTGCACCTTCAGGGCTTGAGATGGACAGCAGTTCCAATATAATAATTATTTAAATAAAATTTTTTTCAAACAACCACTTTTTCAAACTGACTAAGAATTATAAAATAATTTCTCCTAGCCCCATATAGTCGTTCGTTCATATATATATACATGAACGATCGCATAACTGTTAAGCATAAACTTTTTAGATGGAAAATTTCTTGAGACTATGTTATTTTCGAAAATATCCTGACCTTGCACAGCGATTCTTGAATCCATTGAGAAACTTGAAATTAAATGAAAGGATAAGGCAGTGCACTGATATTGAGACTCAACTTGTGGAAATCGATGTATTTTTAGAATGCATGAACACATTCCTGGCATAAAAAAGAGATACCTAAGTATTTTTTTATAATAAATGAGGATCGATTCACAAGTTCCGGGAATCTGTAATGTGAGCACCTATGTATGGCTCACTCACCTCGAACAATGCAAAGTAAATCTTACATTCTAAAATTAACGCCAGAGAAAACCGTCAGCTCCTATCGGATAAAATAAATACAATTTTCTATTACCCCTTTTTCAGGTTGATCTGAGCTCCAATGCCCTTGAGTATATCTCCGCAGACTTTCTTCCTTGGAAGAATATAACAAGAGTGAACTTACAAGGAAATCCATGGAACTGCAACTGTGATTTACAATGGATGCTCGATGATTTCATGCCGTATGCTTACCTAATGAATACCAGCCTACTTTTTGACTTGAGGTTAGTGTATATTTGACGCTTTTGGCATTACCTATATGGGGAACTTTCATTTGAGACCGATTAATGATAAACTTTTCTCATAGATAGGGAAGGGTGGATGGTTTCAATCAACCAATCTCAGGATTGAACTATGACTGAATAAATTAAGTCTTTCAATCCCGTGACTGGTTAGATTCAGCCTCTTCAACTCCTCCTTATGCTTGAATGATGTTAGTGCTTCAATGTGAACGTTTCTGGAATCCTGAATACATTACTCTTCGAGAAATATGCATGAACGGTGATATGCGGCCTGGCCTCAGCTACGATTATACCCGTTTCTCTTCTCTTTGTTATCCGTCGACGTCATTCAACTGTTCTTACTTAGGGAGGTTGGTTCGCGACTGAATGAGTCATAATTCTAGCGGCATCCCGATTGTTTTAGTTATGTACAGGAGCCTTTAAAAGAATACTGCTTGGATTTGTAATATGTCTAATTAAGAGGAAAGCTGAAATATCGCATAAAAAATGAATATTTGGAAGACCAGTCTACGAAAAGACATTTTAATCGAATACTGGGAATGGAGTCTTGCAGCGATTATGCCTCAATAAGTAATTAGATTTATGAAACCTTTTCAACAATATATATCACCAGAAATATCTAAAAATTCATGTGATTGTTATATTACAATATTTTCTCAAGTGAACTCTACATTTACATTTATTTCAAGGATAATTTATTTCTAAAAACTTTGGCAACGCCGTACTGAACTTTGTTGATGTCCTTTGACGTCCTTAGTGACTGCTGTTTGATGTGCGTGAACTGAAGTGCTTTCCTACTTTAAACACATTGAATAAGTTCTTTTTAGAAGTTCTCATACTACATAATAGTTCTTTTCAGGAATATATTGATCACTGCATGGTGTTATTGTGAAGATCAGTACTATAACGCACTAAATACATTATTTTGTATAGTTTAATTGCTGCTACCCTATCCTTTAACCCAACTTAGCGGTGGAAGAGAGGAAAGGTAGTGGGTTGTGAAGTTGAAGGTGTGAGGTTCGTTTCTCTGAAGTGGATTATATTTTTCTTCTTTTTTTCATATTTTTTTCACTAACATCTTTTAAAAATTTTGTTTTCATCATCGTAACTCGCTTTAAAAATATTTTCCCCCTAAACAAGATAAAAATTGGACGTTTGAACAAACGTTTCGTTGCCTAAAAAAAATTGACTCAGAATTTCGATCAGATCGACCGTTCAGACGCTAGAGCTCATATTGTGAGAAATGATATGGAAAAAAGAGTAAAGAAAGTAATTTATGTAGATGATGGGCTAATGGCATGAAGAATAGGAATGTTACCTAAGGTCATAATTCAAGTATATACCTATGCCTACTTCTGCCTAAGGCGATGAACAAACATGAATTCAAAATCACAAAGGTATACATGAGGACTTAAAAACAACTAGTTTGTATTATTCAGATATATTTATAATATCAAGCGTTCATTTTAGCTGTAAGTGCCGCATTTATCAGTCGTTTTTAAGTGATGTTAATTATTACTATGAGTAAACAAAATGTTTTAGGAATATTTACCGGGCCTGTTTGGGTTATATGAAGCCCTTCGTTTTTTGACCGATGTTTGTCATTGATCGAGGTGGTACTATATTTTCAAATAAACAATTTACAACTCCTAAATGTGCCTTTCTGTTTGAATTCCCACGGTATGTGTTCACTTCCAACGCTGCCACATGTATGACCGATCCCAGCGCCCCAATCAGCTAACTACTGTATCTCGGATAAAATGTCTATAATAATCATTTAATTTCTCAAAAACTAAGTCGGTGACCTGCCGTCATTTTTGCCCGAATCAGTTTCTTAAATCCTTGTTTATGTCATATCCGTTTTTTGTATAAACGAAATGGGTTTCAGCACTCTAAATCTATATTTTATGTACCAAGGATCCGCTCCTACTGTACTACGTAATGTAAATATAGCTATTTTAAAATGTGATTATTGGAAAAACCAGGACGGAAAGGTGTATTTATAATTAAACCAATCGATAGAGGACCTTTTATTCTATAATTCCTGCGAATATGAAGAAAATGACATGGGATTTAGTTTTCGGACCAACCTCCTTAACTAGGGTTCAGTTGATAATGAACCTAGAATTCATTATTAGCATGAAATGCGCAAGAGGGACGGCGTGGCCTCTGCTGTGATTAATGCCCTTCTTTTCCTTCCCTCTGCTAACAAACGACGTTTTTTTATTATGAATGTTTTTGGTTTGTAGCGTTTTTCGGACAAGGATCATATTTTGTTGAGAATTTTTATAAAATGTGAAGGTGAGGTCGCGTAGCTTCCGTTTAGGTTAATCAACCTTTATTATCCACGTTTGAGAACCGACCACGATTTTTAATCGTATAAGTTATTCATTATTTGCATTTCTCAAATGCAGAAGTTATTTTGTGGAGAATCTGCGTGAAATGTGATACGGTTGTCTTCGATGAGAGTAACCTCCTCGCTTTTGTTCCTTTTGCTAACTCATGAGAAAATGAACTGGCGTTAGTATCGAATAGACAATTTTCTTATATTCCATATGTTATTCGATGTTGGTGAAATTCGTGGTGATTGAGACGGCAGGGATTGGTGGTAGGTATGTTGTTAACTTGACTTAACCGTGAGTTTACCATTGTAGCACTTCATAAAAAGAATTTCATTGAGGTCTCAATGTACGTAGAATCTCCAACCACCATAAATATTACAATTACTTTCAATTCTTCGTGAGACATTACAATGCAGAGCTTCGTTGCCTATGGGTGCAGCAACAGTTCATCGCATGGGAAAATCTTTAAGGTTTTCCCGAGGGGTCCTGCAAGAAGGAAAGCATACGAAGCAAAAGATGACCGGAAGGCATAGACAAACTGGAAAGCAAAGGTTACTTCCTATCCTTGTGAGGTATGTGACTAATAATTATGCATGAAGTGGTGTTTGCTTGCCTGCTTATTTAATCTTAAATGCGAATAGCGGATATTTATGGTGTGTGGTTCACTGTTTCTCATGAAGATGGTCAACTAGAAAATGCTATGCTTTCCCATGGCTTGATATAACTATTTCAACTGTGGGGTATAATAATTACTCACCTGTAAATGGCAGTGGTAAGTAATTATAATGAATTTTGATGGGAGAGAGGAAGGAGTCAGCATTGGAGGTAGGAAGATAAGAAGTATAAGATTTGCAGATGACATGGTGATATTAGCAGATGATATGCAATCACTTCAAAGGTTGATAAAGGTTTTGGAAGAGGGGATGAAGGAATATGGGATGAAGATAAACCTGGGAAAGACAAAGGTTATGCCAGTAAACTATGAAAATTATACGAGTGTGCAAATAAATGAAGGTGTAATAGGAAAAGTGAAAAGCTACCGGTACCTAGGAACGATAGTGACAGACGACTGGAGAAGTATTGCAGAAACAAAAGCAAGGATAGCAATAGCAAAAGAGGCCTTCAGCTAGAAGAAAAACTTGCTATGCAATAAAATCCTGAATCTAGAGCAGAGAAAGAGACTAGCTAAGTGTTAGTCATGAAGCGTTTTCATGTTTGGATGTGAAGCGTGGACATTAGGTAAAAGGGAAAGGAATAGAATTGAAGCTTATGAAATGTGGATGCGGAGAAGGATGGAAAAAGTAAATTGGGTAGATAAGATGAGAAATGAAGTGGTTTTGAGCAAAGTAAAAGAAGGAAGATCGCTCCTAAAGGAAATAAGAAAAAGGAAAGAAAACTGGTTGGGCCATGTGATGAGAGGGAAAAGTATAATAACTGTGGCACTTGAGGGTTCAATTGAAGGAAAGAAAAAGAGAGGAAGGAAAAGAATTAAGTTGGTGGATCAGGTGAAGAACAACAGCTATGATGAAGCAAAGAAGGAAGCTCGGCACAGAAGCACATGGAGAGAGATGATAATGATGAAATGATAGTGATATAATTATTTCGTTGTCTGCTTATAACACCTTTAATATTGGCTGGTTTCATTATTTTATGGAGGATTTATTACGTCTGTTCAGTCCTGAAGTCTACTTATTAAGCCCTTATGGTTTTCTATTTTGACTTAATTGAACATTAGTGTGTTGTGTAGTGTACAGTTGTACTAACTCATGGTATTTCTATGTCCTCTCTTTTCAGTCACGGAGAATTTCCTCCATTTTGCTGATTTGTTAATATTGATACATGTTCTTTGATGTGAGAAAATGCCCATCAAAGTGCTTCCATGATATTGGTGAAATAGTTTTTATCCTCATTATAACTTGTGATTTGTTATGGAGTAAAATTCATACGTATAATGTGTAAACTTATTCTCAAACCTGGAAGATGAAATAGGATTACATTTTTTCCATAGATACTCAGTTTGACGTCATTCTCTTTTTCAGCCTGGGCAATTTCATGATTTGACTTACCACGGGACCTTCTGTCATACTTAGCTAGTTTTTGATATTGAAATGATATGGTAGACTTGAATGGATTATGTATGATTTTTAAATGAGATTGGAATAAAGGCTAACTGTGGAAGTCACCTGTACTTAAATCAGAAAGATCAAGAGCGAGGAATTCATTTGTTCTATAAATATTCATTGCAGTCTACTGTTGGTAGACAGTTGGGACAATTTGGTCATTTGATAAGCAAAGGGAACCTTATGTACTCGTATAATATTCCAGTTACTTGAAGTTGAAGTGATAAGGTAAAACATTGAGGTAATGGAAAAACCAAGACCCAAGTAGGAAATGAGCCGTTCAGGCCATACAATCATTCGTTCATTCACTTAGACCGCTCAGCGGCAAATACTCACATAAATGTTTATACAGAAAGGTAGAAAGAAAGTGGATATGAACACATAAAATCAACAGACACAATGGTGGTGTGAAGATGTAAAGATGGCCGATTCCAAGCAGAAAAAATTCGACTGGACTGGGTATATATATAATATATAGTATATAATAATCTCCAAGATTCAATATATAGTACATATATTGAATCTTATCAATCAATATATAGTATATATATATTGAATCTTGAATGCAGGGGAGGGTAAAATCAATACATTTTTCCTTGAAGAGCTTCCTCTGAAGTATAGTCTTCATTTCAGATATATAAATGTCATTATTGGCTCATCATTATTTCCATTTGGTATTCCGAAGGAAATTACGTGATGTTGTGCTGAAGATTCTGCTGCTACGTACACATAACCTATCACCTCTTCATTTCATGTTCAATGGACGCCAATAATAATGTATTTCTAATTGATGAATGTTACAAAGGGTGTTCTCTATTATAAGAATATCAATTTACCGGATGATTCAGTCAATTTTTGTGCCTTAAAGTTTAGTTATATGTCAGCTCCCCGTTGGCATGTACATTTATTCTTATTACTTTGTTAATGTCTTATTACTTTGTTGTCGGACCCGGTGGCGGTGGGGTTAAGTCCTCGCCTGTCAGTCCGATGGTCGCTGGTTCGAGTTCCGCCTGGGTGGTTTTTCACCACTCAGGATATGGGTGTTTTTGATCGACTATTGTTAATTGTTAATTACCCTATGTAAAAGGCCTTTGTTGTGCTGTTTTCGGGAGTGTGAGTATAAATAAAATTAAAATAAAATTGTACTCCTTAAACTTCCATCATTGGTGCAGTATGATTCTATTCTTTTGAAAATAAAGTCTGTGAAGAACATTGAATTTCTTCCTGTAAATGCTCTGGAGAATTTGCGGTTTTCGTGAAAACCGGAAATAATGTTTACACCTGATGCTATTTTTATTGTTAAAATTTGGGCTAGAAACATGTTGGGTACTTTAAAGATTTGAGGACATCTATAATGTTCCTATTTCATTGCTTCCATTGTGCTTATTGTGATACAATTTTCTTATTACTTACAGTCATGCCTTGTGATTTGTCATTGGTTACCTTTCTACATATCTTACCAGGGGCTGTGCAGCATTTAATTTGGTTTTTGTGTTATTTCTGTCTTTTTTCGTGTATTTAAAGTATAATTTACTTAGCTGAACCCTCTGTGTATACCTATTCAGTTTTTAAAATTTTATTTCAGGTCTTATTATCTCCTTATACAACTCATAAAATTAATTTAAAGATGTAAAAGTCAATTCAAAACGTTTGAGGTAACTACACGTTGAGTATTATGTCTATGTCAGGATGGCCTCAGACCAGAAGTCTGAGCAAACTCACAAGCCGCACTTAAAGTATTGCCAATTAATTCCGGAGGGTGAATTACATTATATTGTTTATTTTGGGAAATAATTGTGATTCAGTATGCCTATGTTCATGTATGAGTTTTAGAGTCGGAGGTAATATTTACTACTTTCCTTGAGTTGAACGTAACACCTTAGGCCGGAAGTCCAAAATACTTGTAAAATCGCATAGAAAATCCTATAATTTTTAAAAGTTTCATAGGATACCCTAGATTAGTTAGGGAAACATGTGGATCTCCGTTCCAATGACCATATTGAATTATGGAGTCGGAAGCATTATTTATAACTTTCCTGGAACTGAATGGGATATCACAGCCCGGAAGTCCAAACTAATTGTAAAGTCGCTTAGAAAATCCTTCCATTTAGAAAGGTTTCATAGGATACCCTAGATTATTCTAGGAAAAATACGTGTTGTGCCTATGACTATGTTGAATTATGGAGTCTGAAGCATTGTTTTACAACTTTTCCAGAAGTTGAACTCAGGTCGGAAGTCCAAACGAAATCTAAAGCTGTTAAGTTTGCCTATCAATTCAAAAAGTTTCATAGCCTAGTCTAAATCATCCAGGTATATTATACGTGGATCTTTTTGTCAATGTCACCCATTCATTTGCATGCAGGATTTGAAACCCGCCAAAAATTTGACTGCAGATGGTGGATTACATCAGATAAGTGCGTGTCATGACCTGCGTGTGAGGACCTTGACGCTGTCATGGTCCTTACACGCACTTGTATTCTGCGTGTAAGGCTGCGAGTTTTCAACATTGGAGGATGGTTCAGTGTCTGCACTCTCCTGGAGGAGAAACGAAGTAGTGTAAAACAATCACTTAGCTTCAAACTCATTTTGAATTCCCGCATTCTTGAGACCTCAAACAATATTCGCGATGATTAAAAAAAAAAAACTATTGAACTTTCTCTGTTCATTATACGGAGTAACTACACTTTTCTCCATTTTGTTTTACTCATGTGCTTTATCTTTCCGGGTCTCACCTCCCATCGCGACGACAGCGCTTACCGCTGCTGGTTGGTATCGTTAGGACGCACGTATCGAAGAGCATTCCCGCAGCGATTTTGGATAACATTCGCACATATACTGGTCGGCACTTCGGTAGCGGAAACGGGACATTGTCTAAATGCTGACACAAACCTCGTAAATATTATGCAATCCCGCACACGCTTCATCAATCGAACTAATTTTATGTTTTGAAAATTATAGAAACCACGAGCATACTGCAGGAAATATTTTATGGGGAATGGCTTCGGCTCCAAAATGTTTAGCTAAGTATGGCATTGGTGATCTTAATTTCAACAAAAACTGTTTACGTTTTACAGGTGCTACAAGCCAAAAAGGCTGCAAGGACGTCGATTTGTTCATTGGCTTGGTCGCACCGAAGGAGTTTATTGTGGAAGTATGATCAAGAATTTAAAAATGAGAATGCAACCAGCAGATGTGAGTATACATAAATATTCAGCCAGAAATGTATCCCTTAGCATTCTTAGCTAAGTAGAAATGTGAATTTACAAATAGCGTAAAAAGCAAATTCTTTTTTATCCCGTAACCGTAGGCGATTAAGATTTTTGTAAAATGTTTCATTATTTTTAACGGCTGCGAAAATATTTTAATTGTTATCAGCATGCCTACTGATGAAATAGGAATCGCTGATGAATAGAAAAATTAGAACGGTTTGAGCAAGAAGCCTGTTGAGGGCTTGATGAGTTTAGGTAGTACTTCTAATGTTAGATATGGTATTTAAAGGTCTTTCTCAGGCTTGAAAGTGTCCAATTTAAGGGATAATGCGTTTGATGGTTATCAAGTGTGGATGGATGGATTCCAAGTGATGATTGGTCTGAGAAGCTGAATTTATCGACAAATTTTACAAATTACGCGCAAAATTCTGATCTTTCGTCAAGACTACTTCGTAATACGAGGGGTTTTTGTCACCAAAGACACTGAAGAAATTAAAATGTTTTTCAGTAAAAGCTGGAAAATTGCAATTCTTTTTTCATTCATTAATATTCCATTTCTAAGGTTGATAAGGTGGCTGGAGTACTGGCTTCCCATTCTGCAGGGCTAGGGTTCAAATAACTACAGTGACCGGGATTGTTTTCAGAGCAATTCCGATATCTAAGTGGTATCATATGAGGGGAACTTCAAGATCAACGTGGTATCATTTGGTTGGACAGTTTAACTGCTCTCCCCCGGAGCCTGTGGTTAAGATCAGACTAATAGATCCGGTATTTCTCACCCTTCCTTCATTTCCCGATTGATCATCCTCTTTTCTAACTTCTCTTTTCTTATCTATGGCACAAATGAGTACAGTTTTCACTCTACAAAAGTACTAATCAATCATCCATTCTTAAGGTCACCTCCATAACCTATTGTTTCTATCTTATATGAGTAAGTTCAGTTCGTTGTTCAAAATACATATTTTCGGAAAGAAAATGAATTCAATACCTGATTATTTTTTGTAACGGACCTAATAAATAAAATGTGTATAAAACGGAATTAATCGAAGGCATTTCGCTTCAATTTCACCATTGACGTCTTGTTATCGGAATATGTTGTTCTTTTCGATTATTTGTTTTTCTAACGGATACATTATTTGAAATGTTTATGAAAAACGGAATTGATCGAAGGCATTTTGCTTCAACTACACTTTTTACGCCATTTTATCAGTGATCATAAGACTCACCAATTTGTAGCATCTGAAAGGAGGAACGATTTTCAAGGTCATTGGTTAAAAACACGATTGAAGTGCTGTGGAATGTTACCAAACTTTCCTAAATGAATAAAGCATTACAAAGAACTATAAATCAATGCATAACAGTCGTTTATATTTCACAGACAGCTTCAAAATAAATGAGGGTTTTCTCGGTGTTCACATCCATTTAAATATTTTACTCTAGCCGATGTTTCGTCGAAACACTATTCCGTCATCATCAGGGCAATGATTCAAGGGTCTCATGTGTCATCCATCATATAGGGTCAATATTTGTATTACCGACCCCATATGTGGCCCAGGAATTATTGCCCTGATGGTGAAGGAAGAGTATTTCGACGAAACGTTGTCAGTAATCGAATATTCAACCCGAAGTGAAGCCCGAGAAAACTTCATACATGGTAATCGCCGGGAAAGCAATTAATCATTTATGGCTTCCAAATATTTTTCTGGAGTTTTGAGAACATAAGAGATACAAAATGCAAGTATTGGAATAAATTCGTCCTCAGAAGTCTGAATTTTCCCTTTAGTCATCACTTAATGTCAACGTAAAACTAAAATAATTTCCCTTTACTGCTCCGCATTTTCGTGTTCTCCATCCGCGTTAATTGACTTTGACCGACGACGGTTTCGATAGACATCCTGTTATCATGGTCAGGTCGTATTCTGGTCGTAGGTGGAAAGAAGCAGTTTTGGCTTTGGTTTTCGAGAAGGATCATCCGCTTCGACAAATTGCAGCGCAGCACCAAGTAGGGCACCAAGACGACCATCACTATATAAAGCGACCTAAACAGCATCTTTCCACCTTCGACCTGAAGACGGTGGGAGGATGGCTATCGAAATCGTGGTCGGCCAAAGTCAACGAACGCGGATGAAGAACCCGAAAATGCGGAGTACTAATGGACAACGCCGCGGAAACCTTCGCGAGAACGGTTTCCCTTTGCTTACCATGATCGCATACGGCCAAAAGGCACAAATCATGTTGTAGAAGAATGAATAACGAACAAGAGTTTGAAGTCCTTTTTCATCTTTCAGGTAAAAGACGTAGATGTCGTGGCAATGGGAATGAATTCAGGGATGATCGCAGTAATCGTCTCAATCGCCGTTCTTGTCCTGGGTCTAATGGTTCTGGCGACCATACTGCAGAGGAGAGCAACGAGGCTGGAAAGACAAATGAGAACCGAAAATTATCAATGCCGGAATCCTCGATTTTGAAGTCAGGAGGCGGAGAAGAATGAGCCCTCTATTTCAACCGAACTGAAAGAGTTGTGTTTCGTAACAATAATTACGGATTTGTGAAACGCAGTTGAACAAATAAATGACAAGCCTTTTAAAAAAGGGCAAATAAAGGCTAAAAAGGTAAAATTGGAAAATTTCATTCCAAGCGAAATGGCCCAAAATGAAAATTCAATATGGATATTGATTTTTTTATTACGTAGCTTGAACGAGTTCGATAATGTTCAAAGTTTAATTTGGACATAAACATAGTTATTAGAATCTTTAAAAATTTTAAGGTATTTCTTGTAAGTGAGTCAGTGTTTCTAAATAAATGTATGAAAAATAATAATAAAAGAAAAAATTTGAAAATGTTAATCCATGCGAAATGGCTCAAAATGAAAATACAATGTGGTTCTTTATTATGTTTTATAATGTAGCTTGAACGATTGTTATATTGTTCAAAGATTAATTAGAACATACGACATGGCTATTAGAATATTCAATATTTTTCAAGGTATTTCTTGAAAGTGAGTCGGTGTTTCTAAAGGAATGTACGAAAATAATAATGGAAGATATTTTTATAAAATGTTATTCCATGAGAACTGGTCCAAAAAGAAAATACTATGTGGTTCTCTATTTTTTTAAATGTAGCTTGAACGAGTTTTATATTGTTCGAATATTATTTTGGACATACGACATAGCTATTTAAAGGCATTTCTTGAAATTGAGTTGTGTTTCTAAAGGAATTTATGAATAATAATAATATTATTAAAAGACAAAATTTGAAATTTTCATTCTTTGCAAAATGACTCAAAATGAAAACCTATTGTGGCTTTTTTTAATTTTGTAGCTTGAACGAGTTTGATATTTCTCAAAGTTCAATTTGGACATACGGCATGGCAATTAGAGTCTTCAATATTTTCTTAAGGAATTTCTTGATAGTGAGTCAGTGTTTCTAACGGTAAGTATGAACAATAACCTACTAGGTACAAATAATAATTTTTTAATTTGTGGTATACATGGACTCATTGCAATGTATCATGCAAGGGAGACAATGTAAGTCCAATCCTCCACGTTCAAAAAGTCTCACATAGTAATTGAATGGTTCGATAAAATAAACAGGAGTCAGAGCACCTTAAATTCTCAGGTCCTTGTTTACAGTTCCACCTTGGGAAAAGCTAACCTAGTTCTCAAATCAAGACTAAGACGAATATTACCAGTTATTTAGTATAAATAAGTCAAATTGAAGCTGAAACCAAGGGAGAGATGCTGGATATGGAAATAACACAAGGAAGATTGTTCACAATGATAACTATACAATTGACTTGAGTGCGCCGAAGTCTTGCCACGGGCTCTATAAACTATGGAAAAATCGATCTCTCTAGACAAAAACTGACGATGGAAACCTTACGGTTTTATAAAGCTACATCAAGAACATTGAATGTAGAATGGCCGCTTCATGAAAATCTTTGTTTTAGGATATATTTACGCTAAGAATCGCTCAACCATTGATACAGAAATGAGAGCAATGGAAGACATTCATTAAACGTATGGGAGTTCCTGTCCAGTGAGTAGAAAAGTATAGAACTGTGAGAAAAGTCATTATATGAAGCTGCAGATCGCATGAATGAATGGCTTTTCAATAAGTCAAATACCAAGAAGAGTTGTAGTTGGAACTATCATGGTTTCATTCTCAAGAGGACGAAAATTTCAAAATCTCTGAACACCATTGAAACTGCGGGAAAATCGATAGCTCAACACAATAACTGACGATGAAAACTTATCGACTTTATAAAGCTACATCAAAAGCATTGAATGTAGAAAGGCGGCTTTATAAATATCTTTCTTTTAGTACGTATTTACGCTTCGTTCAACCATTCATACAGAAATTAAGTACATTTATTTGATGGATGGAAATTCCTGGTTAATTTATAATACAATGACTATTACTTTTTGTTGGAATGTAGAACGCAACCGTCGAATTTTGAATAAGTTGGTACTCCAACAAAAGACAGAAAGAGGGTCTCTTCTGCTAATCAAAGTAAAAAAAAAGCATTCTCTGTCATTCTTGGCCTCAAAATTCAATTTTTTGTACCCAAAACTACCCACTACTAATTCAATTTTTCGCCCAACAGTTAAAAAAATCGATTCAAATAAGATCTCACTAGCAAATAAAACTTGCATAAGATGACCTTGAGCCCCCAAACCCTAAGATTGGTCAGAGCCTTACCCACCTAAAACCGTCTCACGTAATACTTGAGTGGCCCCTTCGCACATTACAATGTTCTACTTTTTACACTATACGCGTGGACAGAGGACAGATCCAAAGGCTACCATGCAAATAAGTGACTACATTTCACTGAATTTCATGGCAACCAAAGAAATAATAGCCGGATTTATAAGTAGGGATCAGTACATTTTTGGTGTGCCTCCGAAACAGGTAGAAGACTAATGCAGGTGCTGTTCGCGGGTGTGGACGTCAGTTGTGGTTTTTCTTGACGATCCTCTCTTGTCAAGCGGCAGATAAGATTCTTGATCTCGATAACTGACACATTGAGACAACGCATACGTTCCTTGCATCAGTGTTGATCTGCCAGTTGAGAGTGGAGGAAGAGTCGACCAATTCCTTTGAGGATTTACAAATTATCACACAGAAGTGGCAATATACCGCATCAAAGATGGGTGAGTACTCCAAAGCACGCATGTTTTAATCATTTTTTTCATCTTAGAATTCATTTGCACCAAGCTCCCTATCTCTCATGTCGATTGATTTATGTCTCTATCCAGAGGTCTTTGGTCTAATCATTTATTTGGCCGAATATATTCGTGGGTGCTCGCAGTTTAATTGCAAGTAGAGTACAAATGCCAAAAAATACTGCTGTTGACAAACTTGAAGCTGGAACGAGCCAAGAGAAAAATGCGAAATGGAAACAATAATTGGAACATCAATTCATGAGTGTTTAAAGGCGGTTGGCGCTAGCAATGTTGTGTAGTGAGCTGAATGTGGAATCACTGGGAAGATGGGAGTGCAGGAAATACACCTTGCTCTTGCCAGAAAAATTCTAGGCCAAGCAGAGTGGAAGGAACACGAGAGATATGGGCACTTGGTTTTGATAAAGAAGTGTAGACTATAAAGACATGTTTGCTCCAATGACTCAGTCAAGATAAAAATAATACGCTGACGTTGTGTTATCTGTTTCGGCAGAAAATTCCAGGAATTGCTACGGGTAAAAGATGTTCCTTTTATTTGTTACTCACTCTCGATACGATGTATGAAATATACGATAAAGAAGAAAGAGTTTGGAAAGAAAGCTAGTCTGCGTTGCCCGAAGAAGGCATTATTTCAAAACTCTTTGACTCAGATAGGCAGATAGAATGTAATTTCCACTGTGAAATGACCAGAGAAATAGAATAAGACAATTAACAAGACGTTTAATTTATATGAAATGGTATTCAGACATTTTGAAATTTTCGTCCTCTTGAAAATGAAACCATGATAGTTCCAACTACAAACCGTCTGCTATTTGACTCATTGAAAAGCCATGTCTTTCATTGCCCTCGTATCAATGGTTGAGCGATACTACATCCTAAAATAAAGATTTTTATGAAGCGGTCATTCTATATTCAATGATTTGATGTATCCTTATGAAGTCCATCTTCAATTTTGTTTCAAAGGGTTCTATCGTCAATGATTGTCTAGAGAGATTGATTTTCCAACAGTTTCACGCTGATCTTGTGGCGAGACTTCGGCATACTAAAGCTGATTGTATAATTATCATTGTGTTCAATATACCTTGTGTTGTGTTTCTTGCACATCTTCAGATAATAACCCTCCCAGTAAGTGAACAGAGTATAATCCTTTTCCGAACCGGTATCTATAATGAAGATAGTTAAATTAACTACTGACATTAAACCTAATAAATCACCCAGTAAACACCATAAAAAGTAAAATCGTAAAAAAACTTCATTGTTGACACTGCGTCTGTTTTTTAGCATCCTCGTAACACACACTAGCTTTTTTAATCGTTGATTTACTGATCCCCTACAGAAAGCTCAAGCAATTCCTCTCTATGCGAAAAGTGAAAGGCATAATGTAGAAAATTACGGTCCAAAATCTTTATAATCTGTATTTTCTAAGATGTAGGAAGGAGAAATACTAAATAGCCTTTTTGGAGGGTTGGCTATCAATGAAACATGGCCATATGTCCCTAGCCAACGACTTGCAAATTTTTAATCACATCTCCAGCGCTATAATAATAAATAAAGGCAAGGATAAATAGTTTAATATCCCTGTTTCAAACTATTTGACCTAGAATATTATTTCAGCATTAAGTATTTCGGATTCATTGTAGAAGAAGAAAGTAAAGATACACAAGGGAATCTATATAAAAATTATCCAATGAGTCATTATATGAAATGCACTTGCAGCTTCATCCAGAGTCCATTTCATTCGTTATCACATCTCCATACAAGATTACAACACCAATACATTCTGGAATCCAATCAGTCACTCTCGACTAGGTCTATGATTGCTTCTCAGTGAGATAGTGCTTGAGAATTAACAACTGTATGGGTGCTCATAAATGAATTAGTTACGGCGTTCTTTAAGGTTCTGTGCTTTCCCACATTCCATTCATTTTTTAAATAAATGATTCAAGTAACCCCGAGATACATATAACTGCGTCAGCTGATGATTTAGCCGTTTGTTATTGTATTTTTGATTGGAAAATCATGAAGCACAAATTGCAAGAAGATCTTTTCACTTGGCTGCTGATTTGTTACGATTCCCTGACTCCGAGAGATACCTCTAAATGGAATTTCTAGAATATTAAGAATCCATGCACAAAATTCTCCAACCAAGTTTGGTAGATCTAATTGTAAGCCAAATTTTGTGGACTTCAAAATGCTCACATGCTCTTTGTAATTGTCTTTCTGAACCGGAGGTCAATAAAATGAAGCATTGGAAAGTGTCCGGCCAAAATTGCTAGTTCCGTAGAAGTCAATGCATTTTGACTGTGTGAGGACACTTTTTAGCACACACTAATTATTTAAAAATTACTTGGCTACATTTCATACTTTTACTAATGCTAGCAGCATATATCAAAAAGGAAATCATAAGGAATGAGTCAAAGAAAAATAACTTCGTATTTTCCACACTTTTCATTAAAATACCTAGGCTTTACTACGAAACTTAAGGTTATCAAACGCATCGCCTCATGCAAATAATGGCTATGAGGATGAATTATTGATATACTGCTAGTGCGACACTTACGCAAAAAAGCACTTCAAATTCCACTCACCTCACCCCCATTTCCCCCAACAAATGCATGAGATGGTGTAAGTAACCCTTTGTTTTGCAACTAAGTTATAAACTTAGTCGTGTATTACCTTAGAGAAATTTTAAATTGATTTTTTATAACCCTTTGGTCATTGGAAAACTTATTTTTAATTCTAAATACGCTCATGACAATCTGGAGAGAAGCGGGGTGTACTCCCTTAAATGTGACTCTTCCGGATGTAATGACTTTTATGTCGACCAAACTGGCCGGAAATTTAAGATAAGAATGACTGGACACTAAGTTTTACAAATCATGACAATGACTCTGTGTTCTCAAAACATCTGCTAGAGTGGAATCACTCCTCTAGTTTTATCCCCTCTTTTTTATATTTCTGTACACAAAGGTGCTAAACTGGATTTTTTTAGAAATTTTTTAAATTGTTTCAGCAATTAAAACATGCAGTCATAGGGTTCCAAACGATTTTATTCCTGAAAAACTGTCCCCCTTTTTACTGTGCCTCTCTCCCTATCTTGAATATTTGACGCCGTTGTTTTTTCGCTTTCCTGTGGTAGTGTTCTCGCTTTGTTAACCGACCTAATCCTCTCCCCTCCTCCCAATGATGCTTCTCCTCCCCCCTTAACCACTCCCCCACATTCTCCCCATACGTATATAAAGCTATCGCACCTGTACTTAACACATGACCTCTGAAGATGATGTTGTAACATTGAAATAGGTTAGGTATTTTAATAAAAAGTGCGAAAAATACGAGGTTATTCTTTTCTTTTTTACATTGAAACAGGTTACGCTTTTCCATGGTTCCATGGTTATCACTTCATTTTACCCAACATACTTACCACTTCATTAATCCATAAATGTGAATCGAGTTAGAATAGTGGTAATGCATCTGACTCTCATTCTTTTGGTTGGTCAGAGTCTTCGCATCGAGTCTACAACCTGATGAAGTTCTTTTAAAATAAACAATTCTATTTTATTAGTACCTACTAGTTAATAAAACGTTAAAAAACAAGTTTTTTTATTAACTTAACAACTTTATTGTATTAACTAAGACTAAAAAGTAAAAAAAACAATGAAAAAAGAATTTATAAGCATGCTTTTGTCTTCACATTGAGTTCACAACCTGATAAATTCTAGTAAACAATCCTTTTTTTTAGTCCTAGTAAGTAAAATGTTATTACTTGTTTATTTTTCTTTTTTAGTACGATGTTAAGATATAATTTTTAGATTTTATAATACTTATTTTTAGAAAATCATGCTCAAAATTTTTTTTATTATTTTACTATGTCTAAATTCCACAAAGCACAATCGTCTACAATCACTTACTTAAGGAATGAATTGACTTAACCTTGGTGTGTCCTTCAAGAAAACTTTAAGCTTTGAGATATTGTGACAAATGCGTAATATTATAATGAAGGAAGCTCCCAGCCATTTTATTTTTTTTAAATTTGGAAAAGCGGAAAATCATAGCAAAGACAAAAGTGGGCTGCTCTTATCTACCTATCATTCTGTGAGGTATCGTAAGGGAGTATAGAAAAGGGTGTTTATTCACAAGCGAATTTATCCACGAAGAGGAGTGGAAAATATATAAGGATCAAGATTGTCCTTAGGAAGTTTTTTTTTCAGAATATTTTAGCGTTTTTACCCAGCTTGAATTTTGGTCATGAACGCAGTGAGGGGAAAGATTTCCTGGAATAATCCACTAATGACATTGTAATTCAAAATCATTCCCTTATACTCTCTCTCCCACCCTGAAATCTTGACCTAAACCTTTCCACCCCCCTCACATTCCCCTCGACTCCATGCCCCTACCTCCCCGAAGAATATAAAATTCTCTATTATGTAATACATATTATTTGTAGCTGAAGACGCCGCCTAAAGCGTCGAAACACGTTGTACAAACTAACAAATAGCAGAGTGGACATTTCAAAGTTTCGAAGTTTCTTTCTTTTAAATTCTGGTATAATCCTTTCAAGTCTGTCAAACATGTTCGTTTTTTGTTTTTGATATTCTTTATCGTTAGACAAAAGCAAATACATTAATAAAACAAGAATAAGAAAAATTTTAAACGCTATTTTTCATTGTGACTATCGCTAACATTTTCACAAAAAAATTGTCATCTCATCTCAAGGATTAATGGGAATGGTGAGATAAATTTACTCCAAGGATAAATTGGTGTAGTTTTAAGTAAGAAGAAATCTCCTTCCTGTCCTTCTAAACTTCAGGTGGTCCAATTATTTGCAGAAGTTGATTGCTAGGTTATAGCGGCACTTTCATTTGTGACTCATGTGATAGTCATTACTGTCATTGTGTACCGTATGTCATCCTAGTCCGCTGTGTGATACTATTTGCTATATTACACCCTGAATCATTAGATAGCATTTGTATGAATTCTGTTCTAAAATTATTCAGTTTTGTTTCCTTGGGAATACTTCCAGTTAATTTCACCAAGTTTTCCATCCTGTATCTCCTCGTTCTGAGCGTGAGTTGGCCAACTATCCATAGCAGAAAACACGGGCCTCACATGTGCAAAATCTGCAATTGCGCATACGACAGTTCCACGTGGACAGTTCCCACGCCGGGGAACTGGGACTCGTACAAACCATTCGTCCCGGACTCCGAGGCTCTGCTGGTTAACTGCTCTGGGGTGCCCGTGTCCCCCTTTGCCGGTGGCTACCCCTGGCCCGACGTCCCTAAACACGTTCACGGGTCAGAAGATGAGCCTCCGGACCCCAAAATTCCCGTCATCCCGGCGACTCGGGCTAACTTCATGTCCAGCGGACTCTCCGGTGCCGTGCAAAATTTCCCGTCCACGGAGCTGAGGAAGCTGAGAGAACTGTCCCTGGCCCACAATGCCTTCACTCATGTGGACTCAGGAGCCCTCGCTGGTCTCCACAGTTTGATCCTGATCGACCTAGGTAAGAGAGCTAAATGTGTATCAATGTCATTTCAGTTCAGCATTGGTCTCGGTGGTGGTGTGGTTGTCCTTGCTTGATTACGCATTGGCCGCAAGTTCCAATCCCACCGGGGGGGCATTTTCACCTCCCTGGCATGGTTTTGAGTTATTACTGTGGCCTGATAAAATGTCTGATAATAAAAGCCTTTGAGTCTGTTTTCAGGATAATGAAATAATAAGCTCGTCTCGCGCTTATACTCTGCCACTTGCAAACAGGGACAACAGCCTTCAGTCGGACCCTCGTGTAATAACTTCCGGATATTGCAGCGTCTTTGTTTTTTTGCCCTAATCTTATCCTGTCATGTCAGGCAGAATTATTAGGAACAAGCAATAGGGAAGCAGTGAGTACAATGGCAGCGATATCGCGAACCCCGCAAATGGAGACGCAGAAAAAAAACGGAAACTCTACTAGAAGATTCACATCGCAGCAAAAATTGACGTTCCAAATTAGGAGAATCAACCCTCTCAACTCGAGGCGAGCCCGACGATTCTTAACTTCGGAGACCAAGCGAGAATCGGTTATTCCCACTGTAGATGGTATGTGTCCAAGTACCAGGGTTGTCCAGAAAGTAACCTCCGTTTTTAAATAGAATTTCAGCAAGTGTAAATACAACTATTGTATTATATACAACTTAAAACTACACATTTTCATTACTGTTTTACATAGTTTCCAAACAAGTTGTCATAATGTTTCCCCATGTTTGAAATAATCTCTCCATAAAATTCTGCTGCGTGGGAATGTAGCCATCCTGTCACGGCGTTTTGAAGGTCTTCATCGTCGGCAAAGCGCTGGGACGCCAGCCTCTTTTTCATGTAAGCGAAGAGATGAAAGTCACAAGGAACTAAGTCCGGGCTGTATGGGCGATGGTCTAAAACTCTGCACTTGAACTTGACCAAAAGTTCATTTATTTTTCGAGCTATGTGAGGGCGAGCGTTGTCGTGCACAAACAGAACACCAGATGTCTGAAGTCCACGACGCATGGTTTGAATTGCTCTTCTTAGTCTTACAATTTTTTTCAATTCACGATGGATTTTGGCTGCAGAGTGACTTTCCGCCCAAAGAAATCTTTCAACGCCACGCACTTCACACTTGGCGGGATTTTCTATTGCGGCGCTCATGTTTTGAGGTTATAATTCGCAGACGCACGGCAGTACGATGCTCTTACTGGCACAATTGAAAGCTTACTGAACCACTGCGCACGCTGATGTAAGATTGGTGGCAGTCCCCCCACTACTTCTCGCGGTAGGCGAGAACGGAGGTTACTTTCTGAACGACCCTCGTAAATAAGAACTATCTTTCCCAAGTTATTACCCATTGAATACCGTAAAAATATCGCTTTGAGATATTTTCCTAGGTCGGGTGGAGAACTAGGTGACATGCCTTAAATGGCGACAAGTTACGTGCAGTAAAATTGGTGGCATCGGAGTCTCCTTGTTTCAACAGGAGCTGTCGGTGAGAAGAATTGATTATTAAACTGCTTAGGAGAGAACAGCCATCTCACCCTAGTGCAATTTTTCACTCTAGACTAGAGTCCGCAAGTGTGATTATAAAGGTCACTCTCTCTTTGCCTGGGTTACCAGCTGACAGTTTTATATATACCGATTAGCACATTAGAGACACGTCGCAAGGTTGTGACCGTGAAAACATACACGATGACGACAAAAGCAGCAGTGACATTGTTGTAAGAGTAATTTATAAAGAGATTCAAATTCTTTAAAAATATAAGAAACTAATTTTCACCTTAATAGGCCAAACTTCTTAAAATATGTGATAAAATGGGAATCCTTTTAAAATTTAGAGCATTAATCGCACAACTCGTGCACGCTGCACAATAAACCTTGTATCCGAAGCACACAATGAATTAAATACTTACCTATCGCTGTTCCAGACCAACTTTTCCAAATACCTTGGGCCCCTAGCCGAATTCCTTTCTATGGCATTTCCTTCCTGTGACTTCCTAAAACATTTCTCGTCAGTTCCTCACTTCAAGCGCCAACACGCTAGATTTCCCCCTACTCTGGAACCTCAGCAATAATTATCCTGTACTCTCATATTCTCCTCTATCTTCTGCCGAGTCCAATCAGCGTCGAGCAGCTCTGCCGAATGACGCCAGTCAGATAGCGTATTTGTGACTCAAACGACCGATGGCAGCGCTGTTGTCGCGGGCGACATTTTCCATGATAGCCGCCAGACTGATGATAACATCAGCCAGAGCATACCGTAATATGGTTATGATCAGCAATAGCGAAGACAGATTAAGTGGATTCATGCTGGTAAATGTATTAATTGAATTTGCCCTTAATACTTTCGCCTGTGTGGAGAACACATCCGTTGATCTAACAACTTAGAAAGTATTTGGACAGGTCTCAATTCGTGCGGAGAATAACATCTATATTAAATATACATTACATATACAAATACTTCTATTAATATAATTACAACATATCCTAATACTCATATATAAATACAACATTTTGAAGTCATAGTTCTATTAAAGTTGAGTTTTTTTAGGTACATCGGTAACTATTTTTAACTTCAGTGGAGTTTGAGCTCAACACTTTATCCTGTCACTGTTCTAACGACATTTGTTGATATAACTCCCATCACTAATGAAACTTTTCTCAAAAATAAGGCTTGTGGTGTAACCAATTTTTATAAATATCTCCAAGTGTACGGAAAGGCTTAGCAGGATTTGAGTGGTACTCGCTGCACGGTAATCAAAATATTAAATGGTTAAAATGTCGTAATTCAAGCTACTTCATATAGAGCAATAACATTCAACCTTTGGTTAAAAGGACTTCAGGTCTAGGAAAGTTAGTGGAGGAAAGTCATCTAATAAAGTAACATTTGAAACGTACTCTTGGTAAGACTCAAACCCCGCTTTGACGGCATTATAGCTGAAAAGGTGTTCCTTCTTGATATTATTAATGAGAATAATTTCATGTAATTCCCTTAAATGAAGGTAGCTAGCCATTTTCCAGAGGTAAACACTGGGGCAACATCTAAAGCCGATTCTCCAGGTTCAAGTTATTACAAGTGTTTATCGAAAACCCATTTCTTCAAAATTATGCATATTTGACCTTTTTATAGAGAGTAAAACCTTTAGATTCGAGGGCAACCGAGTAACGGAAATGTTATTGTTGGTAGTACATTAGTGAGGTTCATTAAAAACGAAAGGGACAAATAAGATAGTGAAGTCTTGTCGTTGACCCTAAGGTTTTGAAATGATTATTAGGATTTGATGAAGCGGATGTTGCTATATATTGTTACATTTATAACTGAATTGTAATCGATTATATGCTCAGTGGCTTTGTTTTTGGAGCGGGGAATGACTGACGAAATCATCCATATTGCGCATAAATTTCAGCTCTATCGTGAAATACAGACGAGTGATCCCGAATAATTAACTTAATTGCCGAGGAAATTTCTACCTTAAAAAGTTGGTCAGTCAGTTCTTACCATCAAGATAGACGGAGAGGCAGCTTGCTCCTGATGTCAGGAGCTGTAACGTGACGCGACAATTCTGCCATCTTCTTTAACCCCGATTTTCCTTTTGCGCTTACGAACTGATGCACTAAACTAGCAATTTTCCTATGTTTTCCGTCAACTACTTACCAGAAATCAGCTTGCAGTTACTTCTTCATCGTCCATCCTCCGTCCATTTTTTTATTTATTTAAATTAATACGAGGATAATCCCAAAAATAAGGTCTCCAATTTTTTATAAATGATTTTCTATAATATTTATATCATTTTAAAGGCTAAACATTTGTCTATTTTTCTACATAATTTTCACTTCAGTTGATGTATTTTTGTGGACGCTGTGACAGTTTTTGCATGCCAATATCACACCAGCTTGCCGCCGCTCGCCGCAAGGTGCAAGGGTGTAAGCATTCTCCATGACAACGCTCGCCCACACGTCGCTCGTCAAACTGTCGCTCTCCTGCAAGAATTCAATGGAATATCATCACCCACCCACCCTATAGTACGGACTTGGCACCCAGGAACTACCTCCTCTTCCCTAAGTTAAAAGACTATTTGGCCGGAAGGCGATTCAGCTCCGACGACGAGGTGAAAGATGAGGTTGAACTAAAATAAAACAAAGTCTCCAAAAGCCATTACAATTGGCACCCTTCGTCAGAAAGCACCAGACTTACTGTGTTGGTATGCCGGGAAACCACAGCAGCGACCAACTACAGCCTCTCTACCAAGAATACCCCCTGTGATGGTTTAAGGAATTGTTACTTCCTCGCCAGGGACCAACACAGACACACACACACAACCCAAATAGGACCCTTTGCAAGGGCTAATGGGACCCCGCTAAGGATGCTTTAGCTATAACCTGGTGTCCTTCACAGGGCTAATGAGACCCCACTAAGGATGCGCGGTTATTTACGTAAGCACACTCACAAGCACACTAACAAGCTCACAAAATCACTCACACACACAATTGGGCCCAACTTCTGGGAGAATCAGCTCCAAAAGAGCGTGGTCAAATCCACACAACAGGAACGGACGAGGGTGGGGGTCTAATACGCATATTTCGGCCCTATTCAGCGAACCGAAGGTAACGCGTCACGTCAACACAAGGTTGAAGTGAGATCGCTCCTATTTGGGTTGTGTGTGTACGTCTGTGTTGGTCCCTGGCGAGGAAGTAACATTCCCGTAAACCCAGCATACCTACATGTACGCAGTAAGTCTGGTGCTTTCTGACGAAGGGTGCCAATTGTTTATGGCTTTGGAAACTTTCTTTGTTTTATTTTTATTGTCTAGCCGTAAGAGCTCACCTCATCATTGTGATGGCTTTCCATGAGGTTGAACGCTTTCTCAAGGACATGGCGGCGCGCTGGTATGACATGGGCATACAAAAACTGTCACAGCGTCTTCAATAATGCATCGACCAAAATCGCAATTATGTAGAAAAATAGACAAATGTTTAACCTTTAAAATTATGTAAAAATCAGAAAATAATTGGATATTTAAATTTATAAAAAATTGGAGACTTTTTTGGGAGTACCCTCGAAGTAATCCGTAATCCCGGGGATAACAATGGTGAATTTGAGTCGAATCTATAGGACTAAGAAACCATTACATGTTTCCAGAGTCACTTGCCTTAAATTTCAAACAAATTATGTACATTTTTGCTGAATATCTGCTCATTCGTTCATTCCAGCGTGCTGTCCAAAGAAAAGTAAGGAAAGAGAAGAGATAACGGATACGGTTGTTATATCGGCTGTCAGGCTTCAGTTTGGAGAGGTTATGCTCACTCCACCTACCTCAGTGGTTCTTTTCTTCCTTCTTTCGATCCAGGTTACAACAATCTGTCCTCTTTGAACCCGGATGCCCTGCCCGTTGCTACGAACGCATCTTCCGTCGCGGCCTCCAGCCTGAGGGACGTCAGATTGAACCACAACCAGTTCAAGGTCGTTCCTTGGGCTGCGATGCGCAGGATGCCCAAGATCGAGAGGATAGACCTGAGCTACAATCTCATTCATTCACTGGACGGTTACTCAGGACCGGACACCGAGTTGGTCTACAGAAACCTCACGGTGAGCCATAGATTTTCAAGGTCAGAAGCGTTGCGGTAACTGCATCTATCATTTGAACTTGTGGCACAAATGTACATCAAATAATCCTCAGTTACCTATGTTATTTAATTTCCTTTTCTAAAATCGCCCCACTATGGTCACCAAGATGTACTATACTTATAGTTACCGATTACCATCCAGGGTGTTTTAGGAGGAAAGTTCGAAACTTCTGGAGGAGGTAGGGGAGGTGATTTTAAGCATTTTTGAAATATCAACATGGGGTCGCAGCCCCTTAGTTACCGAGCTATGGCAACGCAAACATTTTTTCAGAAATATTCTGAAATCACAATGAAAACACCGAATTTCTATAACTAGTATCGATTAAGGATATTTGAAACTTTTCACAGTGATGCATAAAATATGTTTTGTTCTTGTTCTGCTTTCAACAATGCTAACGTTCATTGCAGTACTCATAAATGAAATGGTGTCCGCATATTCCTCATTTATGAACGTAGAAGGTATTTTTTTCTTATTGTAGCAATACAAAAACTGAATACACAGGATAATATGCGATAGTAGCCTAGTCTCTGCGACTACAACTCAACACCTGCGGCCAAATTGTGTATGCATTTAACTAAGCATGTAAAACTTATCGACAGAGACACTCGGTGGCTAAAACAGGAAGGCCCATATCTAATTAACGGGATAGGACTTCCACTACTCGATGAGTACATCTGTTAATTTTGAATACTAAGGAATTCTTAAGATATAAATTCATTCAAGTTGCACGGAAAAATTACCGATGATCAACGTGTCTAACAATGATTATGGAATTGGGAGAAACTCTTCGTCCATATTGTTATTCCACCTCAGAGTGTTTGTTGTCGTTGTGACTGTTATCTTCGTAACTCTCAGCAACCAGACCATGACCTTGGTTGCACATTTTCCTCGTGTCTTCCTCTCAAAGGCAAGTTTTGATTAGTGTCACTAATTGCCGAGGTTTTCTAAGCAAATGAAAGCTCTTGCCCACAAGAACATTTGTTGCCTCGTTGTATTAACAACAGTTACGTTGCCATACCTTCCTAATTTGAAAAGATAGAGATGTAATTTTTGCTGCAATGAATTGAAAAATAACTTAACTAAAAGTTTTATTCTTACACATTTATTGATATCTCTGAAGTTAAGAGTGCTATCGTGCATTATTTCTTTTTGAGGAATTAAATTTCGACGAATATTCGAGAGTCATCTTGAAAATAAGACACCGTTAGCATTGATAATAGCACAAGAACAATACATATCTTATGCACCACCGTGAAAAGTTTCAAATCTCTTTAATCGATATTAGTTATAGAAACTGGGTGTTTTCATTTTGATTGCAGATACTTCTGAAAAAAATGTTTGCGTTGCCATAGCTCGGTAACTAAGGAGTTGCGACCCCATGTTGAATACACAAAATATGCTTAAAATCACCTCCTCTACCTAAACCTTTCCTCCTGAAACACCCTGTATATTTTTTGCACGTAATATATTATGCTTTGGTAATAACTGATTTAAGTTGTTATACCAAAACCTATAGCATATAATATTTACATAAATCAACCATAAGAATCACTATTTAGATTACATATTTAAACAAATTATTAATCACACCAATCTTCCCTGCTTGTAAAACAGTTTTCAGCAACACTTTTCAACTAATAAGTTTCGCTCAACACCTTTATACTTCAAAGTATCATGATAGGGTTACATACCCAAAGGCGATGCACGGTTGTAGGTAAGTACCCATCTTGCTCTGATCCTCTTTTTCCTTCCGGTGCCCGGATCAAACCCGCGATGAGTTGCCATCCACGGCTGATGACAAACCCCTTTTGCTGTCTCAGCTCCGGCAGAGAAATTCCCCGTACTCCTGACCACTATCGTTAAAACAAACTCCTTATATTTGAATATGAATTCTAAATCGAGACTCCGCGTCTGCTTCCCTCTATGGGTGAACAGCGACTCGCCCCCTCTAAACATAACCTTCTATACCTTATTGTTAGTACTTCCCCCGTACCTCCTCAACCACTCCATGCCCGAATCTCAACAATCCCCTCCTCAGCCAAACTTTCCACGTCTTGCAGAACCGCCAACCGACAAAACCACTCCAAGGGTTGCCAACCCAACACCCTCCGGCCCAACGTGCAACATTCCAATGGAAGACACCCTCTATCCATACCTGTTACAAACTCTTAGTTAATAGAGGGAGCATGATTTTTGATTTTGCAACGGCTTCGTTCGCCGGCCACAATGTTCTTTTGCTTGACCCGTTATTCTTATTGAATAGTGAGATCGGATGGAAAATAGATTTATTTGGATATTCTACCAGCGGATTGGTTTTTGGACCGTTCTTATCCTCATGTCCGTAATTCAGGGGCAAGGTGAGTAATTCCTTTAACCCGTCTTGACTCAGGGGCATCATCTCACCTGTCTTCCTACAGGTATCAGATTTCTCATATATTCTTTTTTCCCTCTGCATCTTCTAATTTCGTCTAGAATCGTAATCCTCATCCTGTTCAACCCTTCCCCAGGATAGTGTCCTCTCTCATCCACTTCAACACGAATTCTCTTTTCAAAACATCCTTCATCCATCTCGATTGCCTGCCTGGAACCTCCACTACCAGATTTCTCTCCTATCCAAACATATTCTACTCTTCCTCATTCGTCTTTCTCGCCAACCAGCTCACCTTCTTCATGCTTCTTGAAACCCACATCTTTAATGCCCTGAATCTACGACTATCCTACGCATTTCCTTCCTTCATAATCATAAAGTTTCCAACCCATGCAGCACCACGCTCCATATTGAATTTAAACCAGTATTTTCTTTATGTTTCTCTCAGACTGACCTCATTAATTCACCTCCCTTTGGAAATGCTTCTTTAGTGTTGAAAATTCTACACCTGATATTCCTCAAACTAAAGTAGTTTGCCTCCAAAATACTATTCAGTAACGCTGTCTGCTCTTCCTATCTGTAATGTGCCCACCCACTCTATATTCATGCAAGACTTCTTACTTCTAGAAAACCTCTTCACTTTCGTTTTATTTTCATTTATTTTCATCCCATTCCCTTCGCACTATACCTCTAATACGTTTTTCAATGAATGTAACGCATTGGATGACTGACAAACGTTTGATCATCTGCTAATCCTACTGATCTCTCTGATCCTCTCTTTTATGAATAGGCATAGAAGATGGGATCCTCTCTGATCCCATCTTTAATGCCTGCCTCATGTCTACAAGCATGCTTTCCTCGCCAATTCTTCTAAATACATGTTAAAAAGCAGTGACGATAGAGGACACCAGCTCCTTTTCTAACATTCTGCAGGTTTTTTCTCACTCTTCTTCGGTATAGGAATAATTATTGTCCTCATGAAGTCCTCCCGCCACATTCTATTCTCATAGATCCCTCGGAAGAACACAAACAAGTCGTTCCCTTCCGTCTTTTCACATGCTCTTCATAAACTCTGCAGGTTATGTTATCAATTCCTTACCGCCCTTTTGCTTTTTATTTCTTGTGGTGCTCTTTCAATTTCACTACCAAGGATGTCTGGTTCGAGGTTATTTTTTTCGATGTCGTCTTCCATTTTATAACTTAGGCTATGGGACTTATTTAATTACCTTAAAGCTATTGAACATGTTCCTTTCACCTTTCCTGGGTATATTTTGGTTCTATGAGAATTTGGGAAAATATACGAAGTATGGTATTTAGAGTTTCTGTTTTATGAAAGTAGTTTTATTACAGCTATGAACGAATGGGACACTCAATGATTGAATGAGAGCAAAGGATACTTCACATGTCGGCACATAAATTTGTTTCACGGTGAAATGTTTTATTAAAACCCTTTTTAGACAGTTCCGCAATAAAATTAATCTCTTTCTCACAGTTTTGGCTAAATTTTTTGACAGCTACCATTAAATGAGCAGGTACCTCGAGAGAGGAGAAAAAAATGTTATGGAATTCGATTTTCCTGTTTTGACTGTGTACTTTCCTCTTTTGAGACTGAACTTGATGCTTTACTTCTAACGCTCTGCAACTTCAAATATTTGGAGAGCACTGGGGAAATCAACCCCAAGCAAGCCAGGAGAAGAAAGGCTTAATTAAAAAAAAAGATGATGTGCTTCTTCACCGTAAAGTTCCAACCTCGAGCGTCGCTATATAATTACAGTGCTGTCTGAGACACACGTGCATTCTAGATGCTATCAGAAATCAACTACAAGGATTCCAGCTTTTTAATTGAAACCAAACATCGCTGGGCTTCTCTTAATTCATGATGTGCCTAAGGAATGCGCAAAATCGCTCAAATTCATTCAAATGCTCGTCTAATACGAGTGGGCTGTAATAATAAGTTTACATTTTATTAAAATAAAATTTCAATGCATAGAAACATCTCGGGGTAGGCTACGTCACCACTGAATAGAAGCAAGGGTTGTGACACGTAATGCCGTTCCTATTTAGACTGGTACTCTAGAGAATTTTCCCTACAAAAATGAGATCCTTTTACTTTCAGGAAGTAAACAAAAAATATGAAGGAATTTAAGTATTTGGCCACGTTAAATAATACACAGATAGATAGATATTTGATTGCTCAATTTTAGGCATACAAACATGAATTTAAAGACAACAATAAGCTTGAGGTAGCTTCAAGGACTTCCTGTGGGAAGCTACCATCATGACGTGAGAGCACAATACTGAATACAAGTATGAATGATAAAAAGTACAATTAATCATCAAATATACATGAAATATGACAGATTAAAGAATTAAACTATGAATAACTTAATTCAAAAATTATATGTAATCTTTTTTACAAAATTGAAAAAAAAAATTATTTATTTATTTTTCTTTTACCCAAAAACAAAGTCTAAACATTCAAGAGCAAGCTGCCATTCTTTGAGTTTTTTAAATAATGTAAAATCATTTTTATGACCTTTTAGAGTAGATGGTAACATATTAGAGAGGAGTTTGGGTCCAATGTGAACACGGTATCTTCTAAATGTAGATAGGCGAACTTTTTGATGAGGAAACAGCATATTTCTACGGCAACCTCCAATATGTGGTTTATCAAACCAGGTAGAAGTGTTGCCAATTCTCAAGAATAACGTTCGTAGTACCTTATAAATGTATAAATGTCTTAGGTGGAGCACCTTTAGGCTGCAAAATAAGGGAAAACTTATGGCATTGATTATTTTCAATAATTCTGACAACAAGTGCATAGTGCTATCCAATCATGATTTGTTACTTACTTTTTGTTCAAGGTTCTCCTATTGAATCACAATGAGCTTCTAGATTTTCCTAGTAGCGTCGTACCCAGATTCCCACAGCTTCGAGTCTTGAACCTGTCCTGGAATAAGCTGGAAACAGTCCCCGAGGTCCTGGCTAAACCATTACCCTCCGGAGCTGGTTCTGCAGTCGGTGGCCTGCAACACCTCAGGGAGTTGTACCTCGACGGGAATTCAATCAAGGTGTTGGGTCCAAATTCCTTCGCCGGAGCTCCGTTCCTCCACTTCATATCCGTCTCGGGCACGAAAACCCTTACCAGAGTCTCAGCGGAGGCCTTCGACGGACTGCTTTTGCTAAGGACTCTACACTTACGGGAAAACAAATACCTCTCTCAGCTGCCCGACGATGGATTTCTCCGACAGATTCGGCAAAACAAAAAATGGACGATCAAAGAGGTAAGTAAAGTTATTGTGCTCTTGCCTCATCACTGTACAAAATGGTATGCATGACTGTGAGCCTCAACATATATCTAATGAGTCTTGAAGTCAAATATGGTTGATAAATTTATATTTTAAACTCTGAATGAAAAGATGTGGTTTAAATTAGTTCGATTCGAACGCATGCGTTTCGATTCAGTCGATGGTATTATTTTCGATGCCATCAAAATCTCCAAATTCCATCAAAAATTCAATGTACGGTCAACTAGCTCTTGGTCTAAAGCTACCCATGGTAAAGCGACTAGTTGGCGTTCTGAGTTGGAGGTCTCTTCATCTCTTTCCTAAAGCTGCACTCCACATTTCTCTCCTCTGAAATGTATGTCGTTTTTAGCAGCGTAGTTATATTGCTCCCTTTTTTGTATTTGTCTGACCAATTTTTATTATCCCAAACGGACTGTATGAGTTGAACTCGGTAACATCCGTAGATTATATACCAGCCACGACGGTAACATAAACGGAGTTAGCCATTGAGGAGAGAATAATGTATGACACACATTCACGCTGTGTAAATACGCATTCACGAATTCCATTATCTGCTGCATTTTTATCTGTAAATTACCTTCACCATTTCTTATTTTGTCACTCCATTTTATCTTCAGCATCCTCCTCCAACACTAGGTTTCGAAGGCTTCTAGTCTTTTCTGGTCAGCTTTCTCAATGGTCCATGCTCCCCCTCCATAGAGTGCTACGCTCCACACGAATGTTTTCATATACTGTTTCCTGGTTTGTAGTCCTATCTTCTTTGGGCATAGCAGTCGTCTTTTTCCCAATAACGCCTTCTTAGCTTGGACTATTCTTCGTCTGATGTCCTTGAAAATAAGAAATGATGAAGTGAACAGAAGAGTAGAAGAGGAAAGGACAATATGGAACACCATAGAGAAAAGAAGAACCAGATGTATTGGATACACCCTGAGACACAATGAGTTTGTGAAGAACAAATTTGAAGGCAAAATACAGGGAAAAGTCCCCAGATGAAGACCCAGGAATAAGTTCATGCACCAATTTAAGAGGAAATAGATTAGGGAGAGATTTAAGGAAGTAAAGGGACTGGCTAGGGAACTATAGGGAAGGGTTAAGGGCTGCAGTCAACCAATCTTAGGACTGGGCAACCAATGATAATCTGTTAAATTTATCTTTTACATTCCGCTTCAAAGATAAAGTGACCGCGAGATTGGACGTCGACCCATGGGGAAGGGTAGAAATCGTAATCGATGCCATATCAACGACTTGTGTCTGTCATCAGGCGGGGAATTGCGGGAGAAAAAATGACATCCCATAAGCGTGTCAACACAGTACTCAGACGCCGCGGGTGTGTCCGTAGGTAATGGCGCTCGCGGTCGAAGAAGCCCCCCTCCCTGTTTTCTGCCATCTGGCTGGTTCCTTTCTTTGCTTCTGGTTGCTCCCAGGATCTCCCACTTTTGCCCACCACTCACTCGGAAAGATAAAATTAACGACTGACATTACGTGTGCTCAGTAATGTCTAATAACACCCCGTTCCTTAAAAACCTCAATGAAATTCGTAACGAAAGATAGCGCTTGGCTTACGCGATTAAGGTCTCGGAAGGAATCGGGAAAGGCTCAGCGCAAAATTGGGGGATCTGGATGAGAATTTTAGGTTGTTAATAACTTTTTTTAATCCTTCCCAAAATCGGACACTTTAGGGCCGTGAAATATATAATGGCTGAAAATGTTCAAATCTTAAGCGCATGAGAGAGCGAGGAAACGATGTTAAATTGCCGGCCCCGGTGGCGGCGGGGTCAAGTCCTCGCCAGCTGAATTGAGGGTCGCGGGTTCGAGTCCCGCCTGGGTAGGTTTTTCACCACCCAGGGCATGGATGTATGTCAAGTTCTGTTGATTCGGTCCCTGGAAAACCTGATGACAGGCTTAGCAGCCTATTGGGATGCCAGAGACATACGGGCCAACAAAATCGTCCGGAAAACATATTACTCTGGAAAAATGATAAGAATAACTAAGATATGAAAGAAAGATAGCGTAAAATGTGAAATAAAAACTAGAAGTAGAGAGTTATTAAGTACGCATGGGCCATTTGGTCTCTGAGTACAAAGTAGTAGAGCGACGAAAATTTGTGAAGAGCCAAGTGTGAAATTATCAGTAATCATCATACACTTCACAAAAAATAACATCATTAATCAATCAGAAGTATGGACTCCCCGCCCTAAAAAAACGCAAACCATTTGAACCTTCATATCCTGATGTCAACCTTTTGTAAATTATCGCTACGTGTTTATGATACTTCTACGTTTTTATCTTGTACTTAACTGGATATCAAGAATAGGTAACGTGGTATCGTAAGGAGATTTATGGACTTGAACTGTATTTAATAGCTCGCGGATTCAGTATCGCTCGCATAAAAAAGATTTGTAGCGAGTGAAAAAATCATATGGCAACTACAGGTAATTTTTGGCAGTAGCATAATAGGTCTGCCAGTTACAAGTGTTGTCAGGGTATAATTTCACTCCATCAAAACTAGCAGTATTTCTTACATTACAAGCATAAAGCATTTTTGAGGAGACGGCAATTGTTAAGATTCTGGTCCTTAAAATTTTTAAGGAGTGTATGGCTCACAGGACGCATAAATTCCATTCTAGAGGGGTGGTACGAATGACAAACACGACACACCTTTCCGGATAACATAAATAAGATAAGGTGCAACCATGATAAGAACCCAATCTGATGAATCTAATTTTACAATTAAATAAAAGCATTTGTTCAACAAATAATTTCCTGGAGGGAAGAATTTCAACTTTCGCTAGCGTACCGAATCAATGCGAGTGTAGGTATGAACAAAGACAAGTACCAATGCGAAATTATTAGACAATTTTAAAACAATTTCAATAGAAACTTTTTAAAAAAATTTAACATATTCGCTGGTTTTTTGATCCAAATATCAGAAAGAAAGTCCCCTATCGAAGGAAGCGTAACGCACTACGTATATTACTCTTTTCCGAGACCACTTCATTCGTCTGACACTTTTATTATTATAATAGAGTTAAAAATGATTTTCCGACAGGTTGACCTAAGTTACAACACTCTTGAGCGAATTTCCAAGGACTTTCTCCCATGGAAAGAAATCGAGGTGATTGATCTGCAGGGCAACCCTTGGAATTGCAATTGCAGTCTTCAGTGGATGCTGGATGATCTGACCCCTTATTTGTACGCGGCCAATTCAAGTCTACTGTATGACTTAAGGTGAGAAAAAAATTCGCTCAAATCTAAAGCAGATGCCTAAATATAATTTCTCCATTGGAAAAGCTAGGAAATAAGAATATCTATGGGAAAAGTGATGGATATATGATTAAAAAATTCTTCTGGAAGGAAAAGGGTTTTTTTTTCTGTCGCCATTTTTTGCAGAGATCCTTAGAATCCTGCTTCTTACGGTCAAGTGAATCAAGTAAAATAATTACATTTGCTCTCTTCTTACGCCCTCAGCTCCAAGTCGGCCGTGATCTGAAAGTAATGCGCGATTTATGGGGCCATGCATTTGTGACCGATTATGTGTACACTGGGACTAGCCGTGGATAACTTTACGAGGTCACCCGCAATGCGCAAATGTGCGAAATTCCACAGAGGAAAAATCATCCGTCTTGACCGGGACTTGAACCCGGATCCTCTGATTTCCAGGCGAGTTCCAGTTTAGCTACCAAGGTGTCCTATTCCTTGTGGATGTTTGTGGACTTTACGGGACAAGATGGAATAGACTGCCGGGTATATACGTAATGCAACTAACCTCTTAATGTTATAAGTTCGGGTTTTTACCTCTCGGTCGGTGGCACTTAGCGCACGACTTGGACTGTTAGTTCTATTGGATCTCTCAAATTATATAGAATTCAGGTGGATTTGCCTAATTATACGGTCTGTTTGTTCTCGTCAATGAAATTTCATTTCTAGATATGCTGAGTGAACATGAATAGGTGAATTCACACCACATGTTTTAATCCCTGTACCGGATAGAAAAATAGTTCAGTTACTATTGTAATAACTTGAAAAAAGTAGAAATATGCCGCAAGATATTTACAATGTTAACATTTACGATGATATGCAAGCAACTTTCTCACTCTGTGCAAATTTCTCTGCTCGTTATGGCTTTCTTATTTCCCACTACGACACAAACGGCTATGTTCAACTCACGTCGAGAATTTTTACCTAGCACTCACGACGATGGGTTACATAAAAATATTCACCACTTCGCGAATTATCGCCCAGTCGCTGCTAAATATTGTTCACTAAGCGAAGCTGTTAGTCGACTGATGTCACCGATACAATTAAAGTGTTCAATCACCTACGCTATAAAAACAGCTGTAAAACTCAATGGGGTAGACCAGCTGCAGACTCTCCCCTCCGGTTGTTACAATTTCTCTACACTTTCTTGACATTGTCATTGAATGCTAACATTCTCTACATTTGAGAAAGCTACCTTTGAAGAAAGCTGCTTTCTTTACGTTTCGCAAGGAATTCAGAGTTATCGGCGTTAAAGTTCAAAATTATCAAAGATTCATTTGAATTGGAGCCGTCTAATTTCTTGGACTGTATATGTCTATTCCATCTTGTCCCCTAAAGTCCACAAACATCCACATGAGAAGAGGATGCCTTGGTAGCTGGACTGGCAAAAGAACTCGGTTGGAAATCGAGGGATCTGGGTTCAAGTCCCGGTCAAGGCGGATGACTTTTCCTCTGTGGAATCTCGCACATACGCATTTGTGAGAAAAGTTCTCAGCTGCGCACAAATATCACTCTTTTCCTATCCAATGCCAAATGATCATTTCATTAAATCACATCCAATGGGTTTATTATTTCATAATGGAATGTGATGACTCCAATTTCCACAATATGCCTCGATGACGCTCTCTCCTTTTTTTCCAGGTGTGCGAAGCCGAAGCGACTGAGTGGTCACCGCTTTGTCCGATGGATGGGCCACTCGGACGGAGTGTTCTGTGGGCGAGTGTCGCCTCCCTTGCGGCCCAGTCATTATGAGGTGAGCGCTGCTTTGGAAAGGCTAAACCTTTTCTCACAGGCATGCATACCCATCACGCCGTTCCCTTCTCAGGTTGGCTCAGTCAAATAATGTTTGATTCTCGGTAACGAGAAATAAGAAATAACACCAAACGTTCGTAAAGGTCGTAAGGAGAAATTTGAAAATGTGCCAAATTTATCCAAAAATACTTTACGGCTATTTGGTGTTTATTTATCATTTGTTATTCTAAGGCCGTAGAGCTCCGCCCATTTCATTCGTAATGGCTTTCCAGTCATTCGAGCGTAACAAATTCCACCAGGTAAAAACAAAAATTGGGAATTTTCAAAGAACCACGGAACTAGCCGCGCAGTTACTTCAACGGAGTCACCCGCTAGTGATCACACAATTGTGTGAAATTCACAGTGGTAAAATCATTCGTCTGGACTGGGAACCGAACCCAGATCCCTCAATTTTGCTCCGAGTTATCTAACCAATTAAGCTACCCAGGTGCCCTCTTGAGGGAGGGATATGGGATCGTTTCCCAGTTCAGGCGAATGATTTTTCCACAGTGACTTTCACACTTAAGAAGGTTGAGAAGATTGACGTGGACATCCGTTTCCTTACGAATTATAAACGCAACAATTTGTACCCTAAATTTATAAACTTCTTACTCCTGTATAAAAAATGCAACCCCCAGATAGACCAATATGTTCGACGAAGAATAATAATCTCAGAGATTAGATCACTATTCGCTGATAGAAGCCTTCTAGAAGTCCAAGCTTACGAACTACATTTGAAAATAACAAAGGCCCCCTCCAGGCCAAATTTTCCGATTTAGTCGCAGATATTCAGGAACATCATCGTGGTGGTGCAGAAGAAGTGCGAAAAAAAGGCCTGATGCCTCCGCCGAAAATTGTCCCGTCTTTTGAATGTGTCCAATTCTCTATCTCACGATAAAGATAATATTTTGATGTCACGCTGACTTCCTTCAGCTTACAGTAATTGAGCTTACTTAATCGCCTTTAAAATAGCACAAATCTGAATCGATACGTGCGACACACATCTAGTCATAAATAAAGCGACGTGAATGTTACTGTTCTTCCCCAGGTAACCGTAATGGTAACTGTGCGAGGCCTTCAGCCGAGCAATTAGAAATAGGTACACTTTTGACTAGGGTAAATGTGACGCAAGAGAAACATCGCACACTATATCACCGACATACTCTGAAGTTTCACTCGTGTACATATCTTCAGTGCTGAATTTATGATCCTGTTCTTGGCATAAATTTTTAGAATAAGTGTTAGGTACATGTTTACGGATATGCAGGGATAGAATATTTCCGTGATACATAATTATCAGTCATGATCAAACAGAAATTTTTGTTATGAGAAAGGGAAATCGGAGAATGCATATAGGTTTAATTAATACATTACACAGATAATACATTTTGTGTCAACTACTATTGTATGTTCTTCATTCTACGACTTCCTTCCTCTCACTATAGTCTCGGCAGATATATTTATCTCGTTATTAATAGCCATCTGAGACGGACAGCTTACCAAGACACCATAAAACTCCAGCTCATTAACAGAAATATGCAGAATTATAATGACTAGATCCCAAAGATAGTAATTTCGATTAATGAAATGGACAAGTGGGAGCAATGTTTTCACTGTTTAGAATCTACTGGGCTTCTGGTGAAAACCGCCCTAGCGCAACTCACAGGTAACTGACTAATGTTTGTCTTCACCTCGCAATGATTTTCCCTTATCTCAATGATTCAGACTTGGATGGGAAAAGAAGGAAGATAAAGCTTCGGAGAAGTCCCCAGCGTCGGTGAATAAATTCGTTTCTCTCTCAAGAGATGGCGGGGTCTGTTGCACCAGGAACAGAGTCCTCTAGACTGCATTCTCAACACTTCTCGCTCACCGAGGGTTGGTTTTGATATGGTAGTTATCATAGTTATCATATGGCAATGCAGAGGACTCTGGATGATGAAAAGGTAGATTCAGTCAATATGGGCAACCACTGTTAGGGAGGCGAAAGGAAATATGACTCGTTTTAAACATACCAAATATGATAAATATGGTGAGGTGAGATTACTCATTGCATTTAATAAATCGAATACCCTCTTACACTCTATGCCTACCTTTGAATGAGATAAGTCGTTATTCTTTCTCTATTACTTAAAGCACTTGACACTATTGCATTCTCCAAATGCTACCTACTATACCTCGTAACGCTTTTTTCTAAGGGTAAATATTACAGCAGAGCACAATGTCTGTTTACCAGATAATGTAGTGATACAATCTTGCTCAACACACAAATTGTTAGTGGTTGAAATAATTTGTTGCCTCAGAGAAGACCCTTCGATATATTCATAATGAGGCATGTTCATTTAACATTGAATAACATCTAAGTATGAAAAATAGGCAAATTCCACAGTGATAAAATTTATTGCGACCGGTTTCGCTTTTTACAGCATCTTCAGGTTTTCCTGAAGATGCTGTAAAAAGCGAAACAGGTCGCTATAAATTTTATCACAGTGAAAGTTACCTATTTTTCATACTTTGTTATGTTCCGTTTCCACTCCATCAAGCCTGAAACCATAGGGAATAACATTTACGTGGACTCTGTATGCGATAGGAACAAGAACAAATAAACGTCATACGTACCACAAAGAGATCTGTATGGTAGTCTCGTGATATTTTATCCATAAATAGAAATCTACCCTTTCGTCTTTATTTATGCCGCATTTCATCTCATCCAATCAAAAGTGCTACGCTGACGGTAAAAATTTTACTTTTCTTTAAAGAAACAATGTTAATGGTGCTTCTAAATCTGTATATTCTTATTTGACTACATTCAGGTTTTTCCGTCTATCTCTACTTTATCCGACACATCTCTTAAATCTCTAATCCCAGGGAACTGATCAAACAAAGGTTTTCTATTACCATTTTATGCTTACATTTGACAATTAGTTTTTCTTTGGATCTCATTCCTCAGGCTTACCAATTGTTATTAAGTTTTCCAATGGTAAAAAACTGTTCCTTTGGGATTACTTTAGTTAAAGGGCTTTATATCACTACCATGAACAACGCATGCTTTTACACTTTACAAGAACGATTAACAATTATTTCATGCAGGGCTCGGGGAGTTCGTTGGCCTTATGGAAGGATATAAAATAGGAGGAATAGTATTATTTTTTTAAACAAAAGAGCGTGGATTGAGTAATGAGTTATGTAGGGGCTCATTGTTTGGAAAAAGTTATTTGAAAAGAGCCAGGGTAAGGAAATAATCCACCGGAAAAGAGAACGCCTTGGTACCTTAACTGGCTAAAGCGCTCGTCCGGCAATAGAAGGATCCTGGTTCGAGAAAGGCGGGTGATTTTTCCTCTGCGGAATTTTCACGCAGATGTGCATTGCCGGTTATTCCGTAAAGCTAATATCTTAGCTAGTCCAGGATTATTAGCTTTTTATACATTAAAAACTGGTAATATTTATTATAATTAATTTCTTAAGTAAATTGGGGCAAGATTTCACAACAATAATGTTGAAATAATACGGCCTCGTAATGATCAAAAAATTTCATTTATGTTGCCATGGCAAGAAACCATCCAACTTCCGCACAATTCGAAAAATTTGATGAATTTGGCTTAATTATAACGAAAAACATATCTTATTTCTTGAAAAACCAAAATATCAACCCTCTTGCTCTACTTCTCGATATGTTTGCCAAAAATAAGCCATTTTCCACGACTTAACGTCAGGCTATGTGCTACACATTCGCATATTTTAATGCCAACTTTAATATTTATATCACGCCATAAATATTAAGCGAGTAGTTTATACATTTGCTCAGTTATTTCAAAAAGTTTACTCAGTTTTTTACCGTTATCTTTTTTTTCTTAAATACAAAAAATCTTCAAATTTGAAAGCGTTTTCGAGGTATGGCGTGAATCTTAGCCAAGTAAAACCTGTAAATAAGTTCATTTAATGAAGTGGTTGAAGTTTTTATGATATTATTATGCTTTGATACTTTGTGCTACAAACAACAGCTTAAATTTTTAAGTAAAGTGCGAATAAGGCCTTGACTATGACGAGTAAATAACCCGTTGAAACTACCTCAAGCACATTTCGCTTAGTCTACCTAAAAAGACTTAATGGATATGGGTGTACGTTTTTTAATTGTTTACTGGCGGAAGGTACCTGTTGAAATTCAAGGGGTTTGAAATACTTTGAACATATTTTATACGAAAACCACCAAACCTGAAGAATACTGTCAGTGTGAATCTGAGGAGTTCGTAACCTTTCTTGTACGTTTTGTTCGTTGTAGTAGACACACTGACCGATTTCCAGGTTTACTGAGAGATGAGTGACTGTTGGTCCTCTTTCATGATCTGGAAATCCAAAAAAGGGCCACGCAGACTCATTATTACTTAAATAGCACCCAGATTGATAGATGGTCACCTCGCCCCTCCGATTCTCTTGAGTCGTCTTCTGAGTGCATTAACAGCTTGATCGCTTCCTTTGTGTTCATACATATATTTGCATCAATGACTTAATTGAGTTACGCTATTCAACGTTGATATATGCGTGGAGTATCTAAATCCTGATCGGAGAGTAGGGTACAATCCAGCGGTTGACAACATGAAAAGGATCATTAGAAGCAGCAGCCATGTTTTTTTGACCTATGAGTCCTCCGTCACCCGTGCTGCGTCTTCGGCGTAAAGGGTAGCCATAACCATTGTTTTTGGTTACTAAATCAAAAATCTATGGTGATTCTTAGTGCACTTTCCGGTTTCTATGCACAGATGTCGTTCATTAAGCAGAATTACTCGTTCTTCTTTCAGGTTAGAAGCATGAAGTGACGTCATCATAATTTGCGCCATCTCAAACCCATTGAAGTTTCGAAACAGATGGGTCTATATTTGAACCAGATTTATAGCTGGTTACCCGTCCGTAGGTAGGGTTAGGGTGAAAATTGTCCGGTTCTTAGCGTAACCCGAGAAACACCTCGGGAAGGTGACCGACTTAGTTTCCCATCTTTCTTGATAATCCTCATTTTTTGTATTTGTTATCAATTTTTTAAATTCTATTTTTTGTTTAATATTTATGAACACTGGTCTTCATTAAACCATCTGTATCAACTTATTAGAAAATAAACTTATGCACTTTATGTTAACTGCACTTCATCACTGCTAAACATATATACTTGCAACGTTTATGAAGGAACTTATATGTGGGAATTGGTCTAAGAATAGTTTGCAATCGTAATGAGAGGCAGATGGTTCCACTATATATATCTGAGTATTAAACGATAATAAACGACGCTCTGTTTTTGTAGCAACAGAGGCATTATAACCATTACTATTCACTGCACGTAAGTATTCTTGCACATTAAATTGGGTGTGTAGTCTATTTAATTCCCTTACATGTATCGTTTACTACTTGAGTGTTCTCTCATAGACATGCAGTGCCCCTATGAGCGCTATTTTGAGAATAGACATTGAAGAGAATACTTGTTGTAAATATGCAATGATTTTATCGATTACCTACCCCCCGAAGCAATCCATCATGGGGCTCTTGGGACTCTGTGTCCTTCTTATGCAGATTTTATTTTTACGTGCTATCATGGGCCTGCAGCAAAACGTGATTTTTAAATGCTAGAGGCGTGAATATCCTTTGAAAATGAAATGTCTGGTTGTCAAAGAAAGATGCTATTATTGATTTCAGAGAAAATTGTGAGATTTTTCAGTTAAAAAATGGTTTTAAGACAAATATGAAGCGTAAAAGGAAATTGATCGAAAGAATAAAAAACTTCATTTATTTAGCCGCCCTATAAAAAATCCCAGCGCACTATCTTGAATGAAAGTACTTTTAAAAAGCTAAAAATGAAACCACTGCACGGAACCCAACACTTAGCATGGATCACCCGGGGAGGACTTCGGGGGCCCTGAGGGCTTTTCAACATAGTTTATGTCACAACCAGATATATTTTCTATGTACAGTGGCGGAAAAAATTAACACAAAACTCATTGGCGTCTGAATGCGGCGTACGCGGGAACTAATTGAAATCGCTTCTCCTTCAACAACTTGACAACACTGATACAGCCAATGGAAACCGGGAATATTCAAACTCTCTATGAACAGATAACAATTTTACGCGTCATATAAATAGGAATAAAAATAAGGTTTACGTTCGCGAGACCGTCGTGGAGTTATAAACGTGATGAGTTTGCTTCGTCCCGCAGCCAGTCGAGGTTACAAAGTCGTAGTCAATTATGTACGGATACTTACCACATTTATTTTAGAGCTTTGGACCCTTTAAAAACATTATTCATCTCGGTTGAAACTTAAGAAAAGTTACGATGAAAGAATTATTACTTGGGACACAACATTAATATATTCTCCAGATCAAATCCATTTACAATAAAAATTTTTTCCGCTCGTAGGAAAGAGCAGTCGATTACCATTGTTTAAATAGGCCTCAAACTACTTCCGAAAAATAACCAACAATACAATTAACTTTTGGTATATTATTATGTGAATTTTAAGTGAAAATATGGGATATCTGGTAGAATAGAATGGTTTTCATGAGGAGAATATTTTCTTTTTTCCACATTCAGATAGTCTCAAACACACATTTCTTATATCATCCTAACGTAATATTATTTTCTTTCTGAAAATTACTTTCAAAAGTCCAGGACATCTTATTTGGCTTATTTTTTAAAGAAAACGTTGGCATTCCTTTTTTTCGATGTATTGTAAGAACCACTAAACCCGGACTTACCTTGATTGATTCGGTTGCCTAGAGGGAGAGCGTTCGTCTGTGGCCACGAAAGTCCGGAGTTAAAATCTTGGCGTGGCCTCTTCTCGTGCCCTTATAATTATTCTATGCGATGTGATTTTATTGTTTCCAAAACTTCGCAGGGATTCGCGGAAAGTCCAGCGAATGGATATTGACCTCAACCATGAGTGTGTGTGTTTTACACATATTCGGGCATTGTAAAGGAATCAGAGCGGTTTCCTTGATCGTCAAATGAGATGTTTACTCCCTATTCTCGGGTACTCGGCCCCACTAGATTTCTACGTCCTTCCTGTCGTCTGATGTTCATATCCACTCAGTCGCCAATTTAAAAATCAATGAAAAGCTATTCATGAACGAGAGAATAGACCGGATCTCTGATTGTGTCAATTACTCCATTCAGTGAACTTACCTGAGGCTACTTTCACTTTTAAATTACTTTGAAATGATTTAGTAAATATGAAAAATATTTTTATTATGAATTAGAGTTGGGTTCCATCTGCCGAATTTGTAAACTACTTATCTGAGTGAGAAATAAAATAAGTGTGAAATTATCTTGAAATTATCATAAAAACTGTTTTTGAAGTTTTCCCAGCATTATTTTCTACATTTTCAATGGGCAATACATTAGCCATGTAGTTTCTTAGTTCAACTTAAGAGGATGGAGGATAACACTTGGAGAATAAGGTAAATTTCTAAATCATTTAAATACCTTTTGACATATTCGCAGTGAAAATTTTTTTGCTAAAATTACGTAGTTAAATTGTATGAGGAGCATTCTTACACTCACCTGTAAGTAATAATTCGACAACAATGCATCGCGTATCTCCCCTGTGTAAGTGGTAAAATAATGAAAATCACCTTTTCCATGTAGCGACTAAGCAGTAATTAGATATCTTCTGTATGTTCATTTGTATACTCCTCATAAATCCGCTGAGTTGTCAATGGAGTAAAAATTAGCAATGTGCACCATCAATGATTATACAATTACTACGTCCTAAAGGAATCTGTTCCTCTTCAAATATCTCGTAATATTATTGTTGCTACGGATGTTAAAGTACGTGTGCCCTACATGAAGATATTAAAAGACTTTTCACAGGGTCATAAATTTCATCTCTTAGTGCTACTGAATTTTGGAAATGGCGCTATACACCTTTGTATAGAAAGAGTGGAAAAGGTTAAGATGTATTCGTAAGTAAGTCCCACAACCTGAGTCATGTGTGCACATGACCACGTTTATTGCACATGACCATGTTTATTAGCATAATAATCAATCCGTCCCCCTCCATTCTCGATTTCCTGACCAAGTCTCTGAGACATGGAGTTGCCCACAGTTTGGCATCATCTTACCGGGCCATTTTCCATTCTTCCTCCATCATTTTCCATATTGCGTCTAAATTTGGGGTAATTTCGTTTGAGGGAGTAAAAAACGTTTGTTTTCGCATTTTCCTGAGAATGAATGCCCAAATACTTCCTGTGGATTTGAGATCTGGGCTCCGTGCAGCCCGCTCCATCTGTGTTAAATGGTTATTTTTTTACGCGAAATCCAAAGTATTGGACGCGAAATCCAAAGGTCCGTGGTTCGATTCCCGGTCTTGGAATCGGCCATCTTTACATCTTCACACCACCATTGTGTCTGTTGATTTTATGTGTTCCTATCCACTTTCTTTCTATATGTCTGTATAAACATTTATGTATAAAATACTCAATATATTCAAGATCTATGGTGTGCAGCTCCTCGAAGTTCCTAAGAATGCCGCATTCTGGCGCGCGAAAATTTTTGCGTTAATTTCTTCCGCCACTGTTCAAGCCAAATTTCAGCTCAATCGGTTCAGTAGTTTTTGCGTGATTGAGCAACAAACAGACGGATGGATACCATTACATTTTTATACGTAATTAAGGACGTGGTGTTCTCTTGATGATGATGATGACTGATTTCATTTCTGCTTCTCCCGCTGCAGCCTTTGGGGGCAAGCGACGAGGATGAGACCCTCCTCGGCATGAACACGGGGATGCTGGTGGCCATCGTGGTGCTGGGAGTTGCTCTCCTTGCGGTCTCCGTCGCAGCCATCGTCCTGCAGGGCCGTGTCAAGAGGCGGGAGCGACAGCTGAAGCAGCGAAAACCACCTTGCCGAGATCCACTTCTCAAGGAGTCGAAGCTGCGCTGATGTTCATTCTGCGTATATACTGAGAAAACAGTGCTCGCCCACAGACGCGGACAAAACGTTCAGTTATTCGGTGTGACTACTCGGACTTCCCTGTGAGGAAAATCATGTCCCGAATAACACGAGCGATAGGTGGAAATTTCAGACCAACTTTGATGGCAATGGTTCGCTCATGGACACTGGAATTTAAAAGGTGGCTTTAAATCTGCTAAAAGTTTTTTTATTTTGTGATGTGGATTAGGCAATTTTAATTTCAAATGCAACCTCAAAGAACCAACTATGAATCCGCACTATGTTCATTTTAAATGGACTTTTTTATTTTCGCGCTGAATAATTAAATAAGGGAATCTCAAAAACGATGGAGCAAATTTTATGCAAGAGAGATTTATAAGGTGATTTTAATATCGCAATGGAACATGAGTGGCGACATGTTGGAGTTAGGTAACGGACGCATTCTCGTGGAGGTTACTGCAACTAATTTCTTATAGTTTCAATATGTTAATTATGCTGTTGCACCTTGATTGGAGGATTTTCCTTCCGAAAAAGTGCTCTCCATTTCTGGAATTAATATTCTGGAAACTTAGATCTTACCAGTTTTACTGATTTACGCGCAGAATATAATCAAATTACGCACGCCTAATGAACAAAAACAGCAATAAAGTTATATGTGTATAGTAATTTATCTTTGAACTTCTAATACATTTCCAATCCACTGTATTGGTCGATTTTTTTATCCAGTAGTAGTAGAAAGCTAATAATTTTTACTAATATTTTCAAGATCAAAGTGTCTCCGATTATTTTTTCTCTTATCATTTCTATTACTCCCTGTATGGTGAATTCCAGCCCATTAAAGAGATGCACTTTAGTAAAATGAGGTCCAGGAATTATTTATTTGACTCGCATAAAAAATTATTAAAATGAGCGCTCATTGAACCAAAATTACACCTCAAACCATTACGACGCACGAGAAAAAAATTGGGCTCTTCACTGATTGCGAAAAAAACCGTGACTATTAAAAAATCGCGAGTCGAGACACCATCTATTCTCTCACTTTGGCTGAGGTCCGAATTGAGCTTTTGGCGCTGACAATGAGCTTACAGTAGTGGCCGTCTATAGGGATACAGAAACTCTAGCTTACAGTAGAGGTACTGTATTGCCTAGAGAGGGCCACTAGCCTATTGAGGACCACTATTCCCTATAGAGGGCCACTAGCTTACAGTCGTTCCGAAACGCGCTCAAAGCGCATGGGAGCGGAGACTCTTTATCATATGACGTCATGAACTCCTCGCTTAGAACGCTCACAGGTTTGAAGTAGGACTCCGAGAGCGCTTTTGTCGAATCCATAGCAACGCACGGGAAAATTGTTTTTTTGTTGAACGCACAGCACATGCGCGCGTGCGAATAACAACAAACATCCGAAGTACGATCATGAGTGCTCAAGAGCGTCCCAAAAAGAAAGCGCTAAAGGCGCTCATTCTATTTCGGAACGCTTTCAGTAGTAAAAGCGTCTTAAGTGTGATTCGGACCGCAGGCTTTATCAATGGGGGCAGTGCCAGCACAACTACGGATCGACTACGGGGGAAGATAAACGCTGTAAAAGGGGATAGTGGCAGGGGGGTGATAGCGGATGGAAGAGATATTGCGGAGACCAAGGGGGATGGGGGGCTAGAGGAGGAAGGGCAGTTTAGAAAGGGTGGAGGGGGAGAGAGAGGGAGGCGGTTAGTGAGTGGGTGGGTGTGCGTGGGTGGGGTGGAGGGAAAAGGTATCGCCGTGGGAAGAGGAGGAGAGAACGCTTTGAAAAGGGAGTCGGGCGGCTGGGGGTGTGACAGGGCTGATGAGGCCGAACATCCGAGCGCTAATGAGACCGGCGAAAGAGTTAGCGGAGATGGAAGGGAGGAGGAGAGTTGGGATGGGAAGCGGGAAAGGGGAGGAGAAAGATTTTATGGGAACTGTAGGGGGGGTGGTGTATTTAGGTGGCGAGGGGGTGTGTTAAGGGTTGGTCCGTGGGTGGGTCGGGTCGAGTGATGGGCGAACGCCTGTCGTCGACTCCGCTTAAGCGACGTGAATTGAGGGGGGGAAGGGCGGTTTGAGAGCGGGAGGAGGGCGGGTTGGGTGGGGGGGGGCGGTGGAAGGGGTAGTTGGTCGAGCGGTGCGTGAGGATGGAGGGATGAGGGCGAAGTCGGGAAGGAGAGGGGAAGGGACGGTGCATCGGAGTGAGGTGGACTCGTGGGCTATATGGGGCGCACCAGAATAATGTCATTACACCCCTTTCATCCATCCTCATCTCAGTATCCTTCTCCAACCTCATTTTCTCTCAAAGTGGGAGCACGACTAAATTTTTTAATTTTTTTCTTTGTGGCGCGGTAATTTGTCTTTGATATCAGCATACTTTCCGTCTAAGGGACTTTTTACATGATTTCTTCATTAGTACTGATAATCGAACTGGTGTATTCTTAGTTTCTTCTCAATATTCTTAAAATTTCTGTAATTTGTCTTTCAGATATCAGCTTACTTTCCGTCTAAAGGACCTTTTACACGATTTCTGAATTAGTGCTGATAATTGAACTGATGTATTCTTAGTTTCTTCTCAGTATTCATTAAAAATCTTTCCGTCTAAATGGTTTAAGCGCATACAATGAAAGCCTGGAATTCCATTATATTCAATTAAATAAGATATTACCTCATTTCTTACTTGCCATGCAATTCTTGAATTGAACGACCAATTACAGGCAAGCAGGTGACAGGTGCAAGTGGTGCAAGACAGCAGGTGCAAGAGCTTCGAAAGAACACCGATGGTGAAGGTATAATCGATCGTTTTAAATGTATTGGCTCTTCAGTAGAATAAGAGCTATGACTACTACTAGTACTTCAACAAAATTGATTCACTCAAAATTTTTTAGTGTGTTTTATATACAAAATTATACATATTCCAAGAGAGAATTTCGTAGGTTATCGTATTTAGGTTCCTAATCCATCAAATGCCCGGACAGCACCACTGCGCGAAGGATTGAGAATTGTGTAAATACAGACATAGAGGCATCGAATTCAATTAAGATTCCGCTTATCATAATGCAGAGTCTAATTAAGATTTAATTTAAAGTTTTAGCAACTGCGAGAATTCATCATTTCCTTATGCGGTTACTCCTCTTCAGATAGTCGTATTAAAAATGAGTAATTCATGAATATCTGTGATGACTAATAATTTTTTATTGCTGTTTTGCCATCTAGGAGTTGTTTAATTTTTAAATATGTTGTGAATGTGCTACCTAACCAATGAACAATGAATCAGTTAACAAGAGAGATCGAAGGAATAACAACCTCCAAACAAAATACATGAAGGGAAGTTCTGAAGTTATTTATTATTAATGAACTCTTAATATTCAAACTCTAAGTACCGCATTCATAGTCACGAAGTGAATACGACAGGCGATAACGACGAAGGGTTTGCAGAAGCCACGTGCTATGTACACAGTCGGCGATGAGACATCGATAATATATTATACCTGATGGTGGTGTCACAGGATTGATCAAATCCCACGTTAATGACCGAAGAGGGTCACAAAATAATTGAAAAAGGAGGGAAACCTGAGAAAAAAATTGTATAGCGATTCAATGGTAAGCTTATCACAGCGTTGATGACAGATGAAGGAGAGATAGAAACATAATTAACGGGGGCATATAAAAATTTATGATCTTAGGAGTGGGAAGGGAGTGGTTGAGATACCACGGGGGTGTAATGAAGGCTTTATGCAGAGAGGGACGATGTGCGCGAAGGGAGGAGCAGGGTACGGAGAATCGGGAACAATAAGGAAGTGGGGACGAGAATGAGAAGAGCCGTAAATGAGGAGTGAATTTAAGGGGAAACCCGTGATTTTCTTCAAATTGCACGAAACGTCAAAGGGTAAAAGAATAGTTCCCAAGAGGGATTGGAACATTGGTGATATGACTTTGAATGCTCAATTACGTTTGGGAACAGATGAAGGACTTCGTTAATTCCATGCTTTTAAACGACAACTCTCCCCAAATGATGTTATACAAATTGATACTTCTCTAAATGGCAAGACATCGAGCGAGTCAGTCGTAACGTCACTGTTATTATGTATATTGAAATAATAATTGAAAATATATTTGTATGGTATACAATAACATGGACTAATCGAATTTACTTAAAGCCATGAATAGAAGTATTAAATATTCATACATACCACAGGGTAATTATTACTCTGGAAGTGGAAGGATAAGAAAAAATTAATTTTCATTAAATGACATTAGCAAGTGCTAAGGTAACGTATGTATTAGAGGGTTTAAATTGAAAATGGTTAAAGATAACAGTATAAAAATAATGTTATTCGTGTAAATTGTAGTAAAAATAGATCCTTAGTACTCATTTTCCTCCAACGCCGTATTATCAGTACCCACTGCATTAGCATTAATCTCAGAATAAATAATTTGGTATTTTTCTTTATTTACCGGCAATTTTTTACAAGTGGCATAAGCATTCAAGAGGTAGCTAAAACTGAAATTAATTGGCGAATTAAGTCTTCGTTTTACATAAGAAAAGAAAAAAATATTTGATTGGATTTCTCCATACATATTATTCACATGTGGATGCCAAACGTGATATCTTAATGTTAATTATCTCCCTTTTTCCATCCGCAACACTGAGAAAACTTGGAATTAGCCACATCATGAAACACGTTCAAAGGGTTCTTTTGGAGGATAGATGCCACATTTTTCAGTCCATTCAGTAAATGGTTTAAGATGCATTCAACAGATCTCAAAGGTTTCAGGCTCAACTTTGTGGAAGCTCATTAGTAATAATGAAAAAGAGAACTATGTTTGATTCCACCGATTTATTCTTACGGTACGTCTAGTTTCGACGCAGCGGCGTCATTGTCAGGTACAAAGATTAAGACTCAATGATGAAGCATACATACCATCGATCGTGCCCTGAATATTTGTACCCGAAGATAATACCCCTGCGTCGAAACTAGTCGTACCGTATGAATAAATTGGTGCAATCAAACAAAGTTTTCCCTTTCATTATTCAAACATTCTACTGCTTTTCATAGACACATACCAGGAAAAAGGTAAACAATACCATTCATTACCAAATAACCAATATATATAGATGATGAATTGATTGATGCAAATATCGTCGCCTGATATCCAAATTCCCCTCTCAAAATGAGGAAAAAGTTATGACAAAATCCGCCAAGATCTTCATAAGATAAAAAAGGAGAAAATAATCACTCGCTGCAGATATCTCCGATTTTCACACGATATAACGACATGTCATGCCCAAATTAAGATTGCTAAATGCAAAACTCAAACTTATTGCACAAGTCGTTTATGTTATGGCCTAAAATGTTCCAAGTTTTTTCTATATATCATCGTAAAATACTGAGCATTTCTCAAATATTCCTATCTCTGTTGCAATTTGATAGAGAATCTTATGATATTATAGGAACTGTAGGATCATCATTACTGTTTGTTCAATCCTAAGATTGGTTAACTGCAGCCCTCCAAACTTCCCTATCAAATGCTACGTAGTTGTCTCACTTCCTGGTATATCTTCCTGTGCACTATCCTCTTTAAATTATATTGTTGGATATGAGGGATAAACTACATCCATCAGAAATGATTAGGCACTCGAAATAAATATCATTCGAAGTGAGATTATCAGAATAGAAAACACATTTTTACTGTATATACCTTTATGATGCGTACTCTTTTTATAACTTTGTCGCAATAACTCCTACAATTTTCGAAAGGAATAATAAAAATGAGAGATGCTGCAAAAGAAGCCAGTGAAAAGGTGGCTTGTGAGACCTCGAGGTGAACACCCCGTTTAGCTGAAGCCTCGTCACAAGACGACGCCGGCATAATGAAGTGGTCGCTGATGGCGGGCAGCAACGGGGGCTAGTGCCGCCATTTGGATTGAATGGGGAAGGTCAGAAAAATAAAAAAAGTGGAAAAAAAAGGTGCTATGTCTGAATAGGTGGGGGTGAGAGTCAATCGAATTTCGGGAGGAGGGGGGGGGATGGGAACGAGGAGGGCTCGGGAGGGGGAGGGTGAGACAGTGATCCGACAATGTCAACCTGTCACGGCTGACGACCAAGTTCGACCTTTTTGAACGGAGGCGGCGTAACCTCTTCCCCCAATATGCCATTCGTAAAACTCCCAAACGCCTCCCCCTCCTGCCCCCTTCCTCCGGCTATATAACCCGCCACCCCTGCCCGCAACGCCCCCTCGGCGAGACCCTCCAGCACGTACGAGTCGAGACACGCACACACTCCTCACGCGACCCTCCCACCTACCCCCTAACCAGCCCACGTGACGCCTCTTCCACCACCCCTTGTCCCCATGTCCTCCGTCCCACAACACACCACGCCTGCCTCTATTCATCCCAACATCTCTTCAGCGCGTACACTGAAACTCCCCTTCAATTTCCACGATAATACCACTCCAAACCTCCCCATCCCATTCCCCGCTTGCGAGTGAACCCGTTTAAAAGGATGAGCATCTGAAAGAAACCGCCGATATTTGACGTCGATAGGCCATCCAATGGCTGCTTTGCGCATGCAAGTTGACTCCGAAGGAAGTGGTGAGCGTAGCGACCTCTAGATTGCTACCTACAGGACATCGTTCAGCCTACACGTCACCTTCGGCTCATCTGGAAAAGGAGAATGAAGCCAGAAAACTATGAATATTGCGATTTGGAAAGTTACCAAATGCTTCGCGTGATTGATTGATTCGCGTGAACACCGCATTCGTCGATTTAAACTGTCGCAGGTTTATTTTGCAAATTTTCTTGTTTTATAACCATCTTGTTTCTTATTGATCAAGACAAGAAGAGCCACCAGAGCTTCCCACAGCTTTATGCTATCGTAAAAATCGTATCTCTCGTATGGGACGAAGAAGGGTAGGATGTACGTCGAGGTGAAGAGAGAAACACTGTGATGAGATTGGGCGCTGACAATTAAAAACATTTGTCGGATTTTTTATTCCATTTCATTTAATTTCCATATATTCCGTTAATTATTCTAAGAGTTAAGTATTCTAGGTGGCTGGTGCGGTAATCGTGGGTCACTGAGTGCGACTTTAAATAATTTTTAGATTAGTCAAAAAATAATTCTTGGACCACACATCACTTATCTGAATCTATTTTTGCGTTGGAACTCACCAATTTCGGCAGTTAACGGAATGATACAAGAATTACATTTTCAAATTTCTTCCTTAATTAAAGTACTCGTAGATCATGACCGTGAGTTTTCGGCGTGGTATTCGAAAAAGAATTAATTATACCGACACTTCTGCGATTGATATATAGAATTAATTTATTAATTATGTTGTGTTCCAATATTAGACTTTGCATGCCACCTTGATATTTGTTAACAGCTATTATAATGATAAAAAATGTAACATTACACGTTTAGAATAAAATCGCTGTATATGTACTCAAATCAAAAATGGAGTGGAGAGAGGGAGGCAAATCGTGATTGGTCCCTGACGGCAAGTATTCAAATCGGATTTATCTAGTGCAGTATGTCTTAAAAAACATTTGCTACCGCCAAATATGGAGCATCCGGGACAACAAAAATCGATGTGTTGGTAAGAGGAAGTCGTACGGTCAAGGAAATAGTTCTATATAATGTAAAGAACTGGTCTTAGATTTACAACGGGAGACTCACAAAAAGCCGGACACTTTTATCTCTTACGACCGGGCCCCGTCATGTGAGACGGGACTCGAACACATTTTTTATTACCGTGGATTCTTGCCCTGGGGGTCGAGGATCGAATAATCACAGAGGGGTTTTGAAAGTAAAATGAAAGTTTATTTAAATCAAGTATTTGATTTATTATTGAAAGGAACCAAAATGTGCGTCTCGAATAGCCAAACAAGAATATTACCACGTCTCGGAAAGGAGAGAATTTGCGGGTACAGGCGGCACGGATGGATGGCGGTGCGGTTACTGGTGCATGGGCCGGATGGCCCGCGCCTCGACTCCTCCGTATCGGCTACTTGGATTTGCCGAATTATGACCATGGACAATAATGACCCGCTTGGCCCGACAGGGCCCTAATGACCCGACAGGGCCTAACTGACCCGAAAAGGCCTAACTGACCGCTGACTATCTCTCCGTGCGATTATACATATAATAAACCCGAGACGGATGTTTTCGGCCAGGTGACGATTGACGTCAAGGAAAGACAAAGGTCACACTTCCGAGACCGTTTCTCTTTGGCTATTCTGAGCTCTGCCAAATAACATAATTGACATATACAAAGAGAAATCCACCGAATGCATATTTAAGAAAAGAGGAAATCCAACTGTTTTCATCGTGAAGAGATGGGAAATCGACCATCAATAAACGGGTTGCAACATAGGTTTAAGAAGTAACCATGGTTTGGAAAAAGAGGCAATTTGAAGTGATGGTCACCGAATGACTATCAGTAAAAAATATGAAAACATTGCAGAATTTTTGGATGAGAATTCAGCAATAAAAATAAAATATAGTTGTTTAATAAAGCGCAAGTATAACATTAAAAATCTTATAGAGATGAATGGGGAGATGTTTAACAGAGTCGAGGAGCAAAGGGCACTAATGGGAACGGTCAAAAGAAGAGAAATTATAGTGCGTAGCTCGACACTGAGAAGATATTTCCAGTGTGATAAAAAGCAAAAGGTAATGTAATAAGAGTATTAGGGGGAGGTGAAGGAAAACAAATGCTGGAAAATATCAAAGTACATGATGAGTTTTTGACTACGAAGTGAGTGGCTTAACCGCTTCCCTGACAACTTTTTACCGTAAAATTCAATTGACCTTTTCTGTAAAATTCAATGTTGCCAATATGTTTTGTATTTTCTTCTTTTTTGTTTTGTTTGCCCTGTAATTATTTTGTTGGGAAACGTTAAACTCTATAAATAAATAAATAAATAAAATGTAAAAAAAGTGAAATTTTTTATTGCTTATCATTAGAGCTAGATAAATCAGAATACGTGGTTATGTACGCTTTAGGACTTACTTTACAATATTAATGTTACGAATGAATTTTAAACGAAAATTGATAATTTTTCGCAAATTGGGGAAGATTTGATTTTTCAACAATTACAATAACTTTTTTCCTGGAAATGTTTGAAATAATTCATGGTCACATTTGTTTATAAAGATACATGAATAAAGATAAAAGATCATAAATACAACATATATAAATAATGGGAAAAAAGCCAATTTGCATTAGCATGATAATTGTTGAAACATAGAATGGCACAGTGTGCGACAGGAATGGTGGAAATGCTCATGACTGAATAGGAAAAGGAAAAATGAATAAGGCAGGATATAATGACCATGAAGCATTATCCGGTTAACTAAAGGACTGGGGTCAGTGCGTTATAAATACAGTTCAGCAAATAAATCCACCGTAAAATGCAAAAGCAATGAAACTTTCCCAAAGGCGGAAGGCCAAAATAAGTACCACGATCAAAGGGCATAAGTTATAGCAATTGGAACAGTTCATACACTTTACGAATATTTTTAATAAGATCGAGTTTTAAAGTAAAAGGTGAATGACTGCGTCAGCAAGAGAAATTTTAATGATATTGATGAAATTGATGAAGGGAAGAATCCGTATTGGGGAAGAGAGAGGTTTCGTGTTTTGAGCAGTGAGGAGGGTGAGGGAGGGCTCGGGATGGTACTGAGAACAGAGTGGTCCAACGATTGATTTGAAGCTCAGCCCTTAATAGTCCATAAACTGTCCTAAAGTAAGTAATATTGTACTAAATTGGTGGATTTTGAGATGTAAGTATGGAAAGGATGGAAATAGCAAGGTGGCTAGTATGAAAATAAATGAAAAGCTGCTATGTGAGGTAGGAGAGCGAAGGGGGCTGATATCAGTTGATATGCAATAAAGAAAACGAAATGGAAAATGATAAAACAATGGGAACAATGGATGCATGGCATACTGAGAAGTAACGATATGCTGAGGAAGGGAATAAGGGAGAGAATGTGGGCAACCGTAGGAGAGGGAGGAAAAGAATAGGAATTATGGACGGTATAATGGGAAACGAAAGTAATGCTGAGTTAAGAATGAACAAATTCGTTGGAAATAAATTTAGGATAGGTTGGATCCCCATTGTCGGAGTCTCTCAGGACTTCCTATGCACCAACCAGGAATAAGGGCTTATGATGATGGCAAAGTTCTGTTCATGTCATGAACTTCATCCATTTTTTGATAAAGAATCCAATGAATGGGTTGAATACGCCCGAAAAAATTTACAGATTTCAAAAAAATCTGGACAGGGATTTAAACAAACTGTGATTAGCGACATCTAATTTTCATAGCATTGCCAATAGAAGAGGGATAAATGATTTAAACAAATGAGAATGTAAAGATATCCTCCATTATGAATCCAACGACTAAGGGCAGCAATTTCCTTTTAAGTCAATTTGTTGTTTGATCTCAATTTTTCAGTCTTAATAATGGGAGTTCAAAAGGCACGCGTGTTAAATTAGGGTAGCTTCATCTGATTTCAACCAAAATTCGAGGTAAGATCAACTAAGGTAAACCAAGAGGAAGTATCCATTGATCTAGATAATCTATTACTATCTGTAGATGGGAATGTAAATTCCACAAACCGCGCATTATTGTGTGAACTAAAAAAGGTGATATAACGCCTACAGTTTACGAAATGATAATGATAACAAAGACTCTCGAATAAAAACAAAGATGGTAAGATAAAATCTACTATTGTATCTCAAATACAGAAAATTAGAAGAGGAGAGGACAATATGGAACACCATTTAGAAAAGAAGAACCAGATGGATTGGGAAAAGTCCCCAGAGGAAGACCCAGGAATAAGTTCATGGACCAAATAAAGAGAAAAGTACATAGGAAAAGACACCAGGAGGTAAGGGAACTAGCATTAGATAGGAAAGGGTGGAGGGCTACAGTCAGCCTATCTTAGGATTAAACGACCAATGATGATCTCAAATATACGAGTGAATATCCCACAAAGGAAAAAAAAATATCCATGGTGACCATTCTATATGACATTTTCGCGCTTCTGTGCTCTTGCAGGTGACTACGTAAAAAATATAATATCGCGACTAGCTCGCGACACCCTCAAAATTTCCCTAATGTCGACGTTTCCAGGCCACTGACTACCGATGCTCGTTCCTTCCCCCAGCCCTACCTCGCCCTCCTCCCTGCTCAAAACACGAAACCTCTCTCTTCCCCAAGAGCGCTAAACACTCCCGCCACGACCCTGCGTCCACTTCACCCTCGCCCCTCGGCTCCATTCACTGCAAACGCCACATCCCCCCCCTCTACAGCCAGTTCCCCCCCTCGCCCTGACTTCAGTGCACTACAAATCTCTCCCCTTCCACCCCCGCCCTCAAAACCTCCGCCCACTCCCGACCTCCACCCACTTAGAGCGAAGACCTACGCCGCCAATTTGGACAAGGGCCGCCCCTCTCCCTTCCCCTCCCCCTCCCCATCCCATCCATTCCTCCTGAAAGCGAAGAAATAAACTCCCTCCTTAGTTAAGATAACCCCGAGCGCCGCCTTTTATCCATGGATGAATCTGCGGAGAATTGAGAGCGCTTCAAATTAGGAGGGTGGGGAATGCAATTGGGACGTTCCTCCGACCTCTCGCCCTTCTTCCGCTGAAATACTAATCGTCTTGGAAGAGGAAAAATATTAATGGGATATTCTTTGTTTAAATAGCGATGGCTATTAATCATATTGATGCCACCGTTTGTAAAGTTCCCCATTTCTTAGAGATCAAATACTGATATTCTCGGGAATTGAAACCTACTAACGAAGTATTCCTCTTCAAATACTGATGATAATCCCCATTAAGGGGGTAAATGATCTATATCTATATACTACCCTGCGAGCTGCTGCATGGACATGTGGCAGGGGGTGTTAGGTCACCAGCCGTGTAAAGATGTAAGGTTTGGGGAGGTGAAATGCTGACGTATATTATGGGAGTGTATGTAGTGTAGATCAGTTTTTATTGTGGTCGCTTATTGTGCACAAAAAGAACAAATTTTTTACCTATCTGTTCGGCAGGGTACCTCTCTCATTTTATCGCTTCTGTCAGACCCAGGGATGTATTGAGGCGTCATGACAACATTCTCTGTGTCGCTCTGAAACACTCCAGTTCTGAATTTCTCTAGCACCCAAAGCTTAGCGTGTAGCCTCCGGTGGAACGGTTGGCTTTAAGGAGAATTTCAATTAACAACGAAATCAAATATTCCAGATACCGTATGGATTATTAACAGCTGCTAATTACAGATTTCATTCATGATAATTTAACTCTGAGGTGGATGAGAGATAGACTGCTGGATTAAAAAGATAATCATATCAGCACCAAAGGTTAAAACATTGGGTTCCTAATTGTTAGGTGCGTCTTATCAAAAAAGAACTTTTATCTTCCAAAATATTTATTTTGATAATAAAACATATCCCATGTTCAAAGTTGTGTGGAATTAATAGCCCGCAATAGCCGCATGAGGCGCTCAAATACCATACTCGAAAAAATGGACTACTCTGCAAAAAAAATTTCCCAAGAGTAAGCACCCAATGTCACTATCCTCTGGGCAAAATTTTAAATTATTGGACTTAAAATTATGCCTTCCCCACACTCTCTGGAGGTGGAACTAGAAGAGATAACAGTAGCAGTTGTGACATACGGAGCCATATGGCTAGTGCCGCTATTGAGGAGACGGAATCCGGTACGCGCCTGCTCCGACCGCCAAAATATCCTCAGCAGCTAAAGATACGGAAAATACTCGTTGAGGCTGATAATAAAACTACAAGACAAGTTCATCCTCGGTACATGATGAAGCTACAGTTTTGCGCTATTCTGCATTCCTTCTAGAATTACTGATACGCTCACTTCATTGCAGTAAGTCCTTGGTATGCGTCGTTTCGATTTACGTCTGATTCGATGTTACGTCCATGATGAAAAGGGTCGGCGGAAAATTTTCCGAAAAATTTCCTATTTTATGCTAATAAAATAGACCGTATGTGCATATGCTTGCATTTTTTGATAACTGAGACAATCATTCTGTCTGAAATTGCTATTTTTTCCGGGATAAGAGAAATAAACGAATTTTGATATTAACGCCTTGAATTATCGCGGGATTGAAGTGGTCAGGAATCTCTGAATGCCTTTTACGTTGTTTCGACTTACGTCGCTCTTCTTCCACACGCATCTTCGATGTAAATCAAGGGCTCGTTATCCGTAAATTTGGATAAGCTGTATACTTGCCACAAGTCCTTATCCATATTCCATTCTCCGTATAATTGTAACTATTCGGCTGTACAGCTTAACTAGAAATGCCTCCAAACAGGGCTAATGTGACACACATATTGCAACTATGAGTGAAATAAAACGGTTCAACTTTGTGGAGTTCTATGTGAGTCTGTCAGTGAGCACCTGGAGATGATGCCAGGCATCGAAATTCGGATTGTGCAATTAATTGACCTGTGAACTGATCAGTGGAGTGTAAAAGTTATTTTCACTTATTAGCAACTCATAGGTTACCAAACACTTAAGGCTATCCCAGTTTAGTGAAGGGTGGCGGGACAACTTTTGTAAAAACGCCTCAGACCGTTTCAGACCGTAAGAAGGACTTCCCCTCCTTGACAAGGAAATACATAATTGTTCATGAAATAATAATGAGTTCAACCGAAACAGGAGGCTTTTCATGATAAATTATCTGGGCTGGTTGGAATGTACTTTGACAGTTCAATGATTTACTCTCGAATTCAAATCATTTTCCATTAAATATTTTTTCCAGTATTTAAAAAGTTATTTTAAAAAATTAATTTTTTTCAATATGTATTTTAGTTATTCAGTTACTATTTTAGTCCTTCAGTTATTTTATTTAATGCAGTTTAGTTAATTCATTTTAGTTATTCAGTATTTAATTTTTCTAAATGTTAAATCTATAAGTCAATATAACAAATGCTACCCGGTACAGTCCAATTATAACATAAATATAGAACTCTCACGGATCAATGACGATCAGAATTTGTCTTCCAAGTGTTCAAAAACAAGCAAATGTCACGGTAAGTGTTTTGATGGTTTTTTGGACCTTTTAAGCTGACCCAAGGGAGTGACTGAGGGGCGAGATTCTTATCTCCAGAGATTGAATAGTTACAGCAGTGAGAAGCTTTTCCACTTCACTCGCCCGAATAAGAGAACAATTTGGGTCCGTCCATCTGTCTCAGCCGTTAATCACGATCCGCACTGCAAAGGATGACCTGGGCGTGGCTCCCCTGAACAAACATGGCCATTAGACCTTATCCGTAATACGGAACTAAGTTCGCCCCCATGCGAGAATCGGAAGCATGAATTAGAAGGGCTGTGAGACCCACTGGCGAAGAGTAAAGGTGAAGGGGTTCTGAATATTTTGCGTCCTCACGTGATTGTGCGTCGCCATAATAGAATCGGGACAATGAAAGGGATGAAACCTGAGCATCCGGGCGCGGGGGACGTGAAGAGGGAGCCCTCTGGAAGTACTAAGGGTGAGATAGGGAGGGTAAACCACGCTCGGAAGGGCGGCGTAGACTCCCTCTCATACTATGCCTAAGGTCACGGAGGGTGAGACAGGGCAGGGCGTTTTTTGCCTGAATGGAAAGTTTGTTTATGTTTGGTACGTGTGGGAAACACTCGAAACGCGCTCTTCTGAAAGAATAGATAAATATCGACGCTGTTCTCATCATTGACCTCGTAAAGTGCTGAAGAATCCTTCGGCTAGCCGGATCTTCATCGGAATACTGAAGATCCAGGCAAAATCTACTCACCGAATTCCATATTTTATACTCCGCTGAAGATAACTTGAGCGAAAATTTTCGCTAGAAGTAATAATAATATATATATATATTTATTTATTAATTTTTTAAGAACTTTGCATAATTTGTAATATAATACACTTTATCAAATGAAAGTCTGAGGCAAAGAAAACTTGAAAGAAAAAAGAAAAAAAAAAAGAGGCACTTACAAACATGTACATTTGATGAGCATATGTAACAGGTGTACTCACAGATATGGACAATCATATATACATTAATAAAATAATATTTATAATTAGTACAATGCATATTATCAATATTGAAAGGGATATTTATAGAAATTAACAATAATATTTTTTATACAAGAATGATAACATTTCCGATGTAAATTTGTGTACATTGTTTGATTTAAACATGTTGTCAAGAATACATTCCATATCCTGAAGCTGGAATTCACTGTGGATAATTGATACACTAGTCCTTCACTTTGGAATGTTACATCGTTTTTTTTCCTCTTACTCGTCTGCCTGAATCACTCTGGTTTACAATAATATAACTATACAAATTATTCAATAATAGAGATCTGAACTTTATCTTAATATTATTTTTTCAATTTCAGCAGGTATAGGAAGAATGTGGTAAATATTTTAATGTTAAAGACACGAAAATATTATTTTGCATGTGTGATATTTTCAGTGATTAACTTAATATGTGCACAGTCTACTAGTCATACTTGACTAATTCTATTCTCGCCGTGCGCTGAAAAACGCTGTCACAACCAAAGATGTTTTCTTCAAATATGTAAAAACCAACTGCCTTGAGTTATCGATTTATTCTAAAAAAGGGTTAAGAACCAACATACATTTCATTCTGTTAAACGTCAGACGAGATTTAAGTGATAAAAATTCCTTATTTTTTTATAACAAAGTCTCTCTTGAGTGCACACCCCTTCCATGTACCATAGGAAACGGCTTCTATTTTTGGTATCTCGAAGAGTAGTTCGGCAAGTGGTTGATATTGTCTTATCTTAGAATAGATGAGAACTATTTCATTATTTTGAGATCAAATTCATTGAACTTTATGTGAATTGATACCCCTAGCTCCTATTACTTTAAGTGGCTTCAGAGTTTCCGATTCTGGCGATTGGAAACAAGATGCATTAAGGTGGCTGGAGCGATTTTCGTTTATCCACAGATTTACGTGAAAATTTGAAAGCGTACACTTTTTGGTATTATAAAAAGAGAAACGTGAGCGAAAATGCATGCTGCCGATATGGTTTCTTGGCAATTCAATGCCAGTTTTTGAAGTAGCCTCGCGACACATGGCGTATGCTTTGAAATAAATCGATTACATACATACAGACTTTCCTGTAAACGCAAGTCAATACATTTCATATTATTTGAATGGTTTCTGACAAATATAAAGGCATGGTTGCGAGTAAAAAACACGTATTTACGTATCATTTTCGCTTGTATGACGAATTTTTCGCCCTAAACCCAGGTCAAATATTGCTTTATTTCAGGCAAAAATTTAAAAATATAATTCTTGCATTAATTCCCGTATAAACGCATGTAAGAGGCGCACCCGTGTAAGAGGCGCACCCCTATTTTTAAGCGTCGAAGTTTAAGAAAAAATTTTGGGGCTTTTTTATCCTCCTATCGCGAGGTTTTGCGGACCTAACTTCGAACTTTCGGCCATTATCAAAGCCTTCCGGACAGTCACACCGAGCTCTGATTTTTAATGCCGTTTTCCCCCCACAATTTTCCTAATCCACAAGTCGTAGTCGCTGTGAGTATGGGTCTTTTAGACTGAATTTAACTTTTACATATTATATTTTGCTGTAAGCAATGACGAGCGGGGATTCATGTAAGAGGGGCACCATCATTTTCGGCTGCGATTTCAGGGAAAAAAAGGTGCGCCTGTTACATTTTACGGTAAATGTATTACTATATCGATAGATGCTTCGATTACATCAACGGATTCTATTCGGTGAAGTGTGATTCAAGTTTTTGGCTCGAGAAGTTATTAAAATATAAGTAGGTACAATGGCTCACATCAGCGCTCCAACCACCTTAAAAATCTGGTAGTACATAGGCACATGAATGTTCCTTGATTGCAATAGAAGACACCATAAATCGCAAAAGGTGATGCCGAAGATTTCAAAGCGCTGCCGGTAAATTTCCTCCACGTAATTTAAATTGAGAGATACTATTTGGACCAAGTTTTCCCCGAATACCACGTCACAAAACATCTTTGACTTTACTAGATGAGCAAAAACAGCCCAAAGACCGATGATGTGGACTAATATAGTGGATGAGATTTAATCTCCTACCTTAATGGGCAGACCATGAAACTGATTCACAACACGTCGACTGAGGTAGCCAGGGTCGTGATTGTTTATTTGAAAAAATTATTTGAATTTTCAAAGCACGGGTAAATTATTTTTCCAACTTATAGCTTCAAAAATGTATTTTAATCCTTTCCAATCCCTAAAATTTACTTTGAGTGATTGATTTTTACTGTTAACGTCGGTGCGTGGAAAAAATATCAGTTGACCAATTTATTTGATAGCCTATCTGTCATCTTTTGGAATATTATCTAGATGAGTGGCATAGGGCCAAAAATATTGTAATGTCATTGTCATGATGTAATAAATCTAGTCTGGCATGTTTTGTTCTTATTTCCATTTTTCCCATTTACTGAGCCCACGGCCGTACTGCCATACTCGACAGAACTATGGAGATACTCTTCAACTTGGGTAAATTCGTCAGGGCTGCCTACTGACTAAGACTGAAATGACTTCTACGATGGCCCTCATCAATACATTAATGCAATACCGTACGCTTATTACTTTTCTTTTTAAAATTATGGTACTCTTCTGTTTTCAAGGGCTCCAATTGTTAACTTTATGCCACATCAACTCACGCAAGGTCATAATGTTGAGATAAATGTAACACTCGGCGATGTCAGAAATGGAATTCGACTCCGAGACCTTAGAGTTGCCAAGTGGGCAAGCACATAAGCACGCCAAATACCACGGCTGGTACGGCTAATACGTTTCATCAACGAAAAAAATATGATGATTTGAAATTTTAAAATGTCAAAATTCCTAGCTTGATTGATGCATTTGAAAAAAACCAGCAAATGCTCGTCAGGATGCGAAATTATACCAACACACGATACTTCACTAAATGTTGTAGAAACAATGGTTATTAATGTGTAATGCAGCTACGTAAATGTGCATAGGTACAGGGATATGAACAGGTTTTACAGGAAGCATTTGATACCTGCTGTTAGTACTAATTATAAAATTACGAAAAAGTCATTATAACATATCACTTTATCAGCCACAAAACCCGTCGAAAAATCTAATTGTAAAGTCTCGTTCGTAGCTATTGTGGTATGGTTCGTTGGAAAAATAACATTTCAAACTTGTCCCTAATCTTAATCTCATGGCATAATGATATTCTACCGCAGAATGCAAGGCTTCGTTAAATCTTTATGACGCCGAATCACAATATATTATACAAAAATATGAATCGACAAATTTAGCAGAAATTTGGATACAGTATCGGGGTTTATCCGCAGGATATCTGCGTCATGCAGCTCCTAGAATTAGGAGCGGTTTGACGACGAAGATGAGGGCGGAATAGTGATGGGGTGAAAAAGAGAACGTTGATGAGGCGCGAACAAGAGTATCGCTCGATGAAAGAAGACTCCGCAGTCCACAACCGCAAAATACAAGCACACGGCTCAACCTCCTTCCCGTAGACGCCTCGGTAGAGCCCTCGCTATATTTAGAACGTAACCCTCGGAACATGTTAATGCCACGGCTTTTTATTTTAATATAACACGAGGAGGTGTGGAGCTCAAAGTGAGGGAGAGAGGATCACGGGAAGACGGATATTCACGTTATAAAAAAATGAGAACGGAGAGAAAGAGACGGAATATGGGGCTCTATGGTGAGGAGAAGGAAAAGAAGAAAAGTATGAAGAGTCGAGAAGGATGCTCTAGAGGAATTTTGAAGGGGACAGTGACGTGTTTATTGTTAAGTTACGGACTTGGGGTCCACGGCGTGAGGGAGGGAGAGAGAGAGGGAGGGATTGGGGCTGGGTTTAGGAGTGGGAAGGGAAGAGGGAGGTCGGAGGAGGCGGCGGAGGGTGTGGCAGTCTCAAGAACCTCCGGGAGGACAAGAAAAAGAGGTAAGGGGACGTCTCGGAGTGGGAGAAGAAGAGAAAAGCACGCGGGTAAGTGGACGGGATTGCGGTGGGGCGCCGAGGAGGGGTTCAAGTGAGCTCGCCCCCATGAGCCGGATGGCTCTGGTTGGCTGCCTTCCCACCCACCTGAAGGGGGAGGGCTGGCGGTTGGAGAGGGGAGGGGGCGGAGGAAGAAGGGTCGAGGGAATAAAAAATTTCTCGCGAGGCTGAGGGTGGGAATTGCAAGTGAAGGGGGGGTGACTTGGGCGTTAAGTCAGTGCTCTCCTTTCGTGGCGAGAAAATTAGAGGTTCCATAACGATTTGTCCAGCGACGTTAATATTTAACCATGTATTTAATATTTGCTGAAAAAACCTTAATTTACTCCGAAAACAATGATTATTCCTTTTTGACTTAATGCCTAATGCCTCCCCTATCATTTACCGGTGATTAGCTTAAATTATGGATAAGAAATATGTTAAGATCCGCGGTTCCCAAATCTGTTTTATGCCTCGTACACCAAAACGGTTTTAATGTATCTTCACGCATTTAAAAGTGACAATTAAAATAAAGTGAAGGTAATGAATGCAAATTTTGCCGATGAATTTCAAATTACACATTTAAAAAACTATTAAAAAATTGGAAAAGAAAAAAATAATTCAACCAATAAAAAGAAGTAAAATAAAAATCAACTGGTAATTTTGATTTTTCATGATGGGTTTTCATTATTTTAAGACCGAGGCAATCAAATTAATGAAAACATAGCAACACCTAACAAAAACTATCCTTAAATGTACATACAAAAAAACTGAAACGTAGGCTCGCACCCCCTGGAATTCAATCGCACACCCCCAATCTCCACATCTTCGAAAACCCTGGTCCGGAGGAAAAATAACTTAAAATTATTTACGGTTTCAATGCCACTACTGATGAGCAATTAGATGATATGATGCATGCTTTACTAGTCACACGATACAAATATGCATGTTGTACTATCATGAAAAATCATTCAAATTCGGTATAGCTTTCGCAATTCTAATAAATCTTACAAACCGTTTCCAAACATAACTTGGTCACGCGTAGCAGTCGTAAGATATCATTTTTGAACGTTATCATTGATTATATAATTTCTGGTAGCATTAATTACAATTGCACTAAAATTCAAGGGTTTGTAGTCTATTAAGCCAGGAAAATTAGAGAATATTCTAATTAATTTCTGCATGCATGGATTTTTGTACAATGTTAATGTTTTTTAATGAGCATCCGTAAATATTCCTATTTTAACAGGTAGAATATTTATTCGCAATATTCCTACTTCGAACCTTTGTTTCGCCGACCTCAAGTCACATACCTACAACTACAAAGGTAGGGACGACAATGAGACCTTGGCGTACCAATAATTTTGGGGAGGGGGTAAAATGCTAATTATCTCATTGTTTTTGACATGTTTGCCTCCACATTCTCTCCTGTTCACCAAAAATCTTCAATATACAACGAAGAAGAATACTTCAACCAATAAAAGGTAGCATGAACCCTACAAAGACAACCGTTAAATTAATAGAATATGCCACGATAGGAGACCACCGACTTTCATAACTATTAGTGTTTGAAGTAAATAAATTAAATTTAGTATTCGTCTGCCACGAATAATGACATGGCTAAATATAAACTTAGCTGGATAGACCGTGATGGAGTCATTTTCTCGCCACAAAAGGAGAACACAAACTTTCATAGCCGATAATAGTTTGGTTAGAATAAAGAGTGAGTTCTACTCATCTTCTTCATCAAAATAATTTCCCATTTCTTTCTTTTTTGGTGTAATAAGACAAGGGGATACGAGGGAAAATGAAAGAATCATCCATTAACACGATGTCATGCAGTAGAGAAAGGAAGAATCAAACGAGACTCGAATAAGGGGTAGATCTAGAGGTGATGGAAATAGATGGGTGAGCAAGGATCCTCCAGCCACACTCCACATCCGTCTTCAGCCACAGAGAGCTCCTGATGAATGAAATGTTCACAATAGTAATAAGAATGTAATAGAGGCAGTAAAAATATAATCATCGGCCGGGCTTCTGTTCCACTCTCAGAGGAATTAACACGGCAAATCGTCACCCCAGGCGGGGAGTGTGAAGGCCTTCGTGGATGTTGGAGGAGGTGAATGATTAAGAGTGTGCGGTGAGGGAGACTTGGGAAGGTAAGAGGGGACTGAGAGATACGAAGCGAGGTTGCACAAGGAAGGGGCAAAAAAAACCCATTCACCTCGAGCTTCCTGTCTGGGAGAGCGATGCAAAGCACTGAAGATTAGTCGCGAAAGCGAGAATTAATAATTTTCAAACAGGAGAGGCGGGATTTCCCACGATTTTAATTCCACGAGAGGTCGCAAGGAGGAGACACGAATCCCGCGAAATGATAAGAAAAATGGGATTTCACGACTGCTTAAGCTGTTCCGCGCCGTTCGAAACGGAGAGAGAAAGACGAAGAAGAATTTTAAAAAAAGCACGAAAAAAGAAAGATTTCACGCGAGGAGAACTTTGTGAAAAAAATGATGCGAGGGTGAAAGAAATCCTTCTGGAGCATTAAAAATCTCTTGCAAGGAGAGATAAAGGACGGATTCGCGTTACCGAGACTTCGCGGGAAGCTGAAATGATTATTATTTTATTCCCGTCAGCGAAGGAGCGCGTGTTAAACTTGAGAGGGGTTAAAGAAAGCCCTTTAAGTCTCCACTTTAATTGGAGCAGAAGGCTCTATTAACTGGGAAAATATCTGTGCGAGACGGTTGTGGGGAATGGAGATTGTAACACGAGAAAACGAAAGTAATGAGAGATTCTCAGAACAAAAGGATGGCTTCTTTATTTAGTGGAGAGAGGGGAGGCATAAGCATTTTATAACAGGAGGAGCGCTCTCGCTTATGAATAAATTACTGGACAATGGGTATTTATTTGCACGCTGGTACACCCTATCGTTGAGCATAATTTCATATATTGCGCCCTATGCTCAACTCAGAGATTTTGGAAACTTTATTTTCTGCTTTATAAAGGCATACTGACGACTTTATTTTCTGCTTTTAAGGTGTTAGGAAAAGTATCATCATAGGGAAAGAAACACTGTAGGCTTAAAAAAAATTGCGATGTTTGAATCTCGGCTATCGACATTTAGGAAATATACTGTATAGTGCCGCATGTAGTTTATAGTTTATAGTGGCGCATCAGGCATGCATTTGCAGCGATTCTGACATGCGTTTGAAGCGATCATGACACGCTTGTGCAGCGCCCCTGACGCGCTTGTGCAGCGCTGCTGACACCCGTTTGCAGCGCATCCGACATTCAAAAAAAGGGAAGTTTAGGAGTGCTAGACGCGCTGCTGCAGCGCCTTCGCGGCAGCTGCAGCGCTACCGTGCAGCGCATCAGATGCGCATCTGCAGCATTTTGTGTTTACTGGGTTAGATGATGTGATATTTAGAGATAATTCTTTATTTGGAGCTGCTTTTGGTGTAGGTTTTTTTATATCCATATAATAGAAGTTTTAGATGGTCCATAGGGATATCACACTCATACCCATATGGCGCATCTATACCTATGAATAAATTACTGGAAAATAGGTATTTATTTGCACGCTGGTACACCCTATCGTTGAGCATAATTTCATATAATGCGCCCTATGCTCAACTCAGAGATATTTTGATAGAGTATTAATGGATTCCCAATCATTGCATTGACAAATGATGTGGTGCGAAGTCACTCGCATGGGTGCGTATACATCAAGGGTTTGCAAGCATTTGCCAAGAAAAAATCATTTGACTTGACCGGAATTCTGACCTGGATCTCCCAATTGCCGGTCAGGTGTGTTAGCCACACCAGGTTTGAATCCCGGTCAAGTCAAATGATTTTTTCATGGATAATTTTAACCCTTGGAGTATTAGTGGACGTAAAATTACGGAAGCAAAGCAGGAAAATAATTGAAGCATTCTGAGGACTTTATTTTCTGCTTTAAAAAATGCGCTTGGTAGATGTACAATGTGCAATGATTACACAGCTCGTTTCCTGACTTGAGGAGTCGGTATTCGATGCAATTAAGAAGGCTTAAGCTTTACTAATTGCCATACTTTGTCTTGAAATATTTTGGTGAAAATGTAGAGAAAGAACTGATTATAGATGTTTGGAAGAATACAGAGATATGATAAAATGAATACAAAGAGCCACCAACAGGGCTCGAGAAAAAAAGACTATGTTACCTATAGATGTACGACATAGGACGGAATGATAGGTAAGAGACGGCAACACCAAATGGCGCATGAAATTCACTCACTCCAGATTAAGGGCCACGCTCTTTTCCCTGCAACTTCATCGGCTAGATCTCATACGTATTTTATAAATAATAGGTTTTACCTTGGTGCACTCAAAGACACTATCGCAATAGAACTCATGACCATGAGGCAGCAATCACATACCGCCTTAACTTATATCAAAGATCGGACCTTAAGCAAAATAGCTGAAGTTTTGAAAAGTATAGATTTTACATAAGGTAATCTGCCTAAACAGAGACAACATTGAGACTTAAATGCTCTGACCAATGGGCTGACGAAACGTTTTAACTACTCGGCTAAAAATATTAAGAGATATTCGTAGTCGACCTTCCTCCAGTTTTCTGAAGAGTAAGCTATTTCCTCTACGCCGGAAGATAGAGGATAGGGGGAAGGTTTTGCCAGTAGGAGAAGGTATCCAATTCACTTCATGGTTGAGAAGAGCCGTCCTTGGGGAGTTGCTAAACGGGCACGATGCACTGGGGGGTTCGAAGTAGGCCACGCCACAGATCTACCCCCTAATAACCTGACTCCTCCACCTCCGTCACCCTCGACATAAACTGGGTTTTAATAGAGATGAGAGGAAAAAACCCTAGGGGGTCGCAAAGTAGGAGGATGAAGGGGGAAATAAGGGATGGAGAGGGGCGTAAGGTCACGTGGTGTTGTTCAGTAAACGGAAGGAGGGGAAAGGTTGCAGAAGGGGAGGGGGTGGTTTTGAGGGATGAAAAAAGATAGAGTGACAAAAAAGGGTATTCTACTGTAAAGGGGGGGTTAAGGCTTGGATGGACGGTGGGGTAAGGGGAAGAGGGAACAATGGAAGACTGGAGTGCGCCACTTCTCAGTTTGCCGTCCATTATTCGGGTCTTTCATTCAGTTAGGCCGGTGAGGCGAGAGGAGATCGGCCGTAGAGTACGGAGCTGGACCGGTAAGGGCTGGGGTTCGATGAAACCGAACTTCTGGTCGGAAGGATGTCGAGGCTGGTTGAAGGGGCTGAAGACAATGATGGGAAGGGGATGGAAGATAAGGAGAGATTGCGATGGAGGGAATAAAAAGGAAAGAGGTGGTCTTTGATGAAGGAGCTCACGGCGAAGGGAAGGGAAAAATAATAAAAAGAATATCTACTTTCCCGTCAAGCAACGAAGAGGCTTCTCGGTCGCTTTTGTCCTCAGCCTACTATTCTCGTGGTTTAGGGCGTTCTTTTTGAAAAGCGCAGCTTACCGGAGATATTGGCGGGGGATAGCCATTTTACACGTTTAACTGAGAGACGTTTGAAAGATAGATGAGAGGTGGTCTCCAAGGGAAGGTCGTTTTCAACCCCCTTATTGGAAATTTCCTATTTATAGAGCTCCAGGAGAGGAATTATTCGAAGGATAGATGAATTGGGAAGAAGAATGAAAGACTCCACGAAGGCAGGTATAGATTATATCGAGGGAAATTGGAAAAGGGGGATTTCGTAATTGGTGTTCAAATATATTAATCCTAATCGTGTTTAACTATGTGAAAAATACTTCTCGTTCCAACACCAAATAAAACAAATTTTGTTCTATAGACAGTTACAGGAAAAGGTAGATAAAATTGAGAGGGTAGGAAAATATTTTGGAATGAAGATTAAAATTGGGAAAACTAAAGTAATGAAGGCAGGAAAAGAGGAAGAAGTTCTAAATGTCACCATTGATGGAAAAATGCTAGAACAAATACTATCCTTTTGATACCTTTGAAGTGCTATACGATGGAATGGAAACTATTCGGAGGAAATAAGAAGTAGAACATTACAGGAGAAAGGCAGCCATCAGTAAAGTTAAACTTAAATAAGGAAAAGATTTGCTAAATGTTTTATTTGGAGTGTTGTGATTTATGGAGCAGAAACATAGAAAGTCCGGAGGAAAGAAGAGGAATGTTTAGAGGATTTTGAAATTTGGCCATAGAGAGGAATGGAAATTGAAATGAAGGGATAATGTGAGAAAGGAGGAAATGCTGGCAAGGGTGAATGAAGAAAGGAATGTTTTACGACCGTTAAGAAAGAGGAAGGCAAACTAGATGGGACACGTCCTGAGTAAGGAATGCCTGCTAAAAAGAATATTAGAAGGAAAGATCGAGGGAAAAAGAGGAAGATGAAGACGAAATAATAATACATAAGTTGACGGATATTACAAATGGAAGGAGTTACGAAGAGCTGGGGGAGGCTGCACAGTGTAGACGAGCATGGAAGGAACAGTTCAGTTGAAACCTGTATGAGAACAGATTTACCTTAGAAGAAGAACACTCCTTAAAGGCTAATAGTAATGAATACAATGTGATAATTACTCCACCCGACAGTAAAATTTTCGACGGCCTGGGTCAATAGACTTTTAATTACTGTCTCTGGTGTACTAAAGGGCATCGCACTTGCAAAGATGTTTCAGATGATGCTGCCAAATATGGTAGAGGAAGCTCCAGGTGATAAAATTAAGGCGCGCTACATATCGGAGACCTTTCCAAAAGGAGATTCACATCGATGCCAAAATAAACGTTCCAAATTAGCTCACATGGACTTAAGGGAAAATTCAATACACCTTTCTAAAAATAAGACTGTAGTAAATAATCTAATTACTCTAAAATCGAGTGCTGTTGAATTGATGTGAATTACTTGTACTTAAATTTTGATCCCCACTCGTGACCAAGCTGAAGAATGGAGCATAAGTGACAGTATGATCAATTCTTTAAAAATTGGCTATGCTAGTCAATATTGTCATATATGTACGGATAAAGAAATTGCAATTAATAGAATAAACCCTAAGAAGAAGACAACAACAAGAAGACAAGAAGGGACAACTTAATCAGCTACATCATGAGATATGGTGGCCTGGTGAAGAAAATCGTCGAGGGTTAGGTCAATGGGAAGAATGGCAGAGAAAGGCCTCGTTTGAGATATATAGAAAAAGTGATGAAAGATATGAAAGAGAAGGAATACGTAAATATCAAGAGAATAGCTGATACGAGAATTGATGGAGGGCTACATCAAACCAATTTCAGAATTGTTGACTGATGATGAAGAAAGAATTTGCTGAGATAATAACCATGTAAATATTGAAAATACGTCAAGATACTCCTGGACTACTTGGCGATAGCAAAAACTCCTGCCATGTGCACATCAACCACTCTAAAATTAATCATTCTGTTTATAAATACCTTGCTTGCTTCTTTATGGTGATTTTTACTGCCGGGTGATATAGAGAGAATATTGATGCTAAAATTTTTAAAACTTCTTTCAATTTTCTCTTAGGTATAGGGAAAAATTAAGTAAGAATCAAGCATGCAACTTTTAGTCGATATCTTGAAAAAATATATTGAAAAGAATCCCAGAGGTACATGGGAAAGGAGATGAAGAAGGAAAAATGAGAAGCCAGAGAAAGATCATAAGAGGAGAAATAAATCTCTAAGCGTGGAAAACCTTAATATTACTACTAATGCCAAAAAAATGGGAGAATTGTATTCATCGTAAATCCAATGAAGCTTGGAGATCTTCTCTAACTTGTGACATCAATAATAGACGGTTTCTTACGTCTTTTAAAGTGAGTTATCGATTCAGCAGTCATGACTCCGAAGATTGGTCCGTCGCTGCCCTCTACGACACTCTCATACAGTTAGCGGTGTAATTTATGAGTAAGTTTTCATTTCCACGCCTCCATAAATCTCTTCATGGATTCCACACTTGGTCTTCCACGGTAATTCTTTCCATTATTTTTTCATACCATTATATTTTATCTTTAAGAGTATTTTGCTTGGAAAAACTAGTAAAAGAACTTTATCTCTCCTTCTGAGATTTTTCATTACCCATCTATTCTCTCAGGCTCTAAGTAGGACTTCTTTAATGACAATTGTCTTGGTCCATTTGGCCTTCATCTTTCATTGATAACAGCTTTACTCAACTGCTTCCCACTTTCTTGTTATGCTGCAGTTATCGCCCAAGTATTGTTGCTGTTTCGGAGCATGCTCCAAATATACCTACCATGACAAATTTTAAGCTATCCGACACTAGCCACGGAGTCCACTTTTACGGAGTCACCCGCAATGCACAAATGTGCGAATTTCCATAGAGAAATAATCATCCGCCATCCCGATTAAGGCGGATGATTATTTCTCTGTGGAAATTCGCTTATTTATACCTACCTTTCCGATGAGATGCTTCCTTACAAGCATACGCTCTTGGTGGTCATTTGGCTTTTTTTCTGTGGAATGTTGCCTTTCTTTTATGTATTCTGCGACAAAGAGACTGATGTCTGAATCTTTTCATATTTGATGTCTATGAACAAAAATAGTCTCTCTTTTTGCTTACTTTTCTTAACATCATGGCTCTTCTTACGGGTATTCTATCATCTTCTTCCTGATAATTTCATCAAAATTTTCACCTGCCGACCAAATATGTCAATGGCAACACTTTTCGTCATATAATCCGTGAATAATTAAACTATAGTCGTACTCGTATAGTCGTATTTTGTCCGATGAAAATTCTTTTAATACCTAAAGCGAAAGAAGGCTATAATTTTCCGTTTGAAGCAACCAAACTGAGTTCAAACTATCAAAAATCGCTCTAACACTACGTTGACAGGGATGTTCCAATATCGTTCGAACGGCAAGAGGTTATCGCCATCTACGCTTTATGTCGGGTTGTCTGTTGTCATTTACCGTTCACTCCGCATGGAAGCATGGACGATGACGGGAAAACATCCCGAAATGATTCGATTCCCGGAATGCTAAATGATTAACATCAGATAAGAACCAATGAACTTTATATCAGAGGGGAGTGGAATAAAATAACCTAAAGATGTAAACTGTTGGTGAGCGCACCTCATTAGTGCTTATGAGTATGGATTACTGTCCATTCATGATCAAGCGTCTAAGTATGGGCTGTCGCGCCCTAGGTTCAGGCTATCAATCCAGTACCGCTTGAAAACGACCACTGATATGCCTTGCGGCTTAATTTATTGCTTTGGAGCGTAACGCCCGATATGCAGGGTGCCAGATCGATACATCGAGCCCACACGTATCTTTCGGATGAGCCGGATTAGTCCGAGATATTGAGTGCGGGAATTTGTTTCTTAATTTCCTGTCACGGGATGGGTCATTGAGTACAAGAGCAAGAAAATTCTCGGAATGAATCAATAAGGGGTGAGTTCTTCCGGTTTCTTATCGTCACGCCGCCAATGACTTCTCCTCTTCTCCACACCAGTTGGCGCCCGTGATAATGTATCTGGAACCCTATATGCCGGAATCAAACCAGCACCATTCCGATACCCGCTATTTCGAACCTTGCCCGTTACTATCGGTAGTACATTGACTGATGATTCGTTAGCTGTAACTATACTCTCCATTCCCTTTCCAGCAAGATAATTCCTTCATAACTCCTCAATGTTTCATACTTCATAATTTGCTTCATGCATTCCTCCCTTGGTCTCCCTCGGTAAGTTTTCTCAATTGCTGCTCCTAGAATCATACATCTCAGGAAGTAGAGTCGTCTAAATATATATGTTCCGTCTAAATTTCACTTTTACTACGCAGGGTTCCCACCAACTGATCCATTTCTCTTATAAGTGATCCAGGATTTTCCATAGTGATGGTTGAATAGTGTGTGCTATCACAAGAAAATTAGAGAAGGGAGGAAAACTATTTCAGAATGTGAGGAATTTACTTTGGGCCAAAAATTAATAAAAAGGTAAAAATACATTTAAAAAATGTATCAATGATCACTAGTTTGGCATGCATTTGAAACATGAGTTATGAATGAGAAAGAATAGAGGTGACTCCAAACTGGAGAGATAAAGTTCTTGAGAGGTATTGCGGGAAAGAAAGAAACGGACAGAGAAATAAATGCAGAAATCAAAGTGGATTAATTAGCTTAAGGAATAAGGAAGAATAGCTAAATGTAGTACTGAAAAATAATGAAAGATAGTAGAACTCAGAAAAGATGGGAAGAAGAGAGATAAAAGAGGGAAAACCCATCGAGGAAGACCACGTAAACGATGGATGGATGACGTGAAGAGAGGCAGAAGAAAGGCATATCCTGAGATCAAGTATACGATGAGTAAACTTTCAATGACAGTTGAAGACGGAGGAACTTGTCCAATGCCTAGATTCTCACGTGAAACATGGAGCAGAAACGGAAATGTCACATCCCTTCATCCCAGCTCTTCGGACGACTACTTCAGTAGTGATTCTCAACTGACAAGTTCTTTTACTGCATTCACTAGCATCGTAAAGGTCATGCTATAAGGTCAACATCGACTCTTACACAGAGACAGAGAGAGCAGATGATGCTTGATTAATCGATTATTAACGCCATTTCCATGAAGGGATGGCTTTCCCGAACCACAAATCATAATCTGCCCGAAAAGGAGTTTCCACCCGAAGGCTAATTAAATGATATTGCATTTCTCTCCCCCTTCTGCTCCACGCTAATGAACCATGGGTAACGATTATGGAACTTTATATGTAATCCGAGACTGCTTTTACGGTCGCATAGATTTCCAAAGCTTTGACTTCAACACCTCGCCTCCGCCCAATACGCCCTCGCCCAACAATGGACCCCTCCCCCCAACTAACCTCCGGACCGCTCGCGCGTGCACTAAATCCTCTTACTAGGGCCTAACCCCACCCCATGCCACCCCTCGTCCACCTCCCTCCACTCACGCCCTTATGAAAACAGGACATACCCCCTCCTTACCAACAAAGCTGGCCCACTCACCCGTTCAAACCTCCCCTCTTCCCCGACCCACACCGTTTCCTCTCATTCTTTGTTCCGCTGATCTCCCTACTGTACTGTTTTCTCCGCTCTGCCCACCACGAGGCATCTCAATGCAGCGCCGAGTCCGCCAAAATATCTAGTTGATTTGATAGTTAAAAATCCCTTTCGTAACGTGGGTTAACGTGGTCGATTATTTTGAAAAACAGCTGCAAAGATCTTTAATGCGAGCACAGGGTAATGTTTTTAGGGCCAAATATTACTAAGAAAAAGTCGCTTCATGAAACTGTTCCATAAAATACTAAAAAGAATTAATATTTAAGGATTACGTTAAGAAATGCATTTTCTAGACGCAGGAAAATTTCATTACAATTGAACGCAAATTTTTTTGTGGAACGACAGATTGATGCGTAAGAATACGTAAAATATCGGCATATTTAAGTTCTCATTCCAATAAAAGTCGAAGATGTATTGTAAAAGTTATTATTTTGCCAGCTTAAATGCAAAATATAATAAGCTAAAGCTCGAAGCAATTTGCATTCTTAAGGTTGTTCTAGAAAATTCTAAATCGATATCCTAACTCAGGTCTACTTAATGCTTGTATTGATATTAGCTCCTTACATTGGACTGTGCGAAATTCATTCCTCCACGTCGATTTTGGAAATGTATCAAATTGTTAGCAATTATTACCAAGTTAACTCAGATTTATCAAGGTTAAGACTAATTTTCTGAGCAATATCTTCTCATTCGTTAATATTGCTACGCGGATTATACCTACAAAAATTAGTCTCCATACCTTCATCTTCAAAATGACTATTATATTCCTCATCGCTTTGTCATTTATATAATTATAACAGTGGCAGTAATAGAATAGGTACAACCTGAGATGGCCAACAATGCGCCGCTCAGTTGTGATCATGGAAAATACTGTTCGTATCTTGAGCTGTTAGACGGCTTTCCACTAAGTTGACCGTAGAGCAGTGCTACTATTTCAGCATAAAGATCTTTGACGGCTTAGATCATTGCGAAAACATTCTCAGCCACTCGCAAATCGTACCGCCCCATTACCAAAAGACCCTTATCGATTATCCATCGACCATTGAGACAAAGGAGCATACGAAAATATTAATAAATATTTATACTTTGAGCAGCTCATAATGAGTCTAATAATTTTGAAATGCATGTTAAACGTAACGAAAGTAGAGCGTAGTGAAATTTTAAAATTATGAATTAAGGACGAGCAATTTTCACGGAATCTCCACTTGGAGCACCAGAGCCTAGAATCATATTTGATTGCCATTCCGCGAAAAAAGCATTGCATCTTCCCTCCTCTACCCATGAATAAATAGGTTGTAGATAATTTAGATTTAAGACCCATTTTAATAGTTTTGTAGACAAAATTTTTAAAATTAGCTAACTTAAATACATGTAATTAGAAAAATGATTGGAACTAAACTTACTATTTACGAGTTAGGCAGGTTTCCGAGTTTAGTCCGAGTCGTCATCAAGAAAGATGCCAACGCGGACGAAACCCGGAAACCTGCCTAACTACGAACCTGAACGCCTCGAAAACCTACGTCAAATATTACTACGTACCATTCAATTCTAGGGTCCCCGTGCATTTATACCGGAAAACAATTTTAATACTTTATTCAACCTAAAACTGATGTGCTGGAAAAGCTGTATCGATGTTCATGGGCCATACTTCGAAAAATTTTAGGATATTTTGGAAGTATGTTCAATGAACACGATTTTTATGGATTGAGCCTCATCTCTTTTGTGACCCACCCAGTATTCGCCCTCAATAACCCGATTGATTCTCATACAAAATCGGAATTTAGTAAATATCGACATGCTGTCAAACATATCTCCATATCGAGCACCATTCCACCTTTGCCGACTAGTTTCTGCCCTGCCCTTCCCGACAGCCTCCACACTCTCCCAACGCTCCACTACCTCCCAGCCCGTCGTAGGCTGGGTGGAAGGACGACAGGGCAAACACCGCCTTTACTGCCATTCCCAGGACGGGGATTGGCGAGGCTATCGCGGGTGGCCGAAGTGAAGGGTGGGGGAGCGGGGGTAGGGCGCAAGGGGGGGGGGAGGGGGTTGAGTGGGGGGGGAGGGAGAGCGGGAGGAGGGAGCGGGCCGTAATCGCCGAGGAAAAGAGCCCTAATTGGCGCCCAATCTGCCTGACATTTCCGCGTTCCCCGGGGACACCAACTTAATCCTTCCTCCCTCCCTCTACCCCCCCACAACTTCCCCAGCGCACGCTACTCCTCCTCTCCGCTTTCGATCTCGTTCCGTCTGCCTCGCTCTATCGAGTTCTCTTCCTCCGTTCGCACACTAGGAAAGCCTCGCGTTCAGCACAAAAATTCTCACAGCGAACACGATATGTCACAGCTCTTGGCACAGACAGTATGGAATAAGAGCCATTGGAAACACTACATAAGGTTAGCCAGGGTGATGAAAAATAAGCTCTACTCTCTTCCATTCACAATTTATGCAGTTTATCCTCACAATTTGGCTGTAAAATAATTTGAGCATTCAAAGATCATTTTTTTCCTACATGATTAATAATACGCGTTTTCACGACCGATTCTATATATTTATTTATTTATATGGTTAATGAGCTGAATAAGATATATTCCAATGGCACACGTTTAAGACTAACTTAAAGGATAATTCATTCAAGGTATTTTATAGCATCATAAATGAGAAACAATAAGGTTAGTGATAAGAAAATAAAATAAATGTCCTTCACATTTGTTCGTCCTTCATTGAATACAGAACAGCAGCATGGGGCCCAGGCAAAAAATCAATAGTATTAAGCTGGAGAAATTATAACTGAAAGAAGTAAAGTATACAAGTAGATACAAAACAACAGACAGTGCCATAGCAATAATTGGTTCTTTGCGGTGGAAATCTCTTTTCGTAGGAATCCCTGACCCCTACTTGGGTGATACTAGGACAACAATTCAAGTCCACTACTTCATCCGCCAGATGAGAGCTGTCAATCCAGAGGCGCCCTTTTGATTGGAGTCAGCTGATGCCGAAGCCAGGTTTTTCTCCACCCTTGTCTTGATTCCCCAAATGATCCCTCCCTCCCCTACCTATCATCATCTGTCCTCAATAGCGCAAATAACCTTAGTTTCAGTCGCTTCCCAAAATAGCCAATCAACCAAGCATATGTTTTTCGTAAAAGGTTTTATAGGTGAAAAATTACCAGGCTCAATTAGTTGAAGAAGTAAAGTAGTTATTAATGAGTATGTATGTCTCAAGATCACTTCATTATATTCATCCGATATTTATGAGACCGCAAAATTGAATGGGTGCTGAATAAAGTATAGTGCTCTTTCAATGTCACCTGGGTTACCACATAAAGTCTTCATTTAATTGAGTTATGATGAAATATCCACATAAAGCCTTCATTTAATAATTAAATTAAATAACAATTAAATACCTCATAAAGTTTTCATTTTATTGAGTTATGGTGAAATACTATTACAAGAATGTCTAAAATGCTACTCTTCCAACAAATGCACATCAAAACACACTCTGAATAGAACTTGTGTTTTTAAAATTGGGTGCAATGCAGGAATTGGCCCTTAGTAAATATCAACGTATGATGTAAGTTAATATGCACTAAAACACCTTCTTTGATGCCACTTTAACTAAGTTATACCTTTAACTTTTTCGCCCCTTTTTGTTGTTAAACCACCTACAACACATTCTTGCCATGATTTGACAGGATACTGGCATATGAACATTCACAAATCCTTCCATCAACGTTGCAAATTGGAGGAAAGGGTGGGAACTTACCCTTTCCCTTCAACATGGAGGAGTTCAATTTTCGACACCATTTGATGATCTTTCATGCCCTGGTAAACATGAACTTTCCCGCATTAGGCGTCAGCGACGCCCACGTCCTACAAATTGGTAATAATTGCTCGAATATTGGCTTTCCAATAGAAATGGGACGGAATCAATGGAATCGGACACAATTTTCCACGTCGTCGGACAGAGTGCTACTTCCCGCCTGAATTAGGTAATGATTGAAGGGCTAGGTCAATATTCTACTTTATTCTGCTTCTCTAAGGTAATCTTGGTTCTGTTCGAATTATTTTAGCCGCTCGCGTTACCTTTTTGAGATGTAAGAAGTGCGCCTTTTTTGACGTGAATCCTTCGCCCTATGGCACACTAATGCATCATATAAATTCAATAGTCAAAATCATATTAGCCACATAAAAAAGATGATATTACAGTATCGGGAACAGATGTTTAACTGCTGGATACAAAACTAATTGTCAAGGATACCAAATTTTCCTTAGAATATGATTCCTTAGAGAGTTATGGGGCTAAAAGAATGCTATTCAAATATTCGTAGTTTGATGCTTATCTGCCCGAGAAAATAGGGATGATGCAGTTGATAGGTAAAGTATAAAAAGATTCATAGCTATTGGTTGAATCGAAATGGCATCTTTATTATAATTGGAAAATATTCTGTTATCTACCAATATATCATCTATTCGCACCTTTTCTTGCCGATGTTATGTGATTTATATTGTCCTCTTGAAGATAACAACTTATTATGTCAAGGCTGTTAGAGGTGTAGAATGTTACTTCGTATTATGTTGTTGACTATTCTATAGCAGTTTTATACGCAGTGGTAGACATCTTTTAATTTACTGTTAATAATATTCCAGAGGCTGGATCTTGGATCTTACTTATTGCGTTGTGACTATTGATATTTCAAACGTGAATGCCCACCGCTACGAACTTTTTGTAGCCACAGTTCGAGGGGTGCGTTCTATTAATGTTAGAGCAATAATTTTAAAGAGCAGGAATTCTCTGGTTTTACAAAATTGATGCCTTCAAACTAGAGCCTGTTAGTTTAAATAAACTGCGCTTGCATTTCTAAAGCCATTACCATGAACTGTGACCGCGAACAGGGGTGACAGTGGGAGTTGAAATCCTGCATGTCCAGACGTTCATTGAATTGTTCTTATCCATCATAGCTATGGAAAAATTACGATAACTAAAGCGCATACGTGATAAAGCTCCGTGATCACGCCCAATGCCGTGTTTGGAAAACTACTATGCCTCCTAATCACCTTTCTTGCTCGATTACAGCTATCGCCGTGGTTTACGTGTCGTATACGAAAAATCTACATGTCGAAGTAATGTAACAGGGAGGAACAGCTTTAGGTACCGCCCACGCCGAACTTTATCGGATAACCCATGAACACAGCGTAAAACATCCACCCACCCGTGGCACATTTATAACGGAACAAAAGATTGGGTGGGTGAGATGCGAGGGTGAAAAAAAAACCCTTTCACGTCGCAATTCCATCCACATTCATCCTATTTGGGCCCTCTCAACCACAAACTTTTCATTCTTTCGCAGAGAGGATTCCGCGGCATTGTGCAAAGTATGTATGTGTTTTTTTTTCTGACTCTCTGGAAGCAAATGGGGAGGGTACATAAAGGTTTTCGGAATCATGGGATGGGGGAGAGGGTGAAGGGTAATGGGGGGAGGGGATCAGTGAGGGAGGGAGGACCCACAGGGGTTCGCGCTCGACGCAACCCAGAGGTCGGAGAAGAACGTGGCGGGAGAGGCATCGGGAGGAGAGGGTGGTTGTTGGACGTCGAAGGCCCCCCGATTGGGTAAGATAGACCGGGGAGCGGATGGTGACATTTTCTCGAATCCCTGAGGGAAATGGAGGCAGGAGGGGACATAAAAAAATGTAACAGTCGGAACGACGAAACGCCTCCCCCACCCTCCACCCATGGCGGTCTGGGAGTTTATTTTATGAGACTTAGGGTGATGGGCGGAGGGAGAGATTTTTTCCTAGGCTGCCATGCCTGAGGACAGTGTTTGTGAACTCCGAAACGAGTGGTTGACCCAAGAAAAAGTTTTCCACATCCTTTCGAGTATTGCTTGTACTATAATCGATGGGTAGTTATGTTGAATACAGTTTTGGCAAATCGACGGGAATCAATTATAATCGCCAAATTGAATAGCAGGCATGGTGAAAACTTCCGGAAAATTAGCTATCATCCTCTTGATTTTTCAGGGTTTGATTGATATTTTTATCGTCAGTTAATTACCTGAAAATGTATTAACTTTTAGAAGATATCTTACTGGTGAGCTCACTAACTACTTAAGTTAATCAGGAAGGGGATTCAGTTATTTTTCAATATTCTTCCGTAGTATCGTAAGTGCCAAAATTCAAAATTTATAGAGCAAGCTTAACCTTTTGCAATTATAGTTTATAGGGTTTTAGGCTTTTAAAAATAAACATTCCGTGAATGGAAATTATATCCTATATCGTCTACTCTTTAATTTACACTGAGCTTATGATCGGCTCGGATAGCTTACTTGAAACGAGTTAATATAAATATAGAAGGCGACGATTTGATGAATCATACCCATTTAATCACAAGCCAGAATGGTATGTAGGGATTAAGATTTGAAAGGAAAAAGATAGTACTTGACATGAATTAAATTAATAGGCATGAAACAATGTCTCTTTACTTTTATTTTCACCATACCATTCATCTGAGTGGAAAAGGCATTTCAGCAGGAGACAAAGCGTTTGGTGTTCACCAACTTGGCCACAACACATCCTTTCGTAAATAAATAGCAAATCTGGACAATAATTAATACCTCCATTTTATCTTGGTTGAGCCTTGTTTGTTGTTGTCTCTTGGTTTTATGTGTACGTATCTATTTGTATTGATTACAAGAGCACTTAAAATTGGCACTGAATGTGAACTATTTCCTTTAAAATAAAATTGTCTCGAAAACTCATACAGACACGTGACCGAAACTTTACCTTTCTTATTTTCTCTAGTAAGCTCTACAAAATATCAAAGCTTCCTAGGTGTGGAAATATCTGTAAATGACTTTGAATGCGATGAATATTTTACAATCGCCTCATAATAATCACTTATTGGATGAGAAACTTCAGCCAAAATGATTCCAAACTAATCCATTCCACCGTCAGTTCAACGTAAAAGGCCCGAGGGAAAGGGCAACACCTCCATCAAAACTGAAATAACTTCTAATAGGGTGAGAAAATAATTGGAGTTATTGAAGTGACACCTTAAAAAGATGGTTAAATGGGAGGCATTCATGAATCATAAAGTTCTTTTCCTAACTCCCCCGAAAAAAGAGAAAACTTCTATTAACTGACGAACCAGGTGATTTTTTCGTTGGGTTCTAATTAACATGCTTAAAAATATCATTGTTTCACTTTCACTGAGCACGACTTTATTTATGTTACTGTCCTGGCATGAGACGCTTTCTCAGATCTCGTATCAGAAATTCATTTTGAAAGCAAAGCAGTCTCATCTGAAAGTATATTCGCTTGAGGTGGCCAGAGAATAGGGAAAGATTCCATTTTTTGAAAATGGTTTAATTCAAAAGTTACATCAATAGCTTGTGATTGTGAATATTTAAATAGTAACATCAAAAGCTTGTGATTGTGAATATTTAAAAAAATAATATTTAATTTATTTCTTTGATTCATTTTTGACAGTTAGAGCATAACTCGAGGCGATAGGTGCTCTTGTTATCATTTGAAATTCGTATTTGCGATGCCTCAAGTTATAATCACATTCACAATGCGTGAACTCATAAAAATAAATCACCAACAATATAGGCACTGAGAGGAAACGAGTGCGTTTCATATAAGCACCTTCATATCCATAATAATTATCAAATTTAAAATTTAATATATGAAATCTTCCTTTCCGGTCACCAGACGAGATCCTCTCTTCTGCTCTTCTTATCCACCATTCCCTTTGCTGTATCCACTTCAAACCTTCACCCCCACTTCTGACGCCTCAATTGCCTTTTAACGGCGATTAAGGCACTGTGAGCGTCGCTGTATTTTATTGGTCTTTTGAGTTCCACGCAGCACCTCAAATGGCCGTACTATCTGCTCACTATCAAGTTCTACAGTGTTTCAGATTTCGCATGTTTGGACTCATACCCCTGTATCTTCAACCCATTATTTAAGGCACATAGTCTGCTACATCTCCGTAGTAGTTATCTCATCACGGTCAGTGACACTAATATTACCGCAAGAGCAGTCTTTCATTTTTTATTTACCTAATATTTGATGAGCTGGTAGTTCTCCTTTCTAACGTACTCTTTCCAATTCTCTATTTATTTGTCTCTCGGTCTTTCTAGCGTGAATCTCCCCTCTATTATACCTCTGACGAACCATTGTGTGGGCGGGGAATACCGCTAAGGTAAATCCACATTTCTCTTCTTTTTATTCTCCGTGTTCACCTAGACTTTACTTCTTATTTCATCTTGCATAACCAGTCCCTTCCTATTTTGTGCATCCAATTTAATCATCAGCGTATTGCTCATCGAGAAAAGGAATTTTTTCCGGTCTTCCTTGCTTCTGGCAAATTAAGTTTCAAAGACCACGAACTGCCTAACTCTATGTAGAAACATCTTACGGCAGCATGTAAGTTTTTTATTCATCGTAGCCTCCTCTTGCCCTTGATAACCGTCGTGTGTACTTATTTTTAGCTGATGTAAAGCCGCTACTGAGTAACTAAAATGATTTTCCTTGGTTTAAAGACGCTCATGTGTTTGCATTGCAGGTATGAAAGAATAAATGGCTCAAATTATTCTTTAAGTCATATTCACTCGAGTTTCATTCATAATAACGTTCCCTATTTTTCCCGAAAAGAAAAACACTTTCCAAGAGAAAAATATTTGAGGGAAAGAGTATTTTTGACGGCTTAACAATAAGTGATTTAGTTATATTATTTTCAAAGTTAATTCTCTCTTTCTGAAAATTTATATCTCGCGAAATAAATTGTAAAAAGACCTTCAGACATTCCTCATTTACGTTTTCACATTCTTAGCAGTAATTGGAACCAAAGTAGAGCTAATTTAGCTCCCAAAGTAATTTTTTGCCAAATCCATTAAAGGAGACGAAAAAGTATGCTCAATCACTCTCGGCTCAAATAATCCACTTCCTTGTAATTAGTAAACTGTACGGTGGGAAAATTTTTATCATATTGTACATGGTAGAGTGCCACTGGATTATCCTAGAACACTTAATATGATTTAAATGGGAGTATTTCAAATGCACCTTTCATTGAGCGGGAATTGATATGAATCTTGAAGAAAATGTCTCAAGAAATTCATCCATGATGATGGCTATAAATAATATTGTGTACCACGCTGGATAGAGCTGATAAAAATTCTTTATCCTTGGAAGTGCTTGAACATTCAAATGGCTGTTTTTCTCTAAATCATTCAAGTAAATTCAAGTCGGATTGCACTAGAATAATCAATCATGCCTTTTGAGGACCGAATTTATTCCGCATCATGTCCCAAGCCCGTAATACATGCCACCTCGTTTAATATTCTCCCGCATCTTTCTGCGAGAGCGACACGCTTCCTGACAGCGGACTATTCAACATTTCCGACTAGAATCAAAGCATAGCATACAAAATCAAATTCAAGCACATATTACTCCATTCGAAGTTCGATATTCCGATAGAGCATTCCGCTGTATTTTGATCCAACCGAACGATTTAACACGGTGGGACGACGTGGAGGGCATGTCCCGTTTTTTTCCACAGTGGGAAAAATCTTGGCTTAGAAGAGATACAGAGTCACTTGTGACATATTGAAAAGCAAGCTGCCTTATCACTTTAAATAGAAATCACATCAACATTGTATTTCAAGATGATAGGGGTTTATTCATGTAAATATATGAAACGGATTCAAATTTCTGGAACTCAGCATGACTTCAAACACGGTCGTGAGAAAAATACATACGACACGTTTGCAGATCTAAATTGTAGAGACTAGGATTTATCAAAAGAATAGTCGAATGTTAACCAAGGAAATAGTAAATTATAAATTGCAAAAGGCGGTTGAAAGGGAAATTTTGCTTCAGTATCTCAAAGGACAATTTTTCACCTTTTACCTCTTCTTTTAGCTAAACATTGCTCACGCGAATGAATTGCTCTTGCGGCTGAGGGTAAAAGCATAAAATATGCAGAGAAGTCTAAGACTATATTCTTGAGCACATTCTCCAACTATTGAAGCCGACTGCAGAATCATTCTATTTAACTATCGTATGACGGCATTCTGCAGTTATTTTCTAATAACTCAAAATTTAACATGGAATCGTGCCAAAAATTTTGCAACAATTCGATTCCATGAGAAAATTTGCATCTTTCAAAAGTTTATAATTGTAATTACTGGATATGTGGGCAGAAAAAATACTATTTTCACAAGTTGCGACATCGGCTTCTTGTTTTTAACACAGGTTTGGTATTCTTTCACCATTTTGTGAAATTTTCGGCCTGTCTGTCCCACATACACACACATATGAATTATGAACAAGGACAGAATCACAAGAGTGATTTAAAATTGAAATTTTACATGTGGAGAATAAGGGCTACAGACTGGACGCTTTAGTGCAGTTGGAAATTTAAAATAGTGTGCACCAGAAATAAAACATTGTAAACGACTGTATGTACACCTCCCACTCCCCCTTCTAAACCTCCCACTACCCCACCCCCTCAAACCTCCCATTCCTCCTTAAGCTTCCTCCCCATCCCCCTTACCTTCACCCTCTCCCTTGACCTTCGAGTGTTCCTGGTTGTCATTGTATAGCTTATCCTCCCCCCTTCAATTTTGAGTGAGTGCATCCAATGGCATTCCCTTCTTCTCCTCTTCTCTCTCCTCCACACCTTACCACTGGACCTCTCCCAAAATATTCTTCCACCCTCCATCCTCACTCCTCCCGCATCCCCGCCCCCACCTGAGTTGTGTATATATTTCGGTGGAGATTGTCGAGTCCTGACCTGAAGATGACGTTGAACACCGACACCCGGGTCGTTCCAAATAAAGATATGTGGAATCACAAAGTTACGTGTTATCATTATAATGTCAGCAAATTCCACAAAGTTACACCTGCAAATTCCAATTATACCTAAAGCTAGCATCACGCATAGAAACGCTCAAGGTGAATTGTCAAACTTACCTACCATTAACGATATATAGCAGCAAATAACTTTAATCCGAGTCCAACTTACCTCTGCATGATTGATATTACGTAAAATGTATTTTAATTATCTTGTCTAGGAAACATACGATGGACAATTTATTCGGAAGGCGACTCAAATCATTCGTTCATTTGATATCTGTGATCCTCTCTGAGCATTGAGACCCACTAAAACCGCCGTCTATTTAACGCGAAAAAGGAAGAGGCACAATAGAAAGCGTGGAGCACTGAGTTGGCTCATTTGAGTAAAGAAGTTGTATGAGAAATATTCGATTACAATGCTTTTCGACGAAATGGTTTTTAAGCCTCTACTCGTTTTATTTCAAAGGAAATATATTTCATGCCATAAATTATGCAGGATTATCTTTCCTTCTTAGTTCTATTTTAAGCAGACGTTTTATATCCATCAACGATTCGATATAAACCCCACTCAAGACTTTTTTCCTCTTTCTTTTCAATTTCATCTAACTGCGAGCCGGACCGATCCCTCTACATAAGGCTGAGTGAAGCTCCATAAGAAGGAATGGATGAAGCTACGAATGTAACCCATTACACATACAAAAAATATGTGCCACAGCATTAAAAAAATAGGTTTTGTTAAGCTTATAATAGGAAGGTCCTTGGATGAAAAAGTCAAAGAGAGATACTACTTCGCTCTGGTAAGGCCACACCTCGAATACGCCGCGAGCATTTGTGACCCTGTTCATAAAGATTTGACCAAAAATAATCAATAAAATACAAATGACAGCAGCGCGTTTCATTAAAAACTGCTACGTGCGTACATATAGTGTCTCACAACTTTTAAAGGGATTAAAGTTGGAGCCCCTAGAGACTCGGAGGCTACACGCTAGGCTTAGGTTGCTTGAGAAATTCAGAACTGATATTTTTCAGAGCGACACAGAGAATATTATCATGACTCCTCACTACATCTCTAGGTCTGACAGATGCAACAAAATAAGAGTGATACTCTGCCGAAAATATAGGTACAAAAACTCGTTCTTTCTATGCGCGATAAGTGATCACAATAAAAATTGAGCTCCACTAAATACACTCCTATAATACATGTCACCATTTCATCTTCCAAAAAATTACATCTTTACACGGCTGGCGACCTAACACCCTCTGCCACACGCCCATACGGCGGCTCCCAAGGTATTATGTAGATGTAACCAAAGTGCTGGATGGAAGCACGCCTAAATGAAGGAAGAAAAAAAACCAGGGGTCCGTGGAGGGTTAAATGAGAACGAGTGTGACGACAATGCGACTTGAACCAAAACATGGTCAACCCCCGTGGCATTCTCCCTCCCCACCCTCCGCCACTCTTCCGATGCCCCTTGAGAGCTTTCATGCATAGGTACGTGCGCAATTGGATACGCACGTAAGTCCTCGCACTCCTCACATCAAGAGGCACCTAATGAAGCGCGCGGCGGAACAAAAAAATAAAAACACTCAAGTTCCTCCAAAAAAAATACGAAAAATTTAGCTCTTCCTGTAAAAACGGCTGAAAATGTTCTCTCCCACCCACCCCCTACCCCCACAGTCATTTTCAAAGGAGGGAAGGATGATCCACCGCTTATTTTCAAAATCCTTTTCTGCTTCCCATTACCCCTTGGAATGCGCGAACAAGAATGCTCCGTGGATAAAATTTACGTAGGGATGACATCTTGATGCACGGTAGTATAGCTTGTTTTCACTCTGATTGTGAATTTTGGCGGGAGACCTTTGTGTTATCACTGCCATCCTAAATTTGTTTTCATGCGTTGTAATTTACATCTCTAAAGTCTCAATAATTTTGCTTTATTTAACGTACCAATTGCTTTCAAGTTTTTACATAGATATCACTGTCACGGCTTACGTCAGTAAATACTATTTGCGTTGCTGGAGGAATTACTAAAAATGGATTATTTTGTCATTAAAAAAAGTGTCATAACTACTTATTCCATGAATTGGCCTGATAATATAAGAGATGTTGGCTTTCATAGCGTGTTGCAGTATTCAGCTGTAGTAATTAATGATTTAATGTCGTGAATGAGTTTAGAAATATGTTTAATAAAATTGACGTCTCCATGAAAGTTTCAGGTTAATAACATCATGATATGCCGCGATAATACGGTTAAAATACCAGGTGTCACTTTCATCTTATAGGATATTAATAATGGCTGAGGGATACTGGAATCACGCGCATTGGCTATGAATTTTAAGGTTATCACCATAATGCAGGTGACCGAAATAAGTCTGAATGCAGAATAATTAGTTACCCGCGCTTTTTCTAATTAATACGACAAAATGAGATGGTCACAGAGTAATCCAAAATAAATAACGGCAAATTATTAAGGGGGTGTGCTTAGGAATGAGCACATTGTGAAAGTATGTGGTGATAAATGTTCTAGAGAGTTGGCAAGTACGAAAATACGCTCCCTTGCATAATTTGTTAACTTTGATAATAAACAGACTCGAAAAACCATGAATCTACTAAATATTAAGAAAACATTGAGAAGTATTTGTGAAGATGTAGATGAAGGAATGTCATAGATAAGATTTTTAAGAGAACATTAGATTAGATTAGAGTCAAAGATTTTTAAATATACATTAGAAGTCTCAATGTCATGAGACGGTGAATAAATAAAAGCGTGTTAGTAAAAGATAGACGGGAAAGTGATACGTAACTTATACTTCTGCATCTTGCTGCCGTAAGGTAGTAAAAAGTATAGGTATAGCAAGTAGTAAATTGACACGGTAAATTTGTGCCATAGTATCAGTGAGGTTCTAATAGTTCTTAAGGAGTAGCTAATTCCTTATAGATGTTAAAGTAAGCCTTCGGTGTCGATCCAGCAAGAACGATTGAATTTGCTTGTTTAGGCGCTTTGGAGGCGGGCAGTCGGATTGACTATCGCCTTGTACAGTTTCTGAGACAGTTTACCGTGATTTTTTTCCAATATTTGAGGCATTGCGCTCAAGGATTATGTTATACCTGGTGAAGCAGTCCCAAGAAAGCTTTCATGTGATGCAATTTCACGATTTACGGAGAGTATAAGGAGCAAATTTTACAAAAATAGTGCAGCAAAGACTCTACTACTCTATCAGGACGGTGATCGGGATGGTGTGGTGACCAGACCACAGGCTTTCCATTTCGAGGGCAGAGATTTGGACCCCGTTATTTTCCAATTGTGCAAATGAGACCGAAAACGTAATCACTATTCTTCAAATTTGATCAGGTACTTTATATCATTAGTTTTAGTTGATGGAGTGTGTTACCAGGACTGTAACTGTGTGGATTGTATTTTCAGAGTGGTTTGCATTTTTCTATGACGACAACGGCGACACGAAAGAAGGAAATTTGACCCCTGAACACCATAATTTCAGCCGAGAGCCTATATGTATTGTTTTCAATTATAAAGTTTAAAAATCGGGAGATATGTTGTGAATATTAGTTATAGATATCATGGTCTCAAAAAAAATAACTTTGTTATATTTTCACACAATTTATTCTCAAACTTTATATTTTATGTCATTATCAAGGTATAGGTATATCCAAAACCTCGGTCGGTGTATGAGAATAAATTGTGTGAACATATAAAAAAGTTCTATTTTTGAGACCATGATACCTGTTTCCAATCATGAAAGAACTGTTCACCTCATGGTATAGGATGCTACATTGCTATGGCCAGGGCCTCCATACCTAGCTTCGACGTTGAGTTGGTACATATGTTGACGTATTTAGGAATCACCGTTTAGTTACTCAATATGTTGACGTATTTAGGTTGACGGAGTTAGGAGTGATTACTAAATACGTAAACATATCGACTAACTCTAGGATGCTACATCTTTGGTGGTAAGAGCAAAACTTGGATTGAAGTGGATTTTTCTATGACTATCCCAGTCTCGGAGTTTCTGGGTTGCACCTCGTATAAAGATATACTTTGCCGCAGCTATGTGGTTCCATGGTGGCACCCTAGTTCCCTCTATGTAAACCACAGCTCCAATCATAGCCCTTAGAAAAATTACCCCCGTTCAATCGTCATTTTTACCGGAGGACGAGACCCACGACGGAAAAAACGAGGACGCTGTCCCATCCGCCCTTCCCTTCCCTTCCTGTCCCTTCCCACACATCCCCGACCACCCCAGCCCCTTCAGCTGGATCTCGAGACACCCAAACCAAACCTAATCTTCCTCCAGTCATCTTACCCAGAGCTAAGACACACTAAAAATACTAACATCTCTCTTGGAGTCTCCCGTCGGCTACAGTGTATTGGTTTACAAGACCCAGAGCTAAGACACACTAAAAATACTAACATCTCTCTTGGAGTCTCCCGTCGGCTACAGTGTATTGGTTTACAAGATGACGCAGACTTTCCGAGAGGTGGCTCCCAAATCGACCTTCTCTACCTCCTTTCCCCCTCAGGGAAACGCCCACTCCACCTGGTATCTATTCACCTCTTATTCACGGCAGCTCGAAGCATACGATGGTCTTTCAATCCTAAGAATGACTACATTCTACCCTATCCCATGCTAGCTTGCCTGTATCCAAGTAGCTCCTCTATTTCATATCCCGTAACAGTTGGCGAATGTATATGCCCATCGAGCAGGGATTTTCTTTCTATTTTGGTTCAAACAAATTGGTGTTCGAATGCAGTGAAGTACGGGTATCCTCGAAAGATTCTCAATAGTCCAATCCTTTCTTTGGCTATTGAAGGCTGGAAAGTACAGAGGTATTATCTCCTTCCTTATTCCTTATCGTATACCTTCACAATCCCTAACTAAACAAACCTGGTACCGAAACGCTTGGGCTGTTTCGGCCCCTCAAAGATGTCGTCGTATGGACAGATTACGCCCTCCACGTATGCAGTCGGAAACTACAGCTCGCGAGCCACATGCTCCTCTAATGCTACTCAAACGTGGAGTTGAAATAGTTACGAATTAGATAAAATTAAAAGGTTCATTAATCAAATATTTACTCCATTAGGAATATTTTTTCTTTGATTGACTTAATTACTACTTAAACTTATTGTTAAATTAGATTACATTTTTCTCACTGGTTTGAATACATATTTATGGCTCAAATAATTTTAGGATCATTCTAAAGGAGAGGTTTGGTTTCTTTTTAAAAAGTTTCATGATCCCAGTTCCAAGGTATGCGTGCTCGAAGTCCCTCCACTACTACGGTCTCCAAACCCCATCCCGCCTGCTAAACATTCAGCCCTTCTTTTTATGTATCCCGGCAGTTCCCGTCCCACTACACAAACACGTGGCCACTGGTGACATCTGTCAGCCAATCCCATTTTTACCCTTTATCCCTTCTCCCTACTCCACCCCTCTCACCCTCCTCCCACCTATACAATTCCCTCCCATTGTACCCCTGCTCATGCTTCCTCGCCCTCTCCCTCTCCCCACTACCGCCTCTATTCTTGCGCCCTCCCCTGGCTTACACCTCCCCTACTCCCCTCCCAGTCGTGGATTCTTCGGCGGCCTCTCCATCCAACCAGGGGGGGTGCTGTTTTTTTCCACATCGCCGCGCGCGGAATAAATCCGCACACATTACTTCACCGCAGCGTCTGAAGTGTTCTTCCGAATGCACCGCTTCCTCCTATACTTCCTCCTATACTTCCTCCTATACCTCCGATCTTTCCGATAAGGAATGAAGCTCTCCCTACCGTCGAGTTTAGCTCCACGCATTTGGCTCAGCAAACTAGCCAAATATCGTATAACAAAGGTGGTGACACCAGAAGCTGTTAACAATACCTTTCAGGGGCAAAAAAGATGGGGAGTTAGTCTTTGAGTAAAATCGTAATTACCATAATCGGAAACCATATGCATTGGATATCGTAATCAGACACTGTAAATCGCTCAACGACCAGCTCCCCCTTTTTGTCCATGAAAGGTATTGTTTACGGCTTTTGGAGTCACCATCTTTGTAATATATATTCACTTCAAGTAAGAGCTCACTTCTTTATTACTAAATTAGCCAAAGACAAATAGAGCAGGTGCCTGAAATAGGTTTTTTTAGTGAAGTTGGTTGAAGGAAAATGAGGATATGATTGAATGGCGGCCAGAGTAATGGTTTCTCATTCCGAAGGCTCGGGTTCAGATCCCAGCAGAGGTGCATATTTTTCATTGGAAACCAGATTATTTTCTTCGGCGCACCGTGGGGACCACTTCAAGTGTGGTCCGTCGAACAGGACGTTTAGGGGAGTGGAAACTTTTCCAAATTTAAATTGAAATTGTTAAGGTTCAAAAGGATTTCGTAAAGAACCTTTGGAGGTGGTGATGAGGAAGCAATACGAGCAGACGCCGAAGCCCTGGCGGCAAAACAGTGATGCCTACTAGCGATGGGCAAACCCGTTCATTTTTGAGAACTTGTTACTTCTGGACCGGTCATTTTATGGACCCGTTCCTTTTCACTCGTTCATCGTTCCTTGTTTATTAGTGGTCATGTATTTTTATTTTTTACATGTTCTTGGTGCTTAAGGAATGTAAAAAAAAACTTAGAAATACTTAGTATATCGTCTTAATGGCTTTTAATAATGCTGGATGAAATAGAATATGGAAGGTGATATTACCAATTTTTTACATGGTTACGTGCATTGGTTTGATTTAAGTAAAGAAAAAAGTACCGCTAATTATACCACCAGCATGAGCAGATAATTTTTAACATATAATGTTATAAAGAACTCTCTCAAAAATAGGAGCGCTATAAACTAATGACGGATAGAAAGGAACGACGGACTGAAAGGACCAACTGACCGAAGGGAACGAAGGACCGAAAGGAACGGTCGTTCCTTAGAAGTCGGTCCTCGGTCCTTCCGTTCAATCCATGGACCCGTTCCTTCGGATACGTTTGTTTTCGAACGACTCACCTCTAATGCCTACCCTGATACCCGTCGAGGAAAGTACATGGCATCCTACTTGGTTATCACGATTACAAAAATCCGTGAAACCTACTTCATCGCGAAATCACTAGTTTCAAAGGAAATGAAACATCGCATACGCGTGCGTTAGCTAATTTACGCATCATATTCCAAAGTCCGGCACAGCTCTGTTGAAAGTGGTCTCAACATGATTAATTGTTTCTTCCCGATATGACTGCTATCATTTTTACAAACCTAAGTTTTCCCAATTTCGACGTATTTAAAGAACTGAATAGTTATGACAGAATTTTTTATCTCATAGTGTACAACTTTGGTGATGAAAACTAGGGCTTTGGAGATGTAGCCAGAGCCGGAAATAGAACTACCCGGAGCTCCAAGTTTTCTCGAAACTTAATGTATTTATCGCTACGCTACCACCGATTTTCAAATAGCTTAATCAACTAGGCGGTTATTGGATCCAGACTGAAATAGGATAAACTCAATTCCTCTTAGCATTTTATGGAGAACTCCTAAATTGCTCAAGAGTACTTTCAAAAACACCATCAACATGCTGTCCTAACCTTTGTCCAATTAATCAAAACTTTATTCCCTCAGTTTCTTTCAATTTAGTATTGACGTTTTAACAAATGTTTAATTATTTTTAAAAGCTATGAATGCACCATGCTTAACACTGGGAAGAAATCGTGTATTTTTAAGTGATCACCCTGGAAAATGTTTTAATATGAAAGTATCAAAAGTAAAATCACAAATTGAAACGAAAAGTTTGAGCGGAGTCGCAGTAGGGGCCACTCCAAAAGATCTCGGCTCCAAAGAAATGATGAACACCCCGCATTAAAAGAAAACCCTTTTCTCAAGTCCATTCCACTGCCATCAAAATCAGGGCTCCTTGGCGCCATTTGCTAAGAGTAGGCTGACCCCTTCCTTCTATCCTGAGTCCATTTTTGCTACAACATAACCCTTCTCAATAAATCCCAAATAACCTCATTTCTTCTTGCTTATCCCTTATGGTGCACATAACCTCAGTTTTCAGTCGCATCCCCATATAAACAGCCAACTTCAAGTTGGAAGGATAGCATTACAAATAGATATTACTATCATTCGCACTCTCATCGTCTTTAGATGAAATTGATCGGTACTCAAGGTTTATGGGCAGTACCTACTTCCTGTTTGCCCCTACCTGAGGTCTCTCTTGAGTTTCTCAGACCTTATACTTTTCCTAATATTGTCTACAATATCTAGGGTCTATACTCCTTTTCCACGCTTTGCAAGCGTTCTCCTATCAATCACCCACTTCAACCTGTCACTAGGTAATCCATCCACTTTTTGCTACCTTCTCCTTATCTCCACCACCGTTTTCCTCTACTTTCTCAACATAATTAGTAATTTACTGTAAACCACCTCATCATATAAATTCTTCGCCGTAGCCAAACGCCATAAGCCTCTATGGGGAACTTAAAAATAGTGGTTGAGCGGATGAGATTATAAGTGATTATCAGTTTTTGGCTGGTGATCGAAATATTAATGAACGATCTTCCTTTGAGCATCAATCTGCACATAACGTATTTAGGTCACAATCTCAAGTCCTAAAATATAATTTCACGCTTACAAGTAATGTTATCTACCGAAATTTCCCTCAATCTTACAGTTGTACCGAGACGCTTTCAAAGAGCTATGCGCAAAGGGATCTATCTCAATAGATATGCATCTTAAAAGAAGACACTTCTGTTTGTCAAAGAGGTTTTTCACTGGGAAATCAGATACGTGAATTTCATGCGGTTTAAATAAAATTCTACAAACCATCAGATGACGCGACTATATTTAAATCAAGGTTTAACAATATTACTTTAAAATTTTAATGTGAAACTAAGGAGACGATTGTAAGATTAGGTCCAATGGTTATGCTTTGGGGCTCGTTTTCCATATTTCCTTTACGTATTTACATATGTAAAGGCCACAGTCTCATCAATTAACTCCAATGATTGCACTTTGAAAATGCAGCCCTCTAATAACGTCATTTGAATAATCGTTAAAATTTCCGAAGAAATAGGATGTACGTAATTCCGTGTTTACATATACGGTGCTAATGCTTTGGATCAATAAAATTAATAGTGACATAAATTATTAATATTTGGTATTTAGCTTGTAAAAAATTCTATTACAATGACAGTTTACTGGAGCCACCAAAAAGATTATTATCCTATTTTGATTTACATGTCTAAATTTACTTGACTTTACTTAAGTGTTTAATTAAATACACTCTCATGAAATGTAGCGAGCAATTAATTCAACGCTTGTAGATGATGAGCAAAGTATCACTTGTCTAGGTGTACTTTGTAAAAGGAATCGTTATATTACTCCAGTCCTTTTGTTGTAATGTGAAAAGTCGATGCAAAACGGTAGCGGAAAGTATGAACGGAAAGGATTTTTAGGAGGAGTTCAGCCGCTAACGAAGGCACAGTGGTGAAGGATAAGACGAGCAAAATTAGTAATCGATCGTTTCATTCAACCCTTCACTCATAATGCAAGCGTTGGAGAGCCGGAGCGTGGTGATTTGCCCTTCAATCCCTCGACTAATGAACGCCGAGCCCGCGATAACTCACTTCTGCGACACTCACTCAAGGGAGGAGAGAATAACAGCGATGGGGCGAGTTTCGGCGAGCCCGGAGAGGATGAGGAGGGGAGCGAGGAGGAGGAGGAGCAATGGGATGCGGGAAGGAGGATGAGGAGGATTCAAAGTGGTGACCTGAGCACGCCTCACCCTTCCCCTTCTCCTCGTTGGTTGGTTATTTAAGGGAGGTCATTTGTGCCCCTACGGTGGTTCCACTATAAGACGACTTATACGTAATTTGGTCATATTCTGACAATAAAAGCCCTCTATTTTAAATTAACTACAAAATTCTACCTTTCTAAGCTACTTTTTTGTCGCAAATCAAGCTTAAGATTACATGGAGGCGATGACTCCTCCTTATGGTAGGTTGGAAGAAAAGAAAATTGAGATAGAGTGGAACTTGGTGTGAATATTTATAGACTAATGCGCCAGAAGCCTCGGCTTAATTTCCCATGCGACGACCAGAGTGCTACACTAGAAGTACTCTCCACCTAGAAGCCTAAAGTTGGTTTTAGTGGAATTCCACTGAAAAGCACGGCTAGCTCCAGAATTAGAACCCGCGTCCTCAAGATGAGAAGTGGATATTGATTGCTAGATTACTGCTGGGCACCCAACTTACTGTATTGTACGCTTGCAATTCTCGCTATAGACTAGCCTCTCTTACAATACAGCATCTTCAGAAATGTCAATGTAGACATTTATCGGTTGTTAGGAATTTAATCAAGGAAAATTAACTCCAAAATTTACTTATAATTTGGAACAGTGTAGTTAACACTTCTTCGAAACTATTCGAAATAAATATGAGCAAAAACAGTAAATTACTAAGAACGTGTAGTTCTCGGGTTTCCAACCAGATAATGCCGGTGAGTGGCTCGAACGTTTGAAAGGTGTAAATTATAATTATCAGCCTGGAAACCTTCAATCTCGTGGTGAATTTCTCAGTAGAAACTGTGAAATTCCTTAAAAAATTAAAATGGAATTGCACCAATAATAAGTCACATCCATCGACTACTGCCTCCTCATCCCCACGATTCGGGCTCGAATCCCGGGAGATGTGGAGAATTTTCAGCGTTATCTCTAAACCTACTTTTAAGAATTTTTTTGTATCTGCCTTTTGTTGTATTATATTTTACTCCAACTTTTCTTCATTTTTACTCATTAGGTATTCATTTTTTATTGTGTATAAGTTAAAACCTTGCGTAAAAATCATAGGAAATTACCACTCATATCGTACTTGCTTATTATGGGCTTGCTCTTGGATAATAGACTCTATATCCACCTATCGAAACCTACTTGAGTCCTCTTCCCTTTCAGTATTCTGTCCTTTCGTTAAAGCGTAAAACTGTGGTCTAATTGAACCCTTTGTCTTGAACAGATTAATACCGACGCCAGGTTTCCCTCCATACGTCCTCCTTTCCCCCAGTACTTCTCTAACCAACAATAGCCGAACAACCTGAATGGCAAGCCATTACTCCAGCCACTACATCAATCCGAACCCTCAGCTCTCTCGTTTCCCTTCCATCCCCTCCTTCACCTCCTCTCGCCATTCCTTCTTCTTCCACCCCTTCCTTCGTTCCGTCATCTCTTTTTTTATTTAATCATTATTATTATTTCTTCCGCCCGAGATGTAGATTGTGCGCACTCCGCCGACGTTCCAGTAATTGGCGCAGGAGCAGGAGACAAACGACGGGGACGCGAGATTGGGCGGCGGTGGTTGGGGTCTGCTTGCAATTATGGAGACACTCGAGGCGGCCGTAAAACACTCTTAACGGGAGGAATGGGGGGGGGGCGGTGGGGAGAATCGGGTGGAAGGAGATGGTGGGTGAATGATTGGGGGATGAATGAATACCACAGGCGACACGTTTGGGAGCGAGGGAAGTTGATGGAGTGAACGACTTCTAGACCAAAGAAATGGTTTTAAGTGAGAGAATGAGAGGCACAGAAATGTATTTAAGAATGGGAGATATAATTTTTTTTTTGGCGTGTCAGGATTTTTACTGAGTGCTAATAATTATATCATTTTTGAGTTCACATTTGAATTATTCTAAATATCAAATGCAAATTCTAAAATGCAAAATAATGTATGTACTTATTTATTGGTTTATTGTGATCATTTTTCAATTTTTCATTGAAAATAGTCACTAAACTATCTTGCAAAGTATTTTATCTAAATTCTAAAAAAGCTCGAGGAATGACTAATAAAACTTTCAATCAGGAAGTGCTTAGTCTTTTCGCTTCGCCAAGAAACTAATTTTTTTTACAAAAAGATAACTAACATTACATTAAAAAACGAACAGAGCAAATAATGGACAGAAATGTTTTTAAAAATTAATATTTATTAAACTTCTATTAGATAAAAAATTCAGACTCTTAAACTGGCTTGGCTGACTGAATGAATGGCTTGAGCTATGCTCTACGTACTGCTACACATATTTTGATGGAACATCCTCAATGTCAACCATAAATATTTTATTTATTTACAACAGTTTTCATAAATTTATCGATGGCAGTACCTTCTGCAACGTTGGAAGTATTTTTAACAGGGAAATTGGATGGTCTAGGCCTCATACAGCTGTGATGGAATGATGGCCTTTGCAAAGGCGATAAAAATAGAGGCGATGGTCTCACGATTATGTGGATGGTTAAGGAGGGAAAAGAGCTTTTTTCAGTGAGGAAGGGAGTTTTCGATGGTGTTTCAGGGTTTTATCCTTATCTCACGCTCATTACTTCCCTCCCTCGAGCCGAACCGACGCTTTCCCTCATTCTCGGCACATTTATAAAAGCACACGTCTCTTCCCCAACCCTTTCTCTCATCCCGGTCTCCCTAAGAGCCCCCCATCCCTCTTCCCGTATCCCTCCCCCTTAAATGCCTCATCCTCGTCCCACCCGGGACGCTAACGTCCAACCCCTTCCCACCCCGAACTAAACCCCGCTCCCTCTTTATCCCCGAATAATGGCGGCATAATTATCAATTTCCACGTCGAAAGCGGTATGGTTAGGCGCCGTGCCTTATCTCCCTCTGCCTTTCCTGCCCCCTTTCGTCGAGTCGAGATTCGGAGTGTTTTGGGGAGCGGTGCTGGCGGTGAAGGTGGGAGCAGGGAAAGGTTGGTGTTGAAAGAGAAGGGGTTGGTGATGTGACAGCTCGGAGCGGTCTCTTGAGTCGGTGTGTGAGTGAGGTTGGGGTTACTGATGTCGCGTGGGAAAATCCTTAAATAGGGTGTAGGAGTTGTGGGGGTGGGAGGTGCCAATGGGGATAAAGGCGAAGCGAGGGGATGATAAAAAACGAGGGCGGTAAAGCGTCGGCCGTGGTTTAATGGCCGTGGATGGCGGGAGCGAGTCACCGCGAGATCCGATACGTGACGTAATTTGACGTCCGCTCTTCAAGGAGGCGTTGATTAGCGCCGGCGGGCGGTAGACGGAGAGGAAAGATGAGTGAAAGTTGGAGCGAAGGTGAGGGAGAGGTGAGGCGTGATTTGAGGGAATGGTAACGATTCCACTGCGCGCGCGCGTTGATATTTAAGCCATGATGAGACGGAATGACCCGGGTCTCCTTTCGGTGAATTCCAAACTTGTCCATCATGTTCTATCAACAGGCTGGTTTATCCCAAACTGTTACAATTGGCAACACACCCTAAATTTTGGCACAAAAATACTTTAAACCAGTCTAAATTTAGCGATTTGGGAGTCGTAAATAAATTGGAAACAAAAAATTTTTCCTGATTTCGCGCAGAAAGCTATTCTCCTGGTGCTTCTACACTCGCAATCCATAATTCGGGTGTTTTAGATCATACATTATTTGGGTGTAATGGATCATTCAGTGTCACTTTTTTATTTTTCGAAAGTTTTAAAGTTTCTTCTACCAGTGTTTATACCGTTGCACAAATGGAGTTTTCTCGGGTCACTGACAGAGAAAATAATGTAAACGGACAATTTATCATCCAAATCAGAAATGTATACCATGGAATTAACATTTTTCTTGCTTCATGTACTTGGCACTATTTACTGATTCAAAGCGAAGGTATCTCCTAAAGAAGCCTAATCTGTTCAAATCAATATCAAGAAATAATTTACGTTTTCAAATTTTTGTAATTTGGAATAGGTACTTAGAGTAACTGGGTAACTCAGGTAAAACTTCAATGAAAAGAATAACATAAGATCGGGCTGCCATGCAGAGACCATCGAGAAACGAGTGAGTGGGTGAAAAAAGTAATAGAGACATAGTATAAAAGAGTAGGGAAACTAGTCAGGAATGTTTGAGAAAAGTTTCAAGGTGGAAGAAGAGGTGAAGAGAAACCAAAGAAAAGATAGCGGAACGAAATGAAAGAGGAATATTCTGAGGACATACAGGAAAAAAACATACGAAAGTGAAAGAACAAAGTGTGAAGAAGAGGGAAATGTGTAAATTATATGTAGTTTTACTTTAATATGGTAAATATGTTATGTAGTTTTTTATGCATCATCATATCATGATAAGGCCCGCGGGGCCGCACGATGCTCCGATATTAAATTTTTTTACGTACTGACAAAAAAATTAATTTTTTATGCTCTCACATTAAGTGTCCATAACATATCATGTAGTTCGATATTTCTAGTAATTTGACCGTCTTACTGATTCAGCGGGTGTCGGAGTATTGATGGAGTCCCGTGAATCCTCAAGTTCCCTCCACACCTCGTATTCATTAGTCTAACTTCGCATTCCTCCCCCAATGCCTCGGACCTTCCCGACACCTTGAAGTTACTCCGTCCCCCTCTGAGGAGTCAGTGGCGTCCTTTTCACGCCCACGAACTTTGGTGGCCTTATTGAATAAGGAAATGCTTCGCCACCGCCACATCAGAGTGTCTCGAGCCCTTTCTCCGCTGACCGAAAGTTGAAGTAACGCAATTCATCAGCTGTGGAGCACCACTTTAACTAGAAGAAGTTACCTGGGGTGTTTGCAAATCACTTAGTAATCATTAGTGGTCCTTTCATTCTAACCTGTTAATGGAGTAGTCGAAAAGTTAAGAGGTGATCAAAGGTTTTTGCGGGGTGGGAACAAACAGAGATGTTCGTTGCATAGCAGCTAAAAACAGACCAAGATCTTGCTAATCAACGGCTCTGCATTAGAGGAGAGCTAATATGATTTTTTTCGCTCATTGCTTATTGTGTACTATCAATTCAATTAATTAATAACTTCCACGTTATCTCCTGGTCCACCGAGAACAATCCAGGGGTAACTAAGTAACAATATCCGTGGACATGAAAGAATACAGCTAACAAAAATGTTGCCTCACCATTATCATCCCTTTTCATTGCCACTGCCTTAGTAACCAGCCTCTAATCTAACTAGACCTATATCCAATGTTATGAGCACTTTAAACTTTGAGTTCTAGAGTTAAAACCGGTTTTTCTCATTAAAAAGATCATTTTTATATGATTTTTGGCAGTCATGGTCGCGTGGAAAAAAAGAGAAATTGAAACATTTTACCTATTTAAAAAAATGATTTAAATAACTGATGACCGCGGTTTCGTCGCAAGGTACCTTTCATTTGATTTCTTCCGTCCTAGGGATAATGACATAAAACTAATTGCACCGTTCATATATTACTTAACACCTATTGAAAACAAATCCTTTCGGATTAATGGACCCTCTCTGAACCATTATTCAACACAAAACCTTTTCAGTGGTTACGTCTACAGGTAAAAAAAATCTCAGAATGGAGATGCAATATTGAGATATTCGGAGCTTGATACAATACTTAATATCATTTATGTAAATCTTATGCACAAATAACCCAGTTATTTACTTGTTTCGCTAGTTAAAAATGATGAATTTTAAAGTTTACTTTGGTAAAAGCGTTGCATTTCCGATTAAGTACCTACAGAAATATAGGAACTGATTTCCATCGTGATAAACCTCATATCTGTGTTTTCGATTGCTTTTCATCATCCGCACTTACTCCATCAGGGACAGTCCGTATTTTCACAGCAGACCAAACTCCTCCACCCCTTGTATGTATGTACATGCGGTTGCTACCACACCAAGTTCAATTCTCGATACAACGGACGCGGACATAGGTGGGTGGAAGTGGTGATTCGAATTGGACGGAAGTGGAGACGCTCTTCCGGCGCTGCTGTGCGCAAAGCATTTCGCCGAGAAAGGAATACAATTGAGGACCTCGGAGGGATTCACTCGTGGATTTCTTGATTTTGAGCGGAAGAACGGTCGGAAGTAAATGCACTTCTCCGGCGTCGAAATACGTCGAAACGTAAGAGTATGAGTGTGGAAGGGCAAGAGTGACATCACAACAAGAAAAGGATGCTTCTTCGGCGAAAACATGCTCTTATGACGTATTTGGCATACTAAAAGCTTTCATTGTCATTCATCCGACGACGCATGGAATATTTTATCGGTGGAAACAAGTTTCAACATACGGTTCCGTCAGCAGAGTATCTCGGGAAGCAAATAAAGAGTTCCCGAATATTTATTTCAAGTTTTTTCACGCAAATAATATCTTTGGAGCGTCACGGTATAATCTCGTGGCTAAAAACTCTATTCTTCAAGTCAGTAACTAGCATTGATGGATAATCAAATGCTCCACTCCCGATCAAACGAAATTTTCCTGGTTTTCTATCAGAAAGCTAGATAACGACCAGACCATAAATCTATGTAACAATCAATTTAATACATTTTGTTTATCGTCACGCTATGGATAAGTCCATTTAAAAAACACATTTCACATCACTCATACTCAATGCATGCTGAAGTCGGTCCACAAGTAGATGCTCTCAGTATTTCTTGAATGGCAGGGATTTTGTAGTGAAGCTTGGAGAAAATATCGCCTATCCTAAGGCTTTCATCAAATATTTCTATTTTAGATCACAATGATGCTGTTTAAGAGATATTGGAATCGTAAATTACATTCCAGTTCAAACGATTTTGTGAAATTCAATAATACACATATCCACAAATTCACGCAAGCGTAGCTTGGCTGGTCACAGTATAGCACGAAATCAAGGGGTTGGATTCGTAATTTCAGTCAAACAGAATGACTTTTTCCGTGAAATTTACCCACATAATGCATGAAACAATTTACGAAGCTAAGCTGTAACGTACATTACCCCTTATTAAAGGTGCAGAACAAAACTGGGCTCACTTGAATCATTTCAATCATGTATATTTCCTCGTTTTTCGGGTCATTTTAAATCATTCCGCTGGAATAATTATCTTTTAGTGACATAAGTTGATGTGGGGTGTGATATTTGAGAAGGTTACGGTAAAAATATTTCTAAGCCGTAGAAATAAGGAATAGAAGTGGACGATTGTATGATGCAAGTGAAGAAAACAATCAAAGAAGATGTATTCATTGTAAGAAAAATTAACTGTAACATAAACGACTGGGTAAAACAACTAATAAAAGAATTTCTGTTTCATCGAAGAATATAAATAGGTGTCATGGAAAAGAAGGAGTGGATGGAGCCATCTATGAAGAGGAGTGAGATTTGATTGCAAAATAATTCTGCAAACAATTATCAATTGTTAATCTACCGAATGCAGCTAAGTACCTGGTGATGTTTATTCGTGTACTGTTGATGAATGGTTGGGAATCGGCTGGAGTGACGATGAATTAAGATTGCAAGGTAACATCAGCCTCTACAAAAACAAACTATTAACTGCTATAAAATGTATGCTTTCACGTATTAATTCAGTTTTTCAACCGGTTTCGTCATAAAGGCACCATCATCAGGTTACTAAATAATAATAATTATCTATTTACATTTTCACAGTTAATTTTATCAGCAATGGTTTTCATCGCATAAAGAGCATACTCAGGCGCAATGATTTCGCCATTGTGATGTTACCGGTCGTATATTACATTAATCTGAGTGGAATTAACTTTATAGTGCCGTATATTATTTCAATTAATTTAATGGCCATGAATTCACACAGGCGAGCCATAAACAATAAAACTTCACAGAAAAAATCGGTGGAAACCAATCGCTTGAAAAAATCGAATCGAAGATCGGCGGGATTGGCTCGATTTTTCCGAGGTATCGCCCGTCGATGCTCATCTCAATTCACTTCACACACATTCTCCCCACTCCTTCCTCGCCCTCCCTCCGCCTCATGTCCCCTCCCTCCCTCAGTCAGTCAGACACACACTCGCTGGGCGGATCGATTTGGGGCTAACGAAGGCCCTTTTGCGTCTCACGAGAGAAGACGACGCCGTTTGAATGTGCGCCACCCCACGACGCCAGAACATACTCCATACCCCCCTCCCAACCCCCCTCCCCGCGCTCCATCCGCAGCTCACGAAGGGACGGCACATTGCATTCGGGGCAATGTCGTCGTCGGTTCACCTCGGAACGAATCAAAACTCTCTGAGATATTCACCTCGTCACAGCCGAGCCTCCACCACACTCACCCATCCCCCCTCTTTGGAATAAGCTGGTAGGGAGAAGAACGAGGAGGGAATATTGAGGAGGAGCCAAGAGAGGGGAAAGACTGAGAGATATTCTAATTTCAGCATCGTATTGCAATATGAAATTTGCATGCGAAATGTGATATGTATTGTATCACGAATGACTGCGAAGGACACGATATCGCATGATATGACACAAATTTTGCACATTTAAGTGTATCAAATTTCGCCTAGCATCGTAGATAGCCTGATATAGAATATAGCACGCGGAATTATATTGCTGAACTATGCATTAGCGGTGTCCGGAAAATCAACATATAAAATGCTTATCATTTTGAAGCATTTTGTTAGGTGAAAAATCGCATTATGTTTTGTATACCTAATATCAAACACCACAGGAAAGAGCTTTTCGCATGATATCAATGCCTTTATGTACACTGATGATTTCGCTATGCTAGGCCTCGGAATAGGTCGGAAAATAATATTCAGTACGCTCGATTCGATATGTTGCCGAATATCGAATTATATCGTAAACAGCCTGGCATTGGGTATCGCATGAAAGTGCTTATTGCGCGATATCGATATGTATTGATTTGGTATAGGCTGGAAAGTTAGTATTGAATACAATACGTTATTTACAACGCAGTCGATGCTTTGAAACAATGCTCATCCCGATTAAGTGAATATTCCGAAAGCGAAGGACATCAACTCCCACAATATCCCAGATATCCCTTTCAGCCTTTCATCCTCCCAATTACACCGGCGACCCCCATACAATGAACAATTCTCCAGTGACCAGAGAAACATTGGACTGGATTGGGTCGAGAATATAAACGGAGGCCAAAAGCTGAAAATATATTCAGAGATTTGCTAAAAAAGGCAGACATTTGAGAGGAAATCATAGGATAAAAGAGGCAAAGAACTCTTGAATAGATCAAAAATCTCGAGCAAGAGGGGTTGCTGAAATGGCTAAAGAAAGATGAAATTTCGGCCGGCGACGAAATTATCGTGACATTCACCTATGCCGATTTCTGGACTGAAATTGACGGAGTTCAATTGAACAATGTAATTCATTAACGTTGTCGCTGGTAATTAGCTTAGAAGAAATGGAAATACCATCGCTAATTGGAATATATAACCATGCCCTAACGTTTTTGTGAGGACCAAGTGATTATGATAGCAAAATAGAGAAAACCGACACAATGTGAAATAAAAGAAACACAATGAAGATAAGTTGGGCGAAGAGGATTTCGATTTTAGGGTTTCACAAAGAAATGCGTGGAAAATGGTAGAAAATTTCAGTAATGATAACGCTACAAAGTAAGGAGACAAGTTTTATAAACGTGCCAGAGTTCTGAATAAAGTCGGAGAGTGATATTTTATAGACTTAAACAGTGTTCCCGCTTTGGAGAGCACGAAAGTAGATTGTAGGCATTTGAGATGGGAGTGTGGAGAATGATGGATACGATAAGATGAACGGAAGCAATTAGTTATGGTAGGATGAGGAAAGAAGGATACTTGAAGATATTTCAGAGAAGAGATACTTCCTATTTATAGCTAAAATTTCGCATTGTCATCAAAGGAGCAGTTGGTGTAGAGGAAATCTACAAGCAAACGACGCTGCAGAAGGTTGGAGGATTGCTGTTCATAATGGCCGAATTTTATCGCTAATTTCAGCCTCTATTTTCTGTATACTTGAAATATATTTATATCAATTTTATGTGGAATCTAAATGCAACAAATACTACAAATGGAGGTCTTAAAAATTAATGGGATGGCTCCTCAGAATGCATTTAAATTAATAATGTTATAAATGAAAATACGTTCACATGATACCACATCTGATTCCTGGTTTGCGTCATCCAATCAGTCACATTAGTAAAACGAATCTGGAAATGAGGCAAATAGGCCTTATTGAAGTAGAAAGAAAACAAACAAAGAATACTAAATGTAAGAGTGAAACAACATGAGGGTTTCAATAGTGAAGATTTACACCCTGAGTTTTGATGCATATAAACGGTCGATGCGATGCGATTAGGTTTCGATCACTTTATGTAGTGCACAAAAATTCTTCTGGAGGACTTGTAAAAATTGTTTATTAGAAGACCAACTCTTCTTTAAACTGTTTATTTGAAGATCAGAAGAATTTTTATGCTAAAACTTATCTTGTCGAAAAAACACCATTGACCCCTAAGCTCCCATAAATATCACGAGGGGAAGAATGATTCGAAATTTTTACCAAGTACTACCCATAGAAGGGTCTTCATGCGAATTATAAGAGCTATTGAGGAGAGATATTGTGAAACAATGGAACATTTAGAAGAGGTCTAGATATATTTTAGAGTTGCACAAAATCATTATTAGGATTCAATATTGCTTGATGGTGATTTAGTTTGATCTTCGTGATTTAGTTTGGTCTTTGAACATTCTCGGCCTACCTCTACATCTCGCACCATTCATTTCACTCTTATATGTCTTCTTTGGAAAGTGATAGGAAGACTAGATAACGCTAATAGCAAATAGCTTTAAAGGGTCTTTTTAGAAACTAAACGACAGATTGCATAGTAGTCCCCACCCTTATTCGGCGCCCGTATGATTGCAAATTCTGTCCTGTGCATTTTGCAAAACGCTGGAAATTAAATTGTGCTAATGAGTGCCTCTAGTGAAGCGGCCTTTGTAGTTATCCATCAAACGCATTTTCCACCGGTGCAAATGACCCGGTTGCGAAGGTGTAAGCACCAGAGATTCGCATAAATTCCTCATTGAGCGCCTTCTGCGAATAATTCATGGCGAGCGGTAAACGGGGAGCGGCGGCGAAGGGTTTAGAACAATGGGCGATGGCAGGGGTGCATTTCCTCTGAGGGGAACGAAGAGGGTGGCGAAGGGTTTTAAATGAAGCGATGAGGGGGGGGGGGTGCCACCTCTACTCAGGAGCGTGCCAGGGGTAATGGAGGGGGGGTAGACGACGACAATGAGGGCGTGGGCGGAGGGTCATTGCAGGGGCCTTCCAGACGCGTCCAAAGACGTCATCTTTGATTGCCGGGACCACGGCGGTCCTCGCATTGTTCGACACGCGCTGAGTTTGCGCGTGGCCCCGTCTGCCCGTCCGTCATACCGGTCGTTCCCATTATACTCCCGCCTAAAAAACTATCGCCCCTCCCCCTTCCGCCCCACGTTTCACCCTCCAACCGGTTGCCCAGGAGCGAAAGCTGAAATTCGGGACGTGCGGAGGGGGGTGAGTTATTGGGAGCGGGGAACAAGTAGGGGGTAAATAAGGTTGAGTGTAATGAAATCAACAAGCGCGGCATCGAACGCAACCCCTTTCCCGCTTCACCTCGTCCTTTGTTGGCTACTTCGGAAAGCGTTTTGCCCCGAAAAGAGGACTCGGGAGACTAAATACGTAACCTTGTATTATTACTTTTATTTATGTATCCTGAGTTGGATGGGACAGAACCGTCCCCTCTTCCCCCAACCCAGTTTACATGCACAGACACATGTCCTGAGTAGATAATATTCTACCCAGGCGGGACTCGACCCCGCGACCCTCGGGTTAGCAGGCGAGGACTTTACCCCACCGACACCGGGGCCACTTGTAGGACCGCAGAAGACGAATCTCCAGGTTTCACTCACAGTTTTCAACAAAAATTTTAAGTGTGGACTAGATGGGGCGATAAAAAGCGATAACACGTTTCTATTAAAGCCATTAAAACGCGCTGAATAAAGGTTTCTCTTGTATTCCACCGGTTCTCCGAAAGAATGGGAAACAAGTCGTTCTCCGAAACGTCGGGTGATATGGAGCTGATGCGGGTTGTAATCTGGGCTCCTACACTTGGAACTTGATGCTCCTTTATCCAGTAACCTCTTTCTCAAGGCATTCACCGTCTCGTTGTGGAGATATTTTTACAAGTGTTCCTGTTTAACATTTTTCATATTTCAATAATTGAATCTAAGACACTAGTTAACTTGTATGCATTCAAATTATTCGGTGGCTGATTTATATTAATAGTTAAGCACGTCTTCTTCCGTGTAATTGACGTCATCGGTTCCGCGATGGCAAATTGGACTGGGTTAGATTGAATATTTGGTGAGGCGACCGACAGCTAAGGTCATTTTCGCCATAGGGGACAGGTAAGGGAGGAAGATGGGATAGAAACCCGGCGTCGTCATTAGCCTGCTCTTAACGAAAGACGCCAAGGGGACCTCGGTTTAACGTCTCATCCGATAAACGGAGTACTGCACTTGAAAAGCCCTCCACAAGACACTTAAGTAGGGTACGGTTTCCTCTGAAAAACATCCTCCTCTGCAGGGATTTGAACCCTGGCCGTCCGTATGGTTAGTCAGTACAATGACCACCACACCAACCTGATCTCTGATGGCAAATTATTTTATTTTTTACACGCCCCTATTGTGACTAGGACATAGCTTGTTTGGATGCCCCACATCCTTTCCAAGTCATAAAAGTATGCTTGATCTATACAATTATGCTGCATTGCCGCTGGCTGTTGGAACTGTCTAACCGTACCGGTATTTAAAACCATACGCATAAACATTGTTCTGAACGGTTGTAGGCCTTTGAAGGTGGAGCCAAATCGAATTTATTGATTTAGATTGAAAGACAAAAAGTCAATGAAAGCGAGAAGAGGCATTCAAACTAGTTTCTTTTGTTAGGGCAGGCCATCGCGTTGGCAACTTGGCTCACCGCCTTCATCCCAGCACGTGCTTTGTCTCTAACTCGCTCACCTCTTGGTTGACAGACGGTGGTGTACAAGTGCCAACATCTGGACGCATAGACTAAACCGTGTCGCATGACCACGCGCCCTGGATTACTTCCGCCACACTGCGGAACAATGTCATATCTTCACCCGTATACACAGTAGCGATCACTATTGCGTACGGATACATTATGGAGTCTCCTGCCGCTTGTTCGAGTTCACCGAGAACACCTGATTCCTCATATCATCCCTCGTTTTCCTCCTCGAAGGACCGCTCATTGTTCTTTCGGGATAACAAAGGGGGTCTTCTGTATCGCCGTCCCACTCGGAACAAGCCACTCGTTTTTGTGTGAGCGCGTCTTGGGACGATCCTCACCCGTGGCACGTGGACAGTCCGGCTGAGAGACTCAATCCATCCTCGAGACGCCGGGATCGAGGTGAGGGCAGCGGGTGGGGGTATTCATAACGGGTGCGGCAGCGGCGGATCCCGACACCCTCGCCCCGATCCCTTCCCTATCGTTTCCCGGAGGATGCGAGGGAAAGACGATACTGTGGTGGAAAGGGGTGCCGGAGGCCGGGGGAAGGGAGCTATTTTTGTTGAGGATGAGGGTCGAAAGTAGGAGTTTTGTAATGAAAAAGCAGGGTTCCAAAGGGTGGGGAGGATGAGACACTGGGGGTGGAGAGACTTTCGATATGTAAAGGGAAGGACGGGAACTTCTTCAGCTTATTCTTCGCCATCTTTTGTCATCTTCGTCATATTTGAAGTGCTTTGGGGTGTGTGCGTGAGAGCGGGTCGGGAGGGGGTGAGGTCGGGAGGAGCGATATAAAAAGACATCTGCCGGGAGAAGGAAGTCCTCTGTCCTCATAATATAAAAGTTCCCACTCTTCCCCTCACTCAAGTTCTTTTTGTAGCTCGCCTACGTCCCCCTTCCGTATTCCTCGATCTCCTACCCCGAAAATATTTTTCATTCCCATCGGATCTCTTTCATATTACGCCAAAGAATGGGGAAAGTCATTCAAGGGTGGGATTATGGAGCACTATGGTTTTTTTGGCAAGAAAATTATCGTATATTTATTTCGCAATATTAAGCAGTTTTCTCTGCCGTACTTGCTCGAAATGTTTCCATGGCAGAAATCATTCTAACCAAACCAAATGCCTTTTGACGATTATACCCAATATTTTAAATCAGTGATAGCATATTTAGGATCAGTAGGATGGTGTGAGTGTTGGAAAATAGGAGGAAAATATTGAATTTATATAGAAACTAGTTACTCTGTATGATTCCACACATTTTTACTCTAACCGACCCGAAGGTCAAAAATGAAAATGGCATAATTTTCCGAAACCTGGATTGAACAATGCAGTAAAGTAAGTAGTTATCATATCTTATTTCAAGCATAAGAAATAGAAGGATATGTTAAGATTTCCACTGGGTGACGCGTCTCATAACCAAAATAATAACCTATTAAAAACTATCTAGGGTTAGAATTTTCTGAGCTGAGGAGTATCACTAGTAATATAAGGTCCTTTATACATACATTGATCCTTTATACTGCAAATTCCTCGCACATTCGATGCCATTAACCATTAGCAAAGAAAGTATCAACACCTAAGGTGTACTTACCATGATACAACATATTAATTCGTGCTAAATGATAGAGATTTATGTGATTTGAGACAATCTGAATACAGGAAGGAAAACTATTTCAAAAACTTGGATTTTACTGTTTTTATATAGCAAAATACCATTTGGTAAAATGGTTGTCACATTTAATTGTTATTCATACTGATGCATCACTGGGATCTCTAAATGGCATCCAGTTTGGGTAGAGTTGGTAGACTATGCTATTTGGAAAAATAGTTGGAAATTTTCATGTTTTATGACTTAGACTGTATCACTTGGACCGCTATATTCTCAGCTCCCACAATTCAGCGGAAATCGATTAAGAGAACTCAATCTAAAAATACACTTCTGTTCATAGAGGTACCTCAAGTCCATCCAGGGTTAATCACAGGGAGAGGGAGCTGATTCAGGGTTTTCTATCTTCGCATGGACCCATATCACTGCGGTATCATTGGCTATTTTTTTTAAAGACTCTCGGGAGAATCCGTGCCATCAACGTATGACGTCCACGGCGTGCGTCACACTACTCCATAAAGCCGACCAATTTCCAAATCTGCCACCCAATTCTTCCGACGGAAGGAGCCGCATTCTCCCCATCGGCTCTTCACCCTCCCCCGATGCTTTTCTCTCCCGGCGATGCCCTCCTCTCCCTCCCGGGGAACACCCGCCGCTCACGACGCCGCCCCACATGCGGCCAGGGGGGAGTGAGAAGGGGGGGGGGTAACTTCGTTTCCCGTCTAAGGGCCTCCCTTATTCCCATCCTTAATACATCCCCAACTCATGAGTTTAGCGTCCTCAACAAGGGACTTTGGGGAATGGGCGTGGGTAGGATGGGAGTAAGAGGGGGAGAGACGTTGAGCTAAGGGGGACTTTAGGTGTGGGAGCGGAGCCTCTCCTTTCGCAGCGAATGAGACCTAGATGAAGGAGCGTGAGGGGACGGAGGACTCCTTCGCGAAAGGATGACAGCGATAACGAAGTTAACCGCGCCATGAACGCGCACGTGCCGAGCAATCACGGGTCTCATTTTTGTTCCGGATTCCTCTCCCGACGGCCCTACCCCGTCTCCCTCCCTCTCTCTCAATCTTACTCCTCCTTAACTCTCTTCCTATCCCTCCGCTCCCCGAGATCTCTCGCCTACCCCTTCTCCTCGTGATGTTTATCTCCGACTTTCCACAACCTCGAGATGCACTTCGTCCGTTGGGCTGTGCCGATATTGTGTTAGCCTCGCATCTGGGTGTGACAAATGTGTACAATATGAGCATTTGTGCGGGGATGGGTATGACGTGTGTGTACACGTTTAGGAGACTTTATGCCATTCTGTAGTTGGTTATTCCATTACCTGTTAGTCTAACATTATTCTAATTTTCTTTCTATGAGTAAGTTATTAAAACATAAACTGAACAAAAAAGTTGTGATTCAGGCTTCCGCGGGGTTTGGATGAAGGTTGATTCTTCCATTTTCCGGGGTTTCCGCCGCGTTGTTTCATTTTGAGGACGATATTTCGCCAACTATTTAGCAGGCTCCCTCCTAGTCACTTGCAACTTGGACCTGAGGAAGACTGCAGGATAGCCGGTGATATATCGTCCTCAAAATGAAACAACGCGGCGGAAACCCCGGAAAACGGAAGAATCAACCGTCAAACAGAAAAGGTGTCTTATATAAGTTTTCTAATCCCAAAAGTAAAATTTGTAAACATTCGCACCGGTCTATGTACCAAACAAAGTTTGGAAAGGATATTGTGATTAGACAAACTTTGTTACGTCCACAGTTTATTAGAAAGTGTTTTACGATTATTATGAGTTGTGAAGGTGAAACTGCCGAAAACAGTGCTACACACTCTAAAAAACGGCAGAGGTAACAATATTTGTCTTATTACAATATCGACCATCCACCTTGTAACACCTTTAACAATTAAAAACTGGAAACAGAAACTTGAAAGGCGAAATTATGTGGTCAGCAATAACCAGACGGGTAGTGTTCGTGACGTTGCCATTGGTGTTTACTGCGTGAAATGTCTTTTATAATGATTTTTTGAGCTTCCCAAAACTAGATACTATATCCTTCTGTAACCTCTTTGAGTCAGAAATTCATTTCTTATTTGGTTGAAACTCATTTTCCTTAAAACTCATATATTGTTCAATATTCCACAACACAGGCCCCTCAGATTTCTTTAGCTCATTAACTTTCTTGTTCCTAGTCTGTTTCGTAGTTTGGTTTTAATATAAACGTGTGCAAAAAAATCTACTCCCAAGACCCAACTGAAGGATACGCTTCACCCGTTATACTTGACTGATACTGTGTTCATAACAACTTATAACGTAATATCCTCAAAGAAATACCCATAAAACAGAAAAAAAAACTCAGAAATTAAGAGAGATAATCTGTAGAATTGGGGGGCTTACGTTGTAGTTTACGCACCGATTGATCATTGGTATAAATAATGATCATTGCTACAGTCGCGAGGAATGTCTGACCCGTGCTTGAATCGAAATTTTTTATTTCGATCGATTTCGGTTTCGATTTGCATCCTGAGAGGTATATAATAACCCTCTTAGTATATTCATCTATTCCTTCTACCCACGGACCATTAACAATTACAAAATAAACTTTGCGAAGTACCACTTCGTAAAAAAAATATCTCACTTTTCTACCTTTTTCCCATTCATTTCAATTATCCCTTCTAATTTAGGCAAGTGTCCTAACGCCCCTAGCCCCACACCCTGTGCGGAGGGTTACACTGTAGACGAATTACATCCTTTGGCAGGGAAGGATTCCCTTCAAGCCGCACTGGTCTCCAAAGTAATCGTGTCCTAAGTATTTTGTCAGTTTTCCAATCGTTTGGTGCGTCAGGTGCAGCTCTGTCAATCGTTCAATGCGGAAACAGGAAATTTCGTCTTCATGGCCACCACAACGACGGAAAATACTCATCTTTAACACGGGGGAAATTAAACTTGTTACGTCAGCTAGGCTGCTCCCATCTGCCATATACCATCTTCCTGAGTCATATTAAAGAGGAGAGCTTAGTTATTAAAATTCGAGCATGGCAGGGGAGCCACGACATTTAAACATGAAGTTAGGATATAATTGGGCCATCAAAGTTACAATTTTCTCATCATTTCTTCATAAATTTCCCTCTAGGAATAACCGTTTTCTCATTTTTTCACTAGAAGATATCTCCTGTATTGCGAAAAATATAAGGGTAAATATCTAGCTTAAAATAACAATCACGGGGCTTCACTCGGGGAAAAATTTTTTTTTCCCTATATTTCTACCTTTCATAGAAGTCGTGGACGGTAATTACCTATCAAGTCTACAAGAAATTTTTGTTAAATGGCTTAAGTTTCTGTTTCACTCCATTTACCTTTATTTCATTCAGCCTAGGCAAAAGGAAAATGGAAGCAAAAATATTCTTTTCCTGACATGACTTAGTTGAATCTGGCTTACTTCAAAACATTTATTGTTCATTGCTTAGCTGCTATTTGCAGCAATTGATTTTTGCTATTTCCTATTATTTTTATCAAATTAATTCTTGGTTTGCCATTTAGATGTCAGGAAGTTCTACATTAGAGATAATTGTCATTTCATGTTCATCACAGTCTCTCCTCTAGTTCAATTCTCGATATATTTCGGTTCTGTTCCGTCATCGTCCAATTAGCCTTCCTTCACCTTCTCGCTAACCTTCTCCCTTCCTTTCATCTAATATTTTCGAGGCTCCCTTCCCCCAGCTTCTTTCTCCCCCTCCCCCGTGCGTCCCATATACTTCCGACGAGGGAAGATGCTAATCTCATTTATCTCGGCAGACGCCCCGGCAAAAATTCCTCAGCTCTCAAAAGCAGTTGAAGGAGAAACCTTAGCTTAAGCGCTGCGGCCTCTCTCTTCCGCTGAAATTTCTAAAATTGAAGCGTTACTTGGATTGCTTTGATGATTCGAAAGAGATCGTTCCCTCGTTCAATAACCGTCTCTTCCCCCCACTCTAACTTTCTTGGTTGTATTTACACACTCACATCTTATTCCTTTCGCTCTTACCCGTTCGCTTCGCCCCCGAGCGGATGATTCTTGAGAATAATTAGCAGGCACGTTTCATTTGAATGAGTCAGATAACGTATTTTTCGGCGAGCTGTCCCAAAATCCTCAGACGAAGATTTCCTTAGAAGGCGCATTATTAAATTAGTGCTCGGAAAACATTTTTGGTACCGCATGAGGATCATCTTTGACCCAAAAGGCGGAAGTTAACTGATCAGTATTGCTAGTTTATTTTCTAAGAAGACTCTTTTGGCATTGCTGCAAAGAGAAAACATTATACTGGGTAACTTTATTTAAGCGGACATATCCTCACTAAGAACAGATTCAATTGATAGACAATTCACTGTTGAGTACACGTCAAAAATTCATGATTGAAAGAGTAAATCATTTGCTTCATACAACTATGAGATCTCAAAGCACTAAAAAACTAAAAATTTCACCATTTTTACACTCTGAATTGGAAGCTTTGGTGCTCTCCAATAAACAGTAGTGTGTAAATTAATATTTTTCTAGATTGGCAGGTAATGAAGTGCATTTCTTTTAGTATTTTCTTGTTATAAAAATTCAGAAATAATATCATCAAACTAAAAATTATGTGCATGGAGTTGGAGCAATACGTTGAACTTGAGTCCAAAACACCAATGGAATGCATGCCCCTAAGTGCCATAATACAAAAAATTGATTTTTTTATTTTCAGGAAAACTGCTATGTGCCCAAATTTCAATTGAAAATAAGAAAACTGATACCTAAAATATCTCTCTTCAAAGGGGTGGATATCTGGTCTTCATGCAGCCACGAGAGCTTTTATACCATCGACGAATTTATTGGATGTAAGTAATTAGGATTTTGAGAAGATGAAGAATAATAAAATACACTTTTTCTTTAGTTGTTCTCCTTCCTGTGCCAATATTTGAAGTAAAAAACTTTTTTTTATACCATAGTTATGAGGGTCGAACAGTTGCTTTAGGCTACGATGGATGGGATAAATTTTGTCGTGGGACTCGTTATTAATCTTTGCTAAAAAGGATTACACCTATGGAGACCATTTTTCAACGCCCACGGTATAGATTATGGCATACGTTCGTAGATTGGAACATAAATGAGGAAGGTACATAAAGGGGTTATCCAAGTACGGCTCAATGTAAATGTAACTGAGCTCGAGGCTTCATCATGCGGTGAGCGAACTTTGCCTCTTATCCTGCAGACAAACCTTCCGCTCGTGCCAGCCTCATTAGCAAGTCCACCGAGAGAGCGGTCCTTGGGAGCAGAAGAGGGGGACGTGCGGGGGCACAAGAGTTACCCAAGCGGTCATCCTGGATAGCAGGACACGAATGGTAGGGACCATGAGCCATTGCACTGCATTTTCCATCTCTGTTATTTTTTCTCGGTAAGCAACGAACGAGGGAATAGAATAAGTCATTTCGTAAGTAGTAGCAAGTATGATATTAAAATAAATTCAAGTCTCGGCTTAGTTACGGATAAATTCAGAGGAAAAACGAGAAAAATAAAACTGTTCCTATAGCTTGGTAACATTCACACATTCTTCATCGTTTTTGTGCCACATTGGTGGAAATATTTAGTCATATTTTGTTCGAGAAGTTGCTGAGGAGGTCTACACAAGAGCCTTTAACTCTAACTAACAACTATCAATTGCATGGATTAGAACTCCCGATTTACTTTGAATAAATTCAAATTCATTTTCCGGTGTATCTCAAGCGAGATTTCTGGCTTAACTTACACAAACAAGTTACTCCTAGACATCTTCCAGTTCTTTCAAATTATGTACTTGAACGCAAGTTAAGTAAAAATTCACGCACTGTAATAAAAAGGCGTTTGAAGAGCTCAGTGTAGATGAGGGAGCTAATTTTTTACGGTGGTCTAAAAATTTCTAACGTTAGGGCTTTTTACCCTCAGAAAAATAGCGATAATTATGAATATACCCAAGCATCACGCGCCAGGCTAAGTTTAGCTCCCGTACTGGGAAAACAAGAATGGTTTCAAGGCTCTTTATTTCGCGCGGCATTAACTGCAATTTTTAGTCTTGTTCGCAACCTTCCGAGAGTCATGGTCTCATCACAGGGGATGCAAGTGAGTGACAAATAATAAAAACATGTGCGCGTGCTTCAGCGAGAGAAAGCTTCAAAGAAAATCCTTGTGCCCCACCGTGGACGCTTACTGTAAGGTCTTAATTGGTAGGTTAGTTGTCGCGCAGAGCAATGTTTCTTTATGCACACTCTTTCCCTCGTGTTCTTCCTTAGTCTTCTAAATTGGCGTCGGAAGCTAAGAACGAGTCCAGATATATTTAGGTAGAGAAAGAATTTTTTTTAAACCTCAAAGTAAATTAAAGGCATGCTTTGTCAACCTACAAACTATTTTAGCTTAAGTGTGCTACTTAATAGTGTCATTTATCCTGCATTTTTCCTGGTTTTTAAAGAATATATATAATTATTTATATTTAGCATAATTATGACGGTAATATTCTATTTTGTTAGCCTTCGTACATTCTTATATGTGTTAAAAAATTAAATACTTTGGACGTTTGGGGAAAATATATTTTCGGGAATTCCTAAAAGATGTGCTTTGTTTTCATACACCCAACGTAATATTCTCTAATCTACTACTTCATTCGTCAAGTCCCCATTATGTTTATGTGTATATATTTAGTGATATCAATATTTAAGAAACAAATAGCACGTATAAATGAATTTTTCAATAGAAATATATTGGTAATCTCGGTCTACATAAATAAATACCAGTATATTTTTATATAATTAATAATCAAAGAACTTGTCATTTATTTTTATGTTTTGTCCAAAAAATAAATGAAGGTTTCGCATTGGTATTAGCTTGTAATAAAATTTCATCGATTTTCATCGTAGAGCTGTAAGAACAGCATAATTCTCAACCATTTGACAAAATTAATGGGAAACGTGCAAAATATTGCATCTGATTATCATATTTTTAAAACTAGCGACGTACAAATCAAATTACGCCTAATTTACTTCGAATCTCAATGATTTATATGCTGGTTCATTTTAAATTTCATAAATAACAGCAATTGGACGTTGCCCATTGCATTTTATTCAGTTGAAGGTTAGGTTATGTATAATTTCATAGAGATTTCTAAAATATAAATCATATTTATAACTAAGATTAATTTCAACGATGTTTCTGCTCATAATTTCTTAGTGTATTGTTTCATATGTGAATTTAACTGAAATACGCGACTTCATGCAGTCTCGCTAATCAATTTTTCAAAGATAAATCCTCATGCAACTTGACAGCACATGTTTCAACGTCATTCTGACATACGAACTTGCCAATTAGTCCAGTCTTAAAAGATCACGCTATCCCTAACAGTTTCTATAAATATAGTTTAATCACTAGTAATTATCTCTGCAGAAGAAATATATTAAAGTTAGTGAGAAAAATCTAAATGGGGCGATAAATGAACATGTGGGGAGAATAGGTCTCACAATGCGCAGAGCATATGGCCATATTTTTCAATTCTCTCTCGCACATGAGTAATGGGAAATTAAAAAAAGATTAATCATGCGTTGGACGATAATAATTGAGCGAAGAAACAAATTAGCTTTTGCTTGATTCATATTTTCCCTTTTATTGCTCGGGCATTATCGGAATTCAATTACCAGTGAAGTCATAAAGTCAATAAAACGTATAAAAGGTTTTTAAATCCAATTACGACGCGAATCATTGATGGCAACCTTTGATTGATCAAAAATATCGGGTAAGCTTAAAATCTGAAAAATTAGTTGATTCTGATTTCATTTCTAGCTGAATTTTTGCCACAATTAAGTGAACGAGGGAATACAAAGCTATCGCTGAAAGAGCCAAAATAGAAAATCATCGTGTACGCCATATTCCAAATGAACAAGATGCACTGGAGCATACCTCAGCCCTAAAGCTCATTGAAACTTCTTCTATACGCTTTTCTACGGCTGGATTTAACCCGTGTATCCCAGGCGTGGCCTGTGCCGGGCGTAAGGCAGAGAGTGTAAGAACAACAGAAATGAAGGGAAGATGAATAAATAGAGGTAAACGATAAAGGATGAGATGTATTTGAACAGATTTTTTAGTAAAAGTTGTCATTTTAGAGCCATCCTTATTATCACAACAATTTGATGTTTTTTGCCATAAAATTCTCCACCTTATCTCCTAATTTTGAACAACACTAAGAGCATCAGCAAACTCAGCGCATTACAAAAACCTATTTTCTTTAGATGGAATGTTTGTAGCTATCTGCGGCAGTGTGTTCCAAATATTATTCTCGGTAGGGTATCCCTTTCATTTTTTCGCCTCTGTTATTGTCCTAGATATCGAGCTAAGTCAAAATGATATCCATCGTGTCTCCCATATATACACAAAACCTGATTATTTAAAAGTACTTTTTTTGGACAAATGCATAGACCTTAACGTTAAGCAGAACTTCAAGTACCAATGACATATCAAACCAAACTTTCGTGGTTCAGTTTCCCACACTGCGAAACACATTATCATCTGGGTTAATTCCAACATACTTTGAGTCTTATAGCGCAGCAGTTGATAACTTGCAATGATAATATCCACGGAATGCGATGTATTTTGCACCATTTTCCTAAGGTTAACGGCTCCATTAGGATTCCAAAGGATTTTACGAGTAACTTCCAATTGTCAACAATATGGCGTAAGGAACAGTATGGCGTAGTTTGACCAGCGACCGCTTTCCTCCTCCTTGACTCACATGTTAACTCTACTTTGATATAGGAAACCAGGGCCGATATATCCAATGTAATGCACCCTCGATGTGGAATCTCCTCGAAGAAAGAAACTATTATACTAACTTAGTCAGGAACAACGCTCTCGACGGAGAATGATGAATTAGAGATAAAACAACTGATTTCCCTCCCTTTTGATAACATCTTCAAAAAGAATAATTTATCTTTCATTCCTTTGAACCATCTTTTAATAAAACTGTTAATTTTGTTCTCAGTAAGAGCATTTGCATCACAATTTGAGGGAACGAACGAACCATTTCTTCGTTTATTTAACCCATGAGTTATTGTTTGTAGTCATTACCAGAAACCCGTCTGCTCACTCTAGTTCATGGTGCTGTTACGTTTATATTATTAATTATACTTAAGCTGTCTCTTTTTTTAGAGACATGATTCCTCAAGGTGTATTTAAAAAAACACGATCTTCAGAGTGCACTCTAATCAAAGGATTGAATTTAGTGGATTTACAGGCGACTCGAAATGAAGGAAAAAATGTTATATCTTCCAGCAAGTATACAGTACAAAAAATACAATCGCCAAAGAGTCTCTCATTTGCCTTTGCACGGATTGCATAGGCTAGAGTCCTCGAATTATGAGCTGGGCGGGGGGTGGGAAGGCCGTAAAAGCACCAATGACAAATGCCGAGGAGGAAAAGCGCCATCCATTAAGGATTACGATTCCGAATGAGATACGAAGAGTGGAATTTTCAGCCGAGCAGAGGAAAAGGCGGCCGGTGTCAATTTTCGTCGGCTGGCTTCCGGGAAGGAATAAACAAGCAGAGAAGTGAATGGGGAATCCAAATACCTTTTCTCGCTCCCTTTAGTCGGAGCGCGTGGCTCAGTCAAAGGAGATCGGGGTAATTTCAATGTGAACCGACTCCTCGGAATTGATATCCGGTAACTGCAGCCGGGTGGAAAATAATATCTCCGAGGAAAAATTTCAGGGCAAAAAAAGATTTCTTTGATGGGAGACGAGAATTCCTGTGCATCATGAGTATCGAAAACTATGTTTCTCTCATTAGAAAAAAAAGTTTAAAGAGGATAAAAATGGAATCTTTGACCCAGGAGAGGAACTCTATCAATTACGAATCTTTTGATTAAGGAGAAATTCCCTAGAGAAAGAGTGCACAGCTAAATGTAACGTATTATGAGCCGATTGGCCCTTCTACTATTCTTTATTTTTACCAGTTGGATTACATTTACCAGAAAGATCCCGACTCAATTTGATATCCCTTTGGCGCAACGATTGTACGACAGATGAATGTAAAAAACTATCCATTGTTATCTCGCAAAAATAAATCTTTAGTCCGACGGTAATGGTAAATTCTTTCATCAGCTAAAGTTGCGATTGACCACAAATTATCACCTGGTAGCCTATGCAGTTATAGATGATATTTGATAGATAAATCTATTAATTTACCGAACTCATTGACCTTATATGTAAGTTGACCAGTGACAAGAGAGTATTTTCAAGCAGTGATAAAATTTTCATTTAAAAAACAGGCGTGTTTAATCGCTAGTACGCCCGAGGAAGTTTTTAACGAAATTTTAAATTTTTTCTGTTGAGTAAATTTATTACTATTAGTGATGGTCATCTTCATCTATCAACTGATAGCAAGATGATGTAGGGTAATTTCATCAAAATTTCTGCTTTCCTTTCATACTAGGCAAAAGGAAATGGTACATTACTACGTTACGGAAGGTAAAATGTCAAATTCATCGTAAAACAATGACAATCATATATGATGCAAAATATAACTTTTTCACCATAAAATGCAAGTTAAATGGAAGAAAAATCCCATAAGTTTTTTTATCGACTGTTTTAAGAGTTGACAGTAAAGATTAACCTCAAGGAGTCTTATACTAAAGTTTTATATTTTTATTCCTACGAAAAACTTGACCGATCTTAGCATTCTCTTCATTTTAACATGAATATTCACAGTCTCTGCATGTAAGTTAGCGGCATCCAGCAGGTCAGGAGTCAACGTATTGTTCACATGTACATTTACGTCGGTATATTATTCTCTGTGCTCATTTCTGGTGAAGAGCATCATCTTGCTTAACTTATTGTTCTCTTTTGCGTAGAGATTCAAAAAGAAATTGTGTATAATCTCAAAGACGCTCATTCACTGGTACAGTCTACGTATGGAACTTATTTTATCGCGGGTTTGATAGCTATTAAGAAGAGATTAAACCAATAAAAAAATGGCGAAGGAATGAGTGCAGCAAGTCTCGCCAAAATCAATCATCCGTCCTTCCTTAGCTAATGAAAAAGTAAATAATTAAAATCAATGGTTGGCAAATACACTTTGTGGAAATTACGATTCATGTTAAGAATGAAACCAACTTAGTTTTTTCCACCAATATATTTAAATCACAAATCAACCGGTTTTGGCCTTTTCAGGCCATTTTCAAGATTACAGATTCTTGTATCTGTAATCTTGAAAATGGCCTGAAAAGGCCGTAACCGGTTGATTTGTGGTTTAAATAAATTGGTGGAAAAAACTAAGTTGGTTTCATTCTTAACATGAAGTAAAGAATTTTCAAAATGAAACCCCGTATTGGACCAAAAATATCGGTAGCATTAGGTAAGCTTCATTAAGTACCGCCAATCCTATATTTTTCCCCTTAAGATGACATGGAAGATGATGGTATGACAGGTAAAGTTGGATGAAGAAATCCTGTGCCAAATCGTTCCACATTTACATTCACAGGAATACGAGTTCATCGACTCCAGGCCCGACGCGTGAGTACCTAACATCCCTTAGATTAGACTGGTGGCTCCAATGTGACTCTACTACTCCAGAAAAAGAGATTGCCCACCCACGCCAAAGAAGCGCTGTCCTAAATCGTGAAATGAGACTACGATAAGGAGATCTCTGGGAAGCCTGGCTCGGAGATGGATTTCTTTCTGTCTTCTCTCTTTTCCAGACGACGCCAGACGCTAATGGTCGATTGGAGTCGCAATTTCCCTTTGGATCAACGGGCTTCAGGCGAGGAAGAGCAGGAGATAGATAGGGGATAGGGAGGAAAACATGGAGAAAAAGGGAATTAAGGGTTGACGGAGGGTACGCTTAGGGGTATGGGGGAATGCCGTCCCACCCTCTTACCCCCCAGCCCCCTGACTCCGCACACCAGGGGGTCGCGGAGTGCCGAGGGGGGTGTGGCGAGAGGAACCCTAGGGTGAGGGGAGAATATGGAGGGGCGGGGTGCAGAGCAGAGGGAGTGGGGGTGGAGCCGGTGCCGCTCCCTCATTGGTCGACGCCCGTCGGCTCGTAGACAGCGTGGGTGATCAATGTCGGTTCCCTTCGAGCGCTGCGATTGGTGGAAACTTGGCTCTGAAAAGGGGGTCGCTTTAAAGAGGAGAGTGGGGTGATCGTCCGGGGGGTGAGGCGGCCAAGGGGGTGGAAATGGTTTCGTGTGGAAGGGAGGAAAATTTGGGGAATGGTAAAGGAGAGGGTTACTCGTTTCCGAGGCGCGGAACAAGCGTTCGTTTCGCTAATTTCTGATCCCTTAGGATCTTTAACGTGAGTTTAGAAACGTGGAGGATGATTCGGAGGAGGTGAGACCTCAAAAGTCAAATAAATGGTGTCGAGGGGAGGGATTTATCCCTCCCACGGGCTGTTCTTTGAAAATTAACGATCATTTAGTCGTAGACTATATATGTGAGGTTGCGTTATGATTTCTACTCATAGGCGAATTGAACGTTGTCAGGCAACACTTACCGGAAGCACAGCATCTTAAAGAGTAAAAACACACACTTTTAATTAATGCACATTCCACTTATCAAACATGTAAATGGCTGATTCAAATGCAAAAGTCATAGTTGTGATCACCCATAAGAATTCATTACTCTGAATTCAATTAATTCAATTTAGGGAACTGTAAAAGCTACGGAGAAACAAAAACTGCACATTTAATTAATCAAAACGCCAGTACAGCTATAAAGGTTTTTGCCAAATTTATTTCGCGATTGGTGAAATTTTGGATTACGGATTTCATCCAACTAAATTTCGATAAAGCTGAATTGGGAAATGAATCTACTCTAAGGTAGCCATCATGGGAGCCATGTGATAAAATGACTAAACCCAATGAATATGGACCGTTCAAGCACAAATTATCATCGATGGCCTTTTTATCCTTGGAAGTCTCTCGATCATTTCACATTCTCATTTTAATATGACAGGCGTTTCGGTTCTCACCGCAGGATTACATCTTCCGTCCCCGGTCTGCAAGCTTTACGCTTATACCCAGGGACTTGGAAGAGGTGGAAAGAAGGGACGGGTAGGGAAGGTTAGCGAAACCGCATCCCCTTCGAGGCCGACACCAATGAGGCGGATAGAGGTCAAAAGGACCTCTATTGGGCCTCCGCCTCCCCAAACTGCTCGTATTAGTTTGGTTACCCCAAACAACAGAGACGAGTTACCGTCGGTTCCGCTTTCGCGAAAACCTACCACACATCTATGCGAACCGAGAGAGCCCGTTGCCCAAATATTTGGGATGAGGTGTCTCTTTACTCACTTTACGGGTTGACGCCGCGTGGTATGCCGGAGTACGTCATCAAGGCGGGGATCACCGGACCCATGGAGGGTCAAATCGGACCAATTCAGGTCAAAGTGTGAGTACATCCCACCTCTCAATAGTCCTCGCCAACCCACAGCAAAAAATTTGCTAGAATACTCGAAATCAAGTCTATTGTGTAAAAATTCCCACTGTTGTGTAATGTTCAACTTTTCACGAAGTGCCAACATCTCCATGGTGAATGACAGGTTACAGCTTCGGAAATTAAATTCAGCGATGTTTTAGTGAAAGAAGAGAAAGATTGAGAAGAAAGTGATAAGGGTAATGCATTTGATGTAGAAGTGTTTACAGACAATAAGGGTTCAGAACGGGTTATTATTCCCACACGTTTGGTCGAGATTTTTTTAACATGTAGGAAATTTTAACGTGTTTGTAGATTACATCACACTCTGTGCTAATTTTATCAAAATGGACAGTCTAAATATATGTTAAGCAATATTTAATACTACACGTATTAAGAATTGGCGTTCCGTCAAATCAGTTACAATTTGCAACGACTGACAGATTTCATCCTTCAAAAGAGGCTAACGAACATTTGGACTTTCAGAAAAAATCGCGATTTAGTTCTCATAGTCACAATATAAGTTAAATGCAATGAAAATCAAATTTTAAAACAGCAGCAGAATTAATAGTCAAGTCCTGGAATTGAATTTGACAACTAGATAACCATGGTAGTCAAGTTTTTCAGACAATTTAAGGATTGACATTAGTAAAAACGACCATACTTCAAGTCTAATGAAATTGTGGCTACTTCTGGGACAAAATACAATAAACCTTGAAGGACAGTTTCTTGTTTCACCATTTCTTGATTTTTTTATGTGGCTGGTCACAAAAGTTAATTAAAACTATGCTCTGTTAATACGTAAGTACCCTTTTAGTTTCTCTTTAGATTTTAGATGGCAAAAAACATCGAACTTTGCAAAATTCATTCTCTCCCCCAACGGACGATGATGTAACTGAAAATAATATTTCTTAATTAAAAACATTTTTAGTATAAAGGGCAAATTAGACTTTGGATTGGATTGGATTGGATATTAGGGGAGGCGACCGACGGCTATGGTCATTTGCGCCATAGGGGACAGGTAAGGGAGGAAGGGTGGATAGAAACCCGGCGTCGGCATTAGCCTGCTCTTAACGAAAGGCGCCAAGGGGACCACGGCATAACGTCTCATCCGACAGACGAAGTACTGTACTTGAAGTGTTCTCCACAAGACATTCAAGTGGGGATCGGGTTTCCGCTGAAAAACATCCTCCTCTGCAGGGATTTGAACCCTGGCCGTCCGCGTGGTTAGTCAGTGCTCTATCCACCACACCAACCCGATCCCCGCAAAAAAGACTTTATGGGGATATAAGATAGTAAGTATAATAGATAATAGGCTTAGTATCTGATAATATCTTAGGCTTATTTGCTGGGAGAAAGATCACGTGCATTACATATACGGTTTGAGGGACATAACTTTCGCCACTATAATTACTTTTATGACTGTAACTTCACAAAATGTCGTTCCGTGTAGTAATGAAGTCTTATAAAATAAGGACATGAGAGGCAAATATTACCACTTAATTTCCCCCAACTGAACATCAAGCCACAGATTACTGATGGTGTGGCATTATGAATCGCCGCAGGCACCTTCCAGATTTTGCAAACAAACCATAACCGAGGCTTGTTTTCTTTAGCATTTGCATAGACGAAACAAAGGTAACTGCTAGATTCCCGTGGACCACGTGTAAACACTCCTGATTGACTAAAACCCGCGTGCAGGCTACATTGTATCGATCACTGATATACCAATTCATTTCGGGAACCTCGAACGCGTTAATGATTTCACGGGGCATTCGGGAACGATGAGGGAGAGACAAAAGCTTCGGTGCTCACGTACACATGAGCACGAAAAGTCGAAAATGCGAGGCGGGAGGCTGGATGACGGGGGAGGGGGGGAGACGGGGAGTTAGGCAAGTGGGGATGGTCCACTTGAGGTGAATGCTCAGGGATTGGCGTAGAGGGGATCCTAAAGGGGGGGAGGGGCGGGAAGGAACGTAGAGAACAAGCCAGGGTACGCGCGCGCTCTGGGATGAGGTTTCTTCAGGGGTAGGGGGTGAGGGAATAAGTTAGGGATGGAACGGGTCGTGGTTCACCAAAAAAAGGCTGTGCTTGAAGGATGGGGTCGTGGGGGACAAGGGTAGGGGTTTATCTAGGGTTCGCGAGGGGGAGGGAGGGTGGGGTTGAGAGAACGTGAAGGTATAAGGGTGTGGGGAGGGGAGGTCCACCCCCGTTTAGAGCTCGGGGGTGGGGCTCGCGGTTGGGGGCAGGGGGTGTCAGGACGGCGGGGTAGTCTTGGAGTTCCATGGAGGCAGTGCGCTTTCGGAGGCGGCAAACACTGGTGGCCGAAGTCCTGCCCGTCATCCCCACCACACCGGGACAAACAACTGCTGCCAGTAAACTCTCCACGGAAGCCCTACTACAGATACTGTCTCCCTTGTAGAATGAGGCGCACACACAAGTTGGAATCTGGATTCATTCTCGTCCAAATGAAGTGACTGCTCCTTCCTACCAATAAACTTGCTTAAGCAAGTTACCTGACGTAGTGAAGTTCGCGATATGGAAAATCACGGAGTTCCTTCGTTCCATCTTAATCTCTCCTGATGGGAGCTGACAGTGAGAGGGACTGTAGCCAGACGAGGGGGCGACGTTTATCTTCTTGGTGAGGAACAATTATCGTTTAGTACTTGGTGATCGAAGCCACAGAAACGATAGCAATTTCTCATGCCTCATGTTTTCAGCGGAATGCCAGTGATGCGGGGTGCGTGAAGTAAAACCGACGATCTATACGTGATTCTTGGTGACCATACTTATGCTTGCAAAGCACCAATTGCACATGACGAGGTTTCTTTCCAACATTCTACACACTCTTTTCCGAGTGCGGTAGAAGAGTATGAAAAGGAGGTTCATTGTTGTATCAACATCGTGCGATGACTTAAAGGAAAGACTTTTTAGGAAATCGACTCTGGAAGAAGGAAGTGAATGACAATATTTCCCTCTCTGAGCGGTCAAAGTGTTTTTGCACATTGGATTATGTGAGTGCATAATTGACTGATGGACCATCAAGTTCATCAAACTAAAGAGAAACTTTAAAGATATTTGCTGTGCAGATCGATTTATATCTTTACTTATTATGATACGAAAGTGTACCTAAGCTTTTATATGGACCGAATGGGTGATTAGTGCGAAATGGTTTTAAGCCACACTCCTGACAGACTGGTGCGAACAAGTAAACTACTCACGTATGTGTATCGGTTGCTTTTTTGAGAACAAAAGACTGTGAGAAGCATAAAATCCGTAGAATTCAGTTGGTAGTATTGCAGAGTAAAATCAATCAAACGAAAACATGAGCTTTTGATGATGATTTTTTCAAAAAGAGGCTCATGAAGACATTTTGTGAATTCAATCAGTCAGGCACGTTGCCCATTAGGAGAATCATGTTTCCTAACAAGTCCTTCATACCTAGTACATCACGTCCAAATTTTCTTTTTCACTACAAATAGTGATATAGTGCGGTATATCATGAGAGAATGGAAGAAGTAACTGCAGTAAATTAGAAAACCGACGAGCGAGCGAACGGAGTTTTGTGTTCCTTGACTACACCACGTCTGAACTAAGACCAAGCGTCTCGCTACGTCCGAAAAAGGCGATATAGTTCGTGTTTGGAAAACGAGTCGCACCCCGGCCCCGTTTGTCCTCTCGTTTCCCCCCCGAGGGGACGCATCGAGCCGGTGCCGCGATGCACGTGGCCCAGCAGCAGCGCGGGGAGGAGGCGGCCGTGCCAGGGGCCAAGTCGGGGGCAGTGGTTTCGCGGTCGGGCGGCGGGGGCGAGGCCAACGGCGGCGGGATGCCCCAGGCAGCAGCGGCAGCGGTGGCCGCCGCAGCGGTCGTCGGCGGCCGGGCGAACCACACGTCGTTCCTCATCGAGGATATCCTGTTCCGGCCCAAGGGAGGGGCTATTATCTCCGCTTACCCTCAGGTGAGGAAAAGTGTTTTTTATCTCAACTCCACGCTTCAAGCGGCTAAGGGTTTGTGAACTATTTGACGGGGAGTTAATGACATTGTTCATTAAAATATTTACAAAAAACGATTGGGACCTATTTTGATGACATAAAAGTTCAACCGTTTCTTCGAATTTATCGACACTATTTTAATCACAAAATTTCCGTGAAAATATTTTCAAATAGATTTAAGCAGTTATCAGCCATAATTTTTCAATGTACCTCCGTTCACAAATAAAATGATGATGTTAAACTAAGAGATTGTAATTAGCGTTTAATTTCAGTGCTTTGTTGTATTTTTAGAAAAGAATCAATAAAAATAAGGAACGTTATAATGATAAAAGAGTACAAATATTCCACCTACAACATAGCAAGGAGGGGAAGTTAGCTGTCTCTTTTTTTGCGAGAATATTTTCATTTGCTACAGCTCGCTCAGCCTCAGTTACATTTTCATGAGGGAAGTTTTGTATTTTCTCTACATTTTACATTATATTCTGTCTTTTCCTTACTTAATTTCCTTTCAGACTCCCTGAACCGCGACCGTATGCACTGCAGGCATGCCACTTAAATTGCTACAATTTTCACATTAAAAATGCTGGTGGTTGAAATAATTCCTGTGAAATAATAAAGTGTGTGCCAGCAATTTCTCTTCTACGTAAACAACGGAGTGTATCAAAGTTGTAAATAATGTTGAGTGCAGATCGCAAATAGCCTGAAATTCTAACCCCCCGATTGCTCTACATCTAGTGAAACGTCAATATTTGATAGCTCACCCTCGCTGATGCTCATTGTTTAGCAAGTTTTAAAGATGCTGCTACGAAGAGAGAATTTAAATATATTACGGGACTATGAAAGAAATTCAATTACAGATATAATACTTTTCTTCTTCTCAAGTAATTCTCCTGAGAATAATACACAAATCTCATTGTTTCTTCTGCATGCATTATTTAAAAGGCACAGAGTATCATAATAGTTGACAGATCTTATGGTATGCTTATATAAAATGTATGCACTAATTCGATATTAAAACATTTTGGAGTATATACCTTCCAATGATATGGATATGGCGCAAAAAGTACTTATATAGGTCATAAATAAGGATTTGGTTAGAGGTGAAATGTGAAATACAAATTTACAATATTAATTCAACCTATGCGCACATAATGTGATGGGAATGTAAAATAAATTATGAGGCAGGTTTTACAGCCTTTCATGGGCGAGTATTACACAAATAGTACTCTCAAAAGTATCAGACATACTATGCATTAAAAAAACACGAAATTTATGAAACTCTGAGCCTTTTAAATTCATACTTTTAAAGTAATCATAGCAATAGCTATTTATCATAGCTATGGTCTTAAAAACTTTACTGCAAATAGGCTCAGAAGGGAGACTCATCAAAATTGAAACGGATATCGCAAATAAGTAATAAAGTTGAGATGCTAGTTATTAGTGATAAATGCTCACTCCAGTTGAGAATGACTAATTCTTACGGCTAGAGTTGAATTTCAAAAGGAGTACGTGAGCTCCACCCAAATAACAGCGTTACTAATACCTAATGTAATGTAATACATGGTGCTAATAACAACAATTTTCAGTTGTAGTGTCAAGATGTTATGTCGTTCGCAAGCTACAAGGTCTGTTAGAAAAATGGGTTAACTCCCTCCTTACACTGTTGAAATATTAATTCGCAATTCGATAATTGCTTGCTAATGCAATTATGTCTGAGTTAAATACAGTAATATATAATTGCTTCATAGTAAAGTAATTAGTTTACCTAAAATAACAATCATCCAATCGCGAAAACGTGGGGAACGCAGTAGAAGAAGTATGTAACTATATTAATAATGGTAATTTCCCTAACAGAATCCATCAGAGCCTTCCATTTGTTAGTAAATGTGAGCTGATTTATTTATAGAGCGGCTAATTTTAAAAAAAACGAAAAAAGAATTTCAGATCATTCATAAATTTTCCGGAAATTACAATCTACGAAGTGATGCACAGGATGATAATAGTGATTTATCGTCAGTGGAAAACATAATTTTACTGTGACTCACAAATGAAAAAAGAGAATATGATAATTAGCAATATCCATATCTAAAATTTTCAAAACTATTTAGAGTAGGATAAGACCATTGGTTTGACTAAGGGTATTCATTAATCTCGTGTTCTTTTTTATGGTTTAGTTGTTTTGAAATATGGTAATAGGTAAAATATTGCCGACACTGTCAAAACATTTGACGGGTTGTTGAGTTTTTTAGCTTTAACTTTACTAGCTCTAATGCACCTGCAAAATTTAATTTCAAGTGTGGTCCAAAAGTAGAAAATGATGGCCAATTACTTCATGTTATGGGGACAAATGCAATGAAATGGGGATATATGAACAGACGCGACTTATGCATGTTTTAAGCTTGGTCAGCGAGCATATCAATAAAAGGGAGTGTGGAATAGAAGGAAAACGATTCCTGTCGTTGTGAATCACCATACATGGGGAAGATCAAAAGCGTTCCATTTCTTCATTAATTGACACCAGAGGTGTTCTAGTTGCTATGATGTTTTGCAGCATTTATTCAACTTAGTTTTAATCTGACTCTGTTTAATATAGTGAGATGAGAATAAAATCTCGGATTTGGAGAACTTTCTGGTTGTATAACACACCTCTATGGGCATATTTAGAAATTTGTGTTAAATACAGTTTGTGTCTATAACAGTTTTCAGGGCATTTTAGTTAAGCATATTTGATATTTCTACCCGTTAAAGTTTCCAGTTAATCGCGTGCACGACTCAATTACTAAAGACTCAAATTGTTATCACTAAGATTCCAATGGCTTCATTCGTCAAAAAATGGGCTTTATTTAAAATAAAATATTTTTTTATGTTGCTTCTCAGGATGTGTTATCTTACTAAAGTAACACCAAGCTTCATTTCAGAGAAAAATAACTCGAAATATCCTATTCAATACTGAAAAAAAATGCTGAAATGCAACCGCGAAGAAGAAATACGATTGCAACTAATACCCCCTGACATTTAAAAAATACTCAAATGAATCATTCTATTCAGTCATTACTAATTCCAATCCAAGTTTCACCAAGATAGTGTTTTGATATGAAATCAAGTTTTACAGAGGTATCGGTTTTCATGCATGAATGAGGATTAAATGCCTCAAATAAATAGGACCTCAGATTACAATAAAAATGTTGCGATGCAGTGTGATCATGCAGTTTAGCTCGACAAGGAAGGTTATATTCATCACAACTTAAGTATCCCAGTGAACAGAACCGCAACAAAATCGAGAAACAATTTTGTCTTTCATTAAAACCGAAGATTATTTTTCCATGGAGATTTAAAAATAAATAAGTTTAAACCTAAAAATGGCCCGAAATAATTGTCTGGGACTTGGTAAATATAACCGGATCATGTCGGTCTTCCCATTGAGTCATTCAAAAACGTACTAAGATGAATCTATGACCCGTTACCATTTTACACTGCCAAAAAATTTCAATAACTCCAAAACTAATATTCTAAAGCATTCGTTTGAATTTTAATACATTTCAGCCATCCTGAAGCAGTGTCTTTAAATGAGTTACCTCAGAGCTAATAATTAAAATAGCATTTCCAGTCATTATAGTACCTCTAATAAGACCAGGTGAAATTTAAACGTATTATTTTGCCGCACATTGTAGTATTTGATATCTGAACTATTGTCGAAATATAGAAACAGAAATATAATTTCTCGTATCCAACACAAAATACGATCAAACGGTGTTGACGATTTAGGTAGTAATAATAAATGACATATATCAGTTTCTTTTATTAAATTCTTTCTAGTTTCCGGTAAATCTTTGAGTTTTCTTGAAATCAAGACCCATAACGCGCAATGTATATTGCATTTGATGTTTACTTCCCCATGATGCCATTCTAAATCAGGATAGGCAAATTCAAAGGGTATTTATAGACGTTAATGCGACAAAACTGGCTCCCTTTGAAAAATCTCCCCAAATGACCTATCCTTACAAACCACTCTCGTTCTCTAACACAGAGGCACTGCTTCATTCTCGTTCTTCCATTCTAAAGACTCCAAATATTCCTCATATAGAACTCCCTCCCTCTTTTTCACCTTTTTCTTTTCTTTTCTCTTTCTTCTTTTCCACCACGACCTACCCCTTCTTCTCAAGCCACTCACTGTTCTATCAAGTACTTATTTCGTTATCCGACTCTCATCCATTCTCTCGATATGGCGAGACTAACCGAGCACTCTCCTTTCTCATTCGATGGCTTTTACGATGGCAATGGTGATTCCAAATTGAAGGACTCCTAATGGAACGTTTCTAATTGCGATTTTACAAATAAATTTTTTAAGAAGTTTTATTTTTTTAGTTCCAAATAAGTTAAAAGTCTTTAATTATCTACTTATGAGATTTTCACACCAATGAACACCAGACACATTATTCCCTTTTGAGATAGACCAAGTCAAAGTATTTCGTTATTTTCTCTTTCTTTTAAGTGTGGCTCTCAGTTCATGAATTCTTCCATAATCTTCTGTTCTTGAAAAAAGCTTTCCATTTCCCTCACAATCATGTATTACTTCGTGAGCGCTGTCCTATTCCTCAGACTTTGAAAATTTCTCCTCTTTTGAGTCTCTTCTGCTTGATTCACTCACGAATCTCGCGATGGTCCTAAACTCTTACGCCATTCATTATTCTTAAATATAACTAAAGTTACGTCATTCGATTCCTTCCATTTTCTTTACACGGCCAAGCCAACGAGAACTCTCCTTTCGTGTAAATGTCCATTACTGGGGCATTCAATCCATATTCTTTCATTCTACTCATTCCTAAACCTATCATATATACTTTCCCCTCAAGCACCTTTTAGATACCCCACTCTAACCGCACTTAACCTCTCTTATAGGTACTTCTCAAGTCATATCCAGGTTTCGCTGCCATATAATAACGTTAAGAGGAGAATATAGCGTATTTGTACTCAGCGATTTTCGCTTCCCTACACAATCACTCATTCCTTCCTTGATATTGTCCGCAGACTTTCCTAACGGCATTCACACGTCATACAATAACTTCAGCTATTCTTCCATTTTTCGCAGATATCCGTCCAAGTTATGCAAAAGCATCTATTTGCTCAATCATTACATCATTCACTCTCAATACATGTTTGTACAATTTGCCCGATAAAATTGGTCAACAATAATTTCAGCTCACTTCATTATCAAGGTGCTGATTAACCTATAATTACATTTACCATCGTGGTTACGCTAAAACATTTCATTTCTTCGTAGGATGTTTCCCCGGCATCCTTTCTCACTTGAGGCCTCCCTCTGTATCGTACCCCCTCCACCAATCCCTCTAACACGCACTTTACTAGACTCTCGTGTCTCAATACATGCCCCACCAATTCTGCTCTTCTTTTCACAATACTCTTCCATAGTTCATTCCCCTTCTCTCTCTCTCACTCTCTTGAGCACCTCTTCATTTTTAACTCTGTCCATCCAATTAATTGCCAGTATTCTTTGATAACACCACACTTCTAAAGCAATCATTCCTCTTCTTTCTTCCTTTGCAATGGTTCAGATTTCACATTCGTATAGAGCAATGCTCCATACGAAAACTTTTGTCAATCTTTTTCTTATGCTTATATTGAAGATACTAAATTACTATTTTTTATTTATTTGGCCTAAAAATCCTACTTTCGCTGGTAAAACGGGTTAAATTTTGAAAAAATGATTAACGTACAATATATATAAAGACTCTTTATTCCACGAATGTATTTTTTATGATGACAGTGATAGTAGCCGTCGGAAGCGCCATTTCTTTGGAACTACCACATTTTGACTTTAATTACGGCTGCGATTCGCTAATAACTTAAAGAAATAGTTGGGAATATCGTTGGTTATTAAAGTTCAATTTTCCACGATGTTTCGCTTGCATAAGTACATATTATAAATATCTGTATCTGAATTCTCATTCCAATGGACATTTTCTACTGTAAGAAATTATTATAAAAGGTTGTGTTTAAATCTCCATTTTCAAGGCTGATTTATAGTTAAACTAGCCCGAAAACCACATTTTTTCATAAAATGCTCTTAAAAAATTCTTTTTTAAAATTCAGAATATCTGGAATAGGTTACGCTGTAGCCACCTTAAGCACTTGGTTATAAGGAGTGCCCCCTTCCGAGAACTCCCGACTGTTTTAACCCTCTCACGAAATCGGAGTGTGCTGAGGCAAGTTTGTCGGCTATAACTTACTCAATTAACTTCTTCCCCTCCAAACCTCTCTCACTCACTCTGCAGGTTACCCGAAGCGGCGAAATTCCCGTGGCTCCCGCGACGAACAGGACAGTGCTGGCGTCGCCCCCGTCCTCCGGGATGACTATGTCCACGGCGAGGGAGGAGGGCGCCGGGGGCGGCAGTGAAGGTGGAGGCGGAGGCGGGGCGGGAATGAGGGAGGGGCGGGACGGCGGGGGCAGGGGGGCGGAGGTGCCCCTTGCGGGGGGCGGCGGTGGAGGCGGAGGGGGCGGCTTCGGGGGCATGATGCCCGGGGGCGGCCCGACCGCGGCCTCCGTGGCAGCCGCCGCGGCCATGGCCGCCTACCTCAGCCCGCACCACCCGCACCATCCGCACCATCACCCGCACCACCAGCCGCACCCTCACTCCCTGCACCCGCACCACCCGCATCACCCGCACGCCCACCACGCACCCATCCACCCTCACGCGCACCACCCGTACCTGCACAAGCCAGAGGCGCATCCGTTCTTCCTACCTGCCGCAGGTGAGTGCACCACTTAACGAATACGTTGTGTGGCACGAAATTATCCAGTCTGAAGCTGTTAACTTTGCTCATTCACCTCACATGTAAAATTACCGATGGTCGCATTCAAAATAAGACTCGACTGAGTCTGCACTCATCAGGAAACACTTTATCCACTGCTCAAAATATTACTCCATATCGCTTTCTATCTGGATGCGATGGGACTCCACCATTTTCGTATAAACCTTTTCCACAGTAAAAATATGGGTCCCTTTGGACACCGACTTAATTTTGAGGAACAGAGAATTAGTTGCATGAGGAAAATTCAGGGGTCTATGAAGGGTGTTTTAAAACTGCGATTTTTCGTATATGCAGACCGGCATCTGAAAGGGGAGTTGAACAAACCCAAGGTGCACTCAGACCAGTCGGGTTTTAATAGCCACAGGTTTCATTTAGCAATTGTCAATGTTTTGTTTTCGCCATGAGGTTCCTTCGGGAATAAACGTCACGACTGATGAATAAATTTCATGTCGTTGTCTTTAACATACCCATTTTAGCATTCTAATTGACATAACTTTCTTTTACCTGGTTTGACCCTTGAAAAATGTAGGTAGGACTGATTTATTGTGTATTTACTTGATGCTAACCACTTCGGAAAAAAATTAAAAAATTCATTTTAAAAGTCCACCATTATTGTTACAATGACACTGAGCTATAACGAGCGATGAACCAATTAAATTTGGAATAAGTCCGGGCTGGATCTTTTACCTTTGAATTATCGGCAGACCTTCGAGCATTGCGTATGCGTGAGAGTAGCACTGCTGTTCCTTTAAGCGGGAAACCTCTTCCCAGGACAGGAGCCGTGGATGTTGCCAATTGCAGGAATGGACCCCTTAAACTGGAATTGGCTTTCTGAAAAGTGCAAACACAAATCTAATTAACACTAGTCAAATCTACACGAAAAAATGGAAACCTTCACCAAAAAATAAAAACATCGACGGATTACTCGGTAATGGGTATTGATACGTAAACCGACTAACATGTGCGTCAAGCAGTGGTTATACATCCTTAAGTTCAGTCAATTTATAGAAATGTAAGCTTTAAGGAATTTTTGCAATCGTAAAACAGAGAAGGTTGTCAAACGCCATTCTCAGCGGAATGCTGCGCCATGCCTGCATCATATTTTTCCCACAAGGGCCCTGCAGTCCCCTCAAACTGCCCACTCTTTACCGCTCTCATAGCCTTTTCACGAAATCCGTTTGTATTTTGACAAGTTTCTATTGGCTTTTTTGAAAAAACTTCCAGCCTTAGTCTCCGCGACACCTTCAGTTAGGAGTTGGCAAAATTTAGCGTCTGGTCTCTATCCTCTCTTCCTCCATCTTAATGAAATCCACCCCTTACTAACCTGCCCACCTACACTACCTCATGGTGCTAATGAACTTAGCTGTTGGTCACCACTACCAATATTCCATTTAACAAGTAAATGTGTTGCTGATACTTCTCTTCCGGATTCAACTCCACGCACACTCGTTCAATGTGGACAACATATCTAGCTTTTCTGCTGGAGACCCGTGGTTAGAAGTCAATTATCCATAATGTTAAAGATATCAGAAAGCTGCATCTTTAGTTTCATTTCATTAATAAAAGTATACAATATTTTACCCTTCCATCATATTTTTTTGTCATTTTTTTCCAAGTTGCTCAAGTGTCCTTGGAGTCTTTTCCACATACCTGATGGTGTGGACCAGAATCCTGATTTTATTTTTTTATTTTCTTCCTATCACACTGTCATCGAATAAATATTTTCCTCACGTCGAGTAAGGCTTATGTCCTATATAAAGCACTAACAACACACCCTCTTTACTTTTTTTTTAAATCTTTGACAAACACAATCTGGAACTAGTTTTTCTTTCCAAGTCAGCCACTTGGTATTTCACACTCTGCTCTCTCAAAATGATTAGTTTTTATGGATTAAGAGATATTTAATCAATTTCAACGTCTTCCAGAACAACCAAATGCAGTTGCATTTCGAAGATTCTCAAACAGGGTGATGAGTAAATAATAATGCTCTCAAATATGAAATGTCAATACACGTAAAAGAAAAAGGGGTAAACATGAAATGCTATGCCCTTTGATGCATAGCTCAATAAAACGGAGCAGACGGGTATCGGAACTCTTAGATATTTAACCTTACCAAATATAGAAGATGTAATCATGACAAATCGAATCAACAAAATAAACGGCAAGCAACATAAATATTGTCATGAAAATTACCGGCAAGAATAGTCATATTGGTGATACTCTGAAAATTATTGATTTGTGAAAATTACAAAAAATATTTTGGAAATTCTCTTCAAAAAGTCAAAAGACGAAGAGTTTTATCCAAAATCCAACTTTTGTTAATCTCAATTTTTTTAAAAATTCTGTATTCACCTACTACATCTGTGATGAAATCTTACCTACCTAAACAAACACTATGGATTTTTATCATGATTCATGACTTTGCAATGGGTAGTGTGATGATGGCAGGATTAATAATACATTAGTCAGCTGTTTATGGATCCATAACTCGAGTTTTGGAATACTTTTAATTGTGCGTTTGGTATTTTACTCTCAGAGTTCTCAATCGATCCCTCTTTCACCACCCCCCTTATTCCCTCCATTCCTCAATCGTCGCTTCAGGCATTCCGTTCGGCTCGCTGTTCACGGGCGACGGTCTCTCGATGGGTGGCCTGAGCGTGGCCGCGGCGGCGGCAGCGGCGGCAGCGGCGGCCGCGGGCGGAGGCGGAAAGCACTGCCACCGCAGGAGGAAGGCGCGGACCGTGTTCTCGGACGCGCAGCTCACGGGACTAGAGAAACGGTTCGAGGCGCAGAGGTACCTCTCCACTCCGGAGAGGGTCGAGCTGGCCAACGCACTCAACCTCTCTGAGACGCAGGTGAGAGTCGGGTGTAAAAATTACATCCTCCGAACTGAGACGCTTCCTGTTTCCTGACGCTTATTTCAAGGCTGCACTTTCTAGAGATAGCATGCAACGTGTGTAAAAACATTACAGTTAAAATGAAACTAATATGTGTTTACGAGTGATTCTATTTCTCTCGGGTTTCGCTGCTTTGTGTTATCTTGGAGATGAAGTTTCGTGACCAATGCTGGCCACATCTTCAGATCAGGTTTGAATGCCGACTGGTGGAATTGGGCATTTATATATACCGTCCTCAGGGTGACTTTCCGGTATCGCGTCCAATTAGCATCGAGGACCCTAATTTTGGCGCGTTTTTCCTCAATAGTCTTTTTCTTGTGTTATGGAGCCTATGGCCGTCGTCTCTACTGAAAATTTTCTTTACTTTCTCTATTACAATTGCCTCTCTGATGATATGAGGGAAATAGTATTTTTCTTTGGCCAAGACTCGCGCGTCACTTATCATTATGTCATGTCCCGGGTAGGAGAAGGTATTCTCTGAGCATAGAGCCACATTCGTTCGAGCCACAGGCATTCGGATCTGATCTGAAGATGTAACCAGCATTGGCCGCGAAACGTTATCTCCAAGATAACGCAACAAAGTGAAACCCGAAAGCAATGGAATCACCCGCACTGCAGCGCTGCAAAAGCCTCAAGCAAAAATGTGTTTGCTAGTTTGAATTCACATTAATTTCAAATTATGGGTTAAAAATAATACTTTTTAATTCTTATGTTTTAAACCAGACTCGGCAAATAGATTTAATGGTTTCCCGGCGAATACTTGGCGTTAATTCTCTAGCAACCCACCGCTAAAACGTTGGTGCTGTTCACTAATTCAATTCGGTAGACTAACTGTGAAGAATTAACGTATACAACAAGCAACAATGAACCTAAATTTGTCCGAGGAGACGAATAATATAGTATTAATAATGAATCTAATTCAGATAAAAAATAAGTTTATTTAAAATTAAAAAATAACTTCCACCGTAAAGACGCTATTTTATATGGTGAAGTCCAAAATTTATTACTTTTAAAAGTCATTTACAATGGGGTGTAAACTTTATAACGCTGATTGAATACACAAATATTTCAATATCTTTAATAGACAGGAATATAAAGATAGTATGTCTCAAATAATGCTATTATTTTAGTACCACTCCGTTAACGTCTCATAGAGCCACCAGGTAACGAAGGGGTCGCATATTAAGTGGAAGAACAGGAATAATATTTTTATAAATAAAAGAGGTAACAGTATACTAAATTAAGTCATTATCTATCACCTAATCGATGCCTCACCAAATTGTCATCCGCTACATGAACAGTCCATATTTTACATAGAGCGCTACATGTGGATCAGAAATGAACAACATTTAGTGTTCTTTGCCAGAAATATCGTACAGCAGAACATTTCTTCTCTAGAGTATCATATCAATTTTTTTCAGTTAAACTTTTAAAAGTTGAAGTGGGCTCTAAGAAAGTCAGGTAAGCAATAGCTATTCCATTCATGAATAAAAATACATGAAGGTAAAAAACGTGAGGCAAACATTTTTATTGACTTTCATTTTCTTTCCAGCTCAAATTTGTTGCATAAAATCAAATAAAGTATCGTAAATAGGCGTATTTGTAAATGAAAAAAAATTAGTTAATTATTTCTAATGCATCTGTAATAGGTATTGTCCATATAATGTCCATTCGTTATTTCAAGGGATTTTTCTGATTCGAGGGATGTCCTGAATTTTAGGCAATCAAACGTCTAGTGAGTAGTGCGGGTATAAGTTCTCCCAGGAGAAATACATCCCTAACATTTTCTCTCCTATCCTCGTAAGATATCTCCTTCCACATCTATTTCCTACTCATTGAGCGGTTATGTATACATACCTGTTCACAGTCGACTCTTTCGAAGTTCAATTTGAAATTAAATTACGGAATAATTTAGATATGAGACGTGATTGATCATAATTTTATATATCTATGCATATATTTTGAACTAATAGCACTACCTGGACAGTATGTATTAATGAGACCAAGATTTTAAATGGTGCTCAAATCCCTAAACTAATGGCTAATCTAAATGTTCGCACATGTCCTCCAGAAGAGTTTATAGGAATGTGTTGGCACAACAATGGCTATTGAGAACTGATAATTAATAAGGGTGACTCCCACCATGCGCTCGCGAGGAAATCAGCCAATCTCTTTTCAAATTCCATAAACCATAATCGTTTATGATAACTTTCAATGGAAACAACGAGAGGCACTTTCCTTTTTTGAGACCTTTTTAGATGCAAAACCGCTGGAATTTATGGATGTTTTCCGTGCGGGATATTTGTAACTTTATTCACCGCTCGTTTTCCTTTAACGTGTCCCAGCTTGTCAGTGCACTGCATAAACTTCCTAGTAGTGGATCAGGTGCAACAGAAAGATACTTTTCAAGGCAGCCTTTTTAGAAGTGATCCTAGCTCGAATGGAAGACTAAGCGGGCCTAGTGTAATACGATGCTTGGTTTACCTTGTTGCATTCTGTTATTACATGTCAAAGCTAACCTGTAGAGCACCGTAATCATGAGTAAGGCAATTGTAGTAAGTCAAAATTTGTGTCTTCCACTGTTTCATTACTATTAGTACCACCGATTTAGGCAGTTACGCCATCATCAGGTACACAGGAGTAGTGACTGTGTTACAGAGTAAGTAGTGAGTGTGACACAGCTATTAGTGACTATCCTCCTTAGAGGGAAGCCAAAGTAATGAACATTGGCATGACTGTTTATTTTCTGACATCCCGGCATCCCACAAGGAAGCATGATCGGCCCCCTGTTGCTTCTTAACCATATAATGATATAAAAATCCATAATTACGAGTTAATGTATGAGTAAAGAAAGCTACACGTAACGCAGAAACTGCAAAGTCTGGTATCCTTGAATAATGCACAGAAAATTTATGCTCACAGTAAAAGAATAGCTTCGAAAGGCCGAAGCCACGATTGGTGGCAGAAGCTGTAAAATATGAGAAAATAGTTAAATGGGAGCCTGTTTACTTGGCCTAATGGCTACAATAAAATTCTCTGACTGTGCTAGGTCCGAGAAAGGATGGCAAGATGAGTACGTATGTATATAATTGTTGAATTTTCCATGATAGTGATGCATGAATTTTGAATTACTACCGTACTTGCTGTCCTGATAGACAATATTTTCGCTCGAGTTAAAAAGTCGTCTTCAAGTGGAAACTGTCAGTAGTATTCAGAAACGACCAACACGGTGGAGACACGACTATGCACACATAATCGCATCAACGTTAGCAAAACCTAGTACAGGACAATATTTCTCCTTTCAAACTTTTTTTTCTTCATCCTCAGGTAAAGACGTGGTTCCAAAATCGTCGGATGAAGCACAAGAAGCAGCTGAGGAAAATGAACGACGACAAGAGCTCCGGGGGCAGCGGGGGCGGTGGAGGAGGGAGTGGTGGAGGGGGCAGCGGTGGATCAGCGCAGCGGGTGGGTCAGGATGGTGGGTCACCCATGTCGGGTGAGTCGTCCCTGCCAGGGGCAGCGCCCACCCCTCAAAGGCCCCCGCCGCCCCTCCACCACGGGCCCCCTCTCGTCCCACCGCTCTCGCAGACACCCCTAACGTCGCAGCCGCCGCACCCGGCCCTGAGGCCTACCGATCACTGTGGAGGTAAGGACGTGAGCTACTGGATTTAGTCTCTTGCCCCTCTCTGCTTTACAGAGCCTGATTGGTGCTATAGTACATTAGAGATAATAGTTGGCGATCGCCACGCATCGGTGATTTCTATTTGACATTCAGACGACTATCATCAGCTATTAGTGACTGTACTACTCAGACGTGAGCCGAAAAAATTAATATTTATTTGTTTGATATGACTGTTTTGCTGACGTTTCGGTGTCCCACAAGGAGGCGTGATCGGCCCGTTGTTGATTCTTAACCATATAACGATAGTAACTCCAGAATTTAGAGTTAATTTATTAATTTTTCCGACGATTCGGTCGTTTTCTAAAATTAGCACACTAGCGGAATCTTAGGCTCCTTGGATGAGTTCAAACTGCATTAACTATAAGTATCATTACTGAAGTCACAAGTCACATAATTTAATTACCAAGCGTTCAAATCCCACTCATCTCTCCAAAACGTTCTACATTGTCTACCCCCACGCCGCTCTTCCAGTTTCCCCGCCCCAATTTTTCTTGATACAACAAAACGTTGACCTCTCCTAGTTGATTCCTTGGGTTTTCCTGAACTCCAATATAACACCCACTTAACCCACTCACCCAAACTGTTCCACCCCAGCATTCCGATGTGGTATGTATGGGACTGCTACCCAAAATTAAAACCCCTTGAAAATGGAGCATTGTGACATGGTCGGTGGGTAGTTAAAATAAAAGTATTGAATATCACCCTCTTATTATTTAAGAAGGTGTCATTAGAGTCTGGAACTTAATATTGGAAGATTCACTAATTTAAACGAAAGAAATCACACAAATATTGCATGAATGAAATAATGAAAGTAGATTGAAGCGTAGAGAAAGAAACACCTGGATATCTCCATTACTTACGGCCATAGTTATTCGATGCATTGCAAACATATGCCGTGCTTCACTACATAGACTATATTTGAAAAAGCAAATAGCAGGAAGTGTGAAACATTGAAGAACAGATGGTTGCTAAGACGTTGTACTCAATATCGGAATAAAGATCTGGAAAACCAAGGAAGAAACCAGCCAAAAATGCTTCATTAAATTAAAAGTAAAAAATAACTAACAGGTTATGCAGGAGAGAAGTTTTATGAAAATCTTGTCAACATAATTAATTCGCATCAGTTGAAGTGAAAAAAATTCAAGTCGTGGGAAATAACCTGATGGAATAATGCAAAAAGCAAAAGAGAGTATACTCAGTATTAGTGGGCCGTGACAATGAAAACTTGTATGCTGAATTGTCTCAAAATATTGGAAATCGTTGAACAATAATTGTAGAACAATACTATACAACGAACAGAAATCAAAGATGAAGAAGAAGGAAAGAAGTTCAGAACTCATGATTAAAAAAACTTCTTCATAATTAAAAAAATACGGAATTCACACCCCCAAATGCAAGCCACCGCAGTGATTTATAAAAAACAAAGAAGATTTCATTAAATAGGAACAAGCTGCGGGTTTAGATAGTTGGATAAGAAAACAGTACTTTAATTAACTGGCAACAACCTGTGATTGAAGCAGTCTCAATATCATCTCAACATGAATTCAACACTCATACGACAAATAAATAGTTTTCTGTATTTATGTCAGTCCATAAGTGATAAATCCAAGCTATAGAGGGGTTTGAGATAGCCGGATGAGGTGATATGAGAAGTTTTCAAATAAATCCAAGGAGACCTAAGTACTGATTATAATGAATGCTTTTTGTCTACAAAATAGATGGCTTCCATTATTGTGACACCATGTGAATGAAATTCTTATGACTTTTAACAGTCCAGTTTTACTCTCTTTCCATAATTGCCAGAGAAATGTCAATCAGAATAAATTGACAGACCTCAAAGAAGAACTCGTTTATAATTATTGGAGAAGCATTTTTCATATTCTTTTTTTATTCAATTAAAAATATCAATAATACTTTATCATCGCAATTGAGCAAAGAAAGACGAATGCTTATATTGTAAAATTCTCAATAAAATTACACTTATATATATATATGATCTCGAAGGAATTCTTTTAAAACTTCCACTCGGCATGAAAATTTGAAAAAGTGAAAACTACTTCATCGAAGTGTGTGAGTTAACGATACAGCTTTGGATGTGTAGTTTTGATACAGTTCAATGAAAGACCAATATAACAATTCGTCCCTTAACGTAGCATCATCTATCTCTTTCATAATCTTACTCCGCCGAGGGCTACGACGATGGGTGATTGGAGAGAGGCACAAGATGGAGAAGGACAGTGAAAGGAGAAAATAATCTCACCATTTTTTAGAATAAAACAGGAGGTGAAAAAATGCCACAAATATGGAGATGCGTTGACAGATCCCTGGAAAAATAATCGAGTGTAATCATGCGTTTGCATAGATGCATAATAAAACGGTGTTCAAACAGAGAAAACATAAGCGGATTTTCTTATAATAAAACTAAATCAGAGTGAAAAGCACGAGGGATCTCGTTTGAAAATAAAATAAGAGCGTGGAGGAGATCAACGAGAAAAATCAAACACGGACTTAGTATATGGAAAGATAAAAAAAGAGAAAACGCTTCCCTGTTTGGTTAGGGATAAAGTTAGCTCCGAAATGAATTAAGCGACTCGAATGCTTGTGAGAAGATGAGGAGGATCAGTTGGACGGGAGCTGAGTGGGGGGATAATATTACATTTCCTCCCTTAACTGAGCATCATCTCCCTCTTTCTTCATCTCCCTCCTCCGAGGGCTGCGACGAGTGATGGTTGGAGGGAGGTGTAACATGGAGAAGGGCAGTGAAAGGAGAAAATCATCTCACCATATAGCCTCGCTCTGAAAAGAGCCGGAGAAATGGCATAAAGGATGATGATAAAAGGGAGGGAAGAGGAGGGAGAGACGTAAAATATTCGAACCCCCCCCCCAGCTCCTCTCCCCGTGGCCGACGAAAACTTAATAATAAAGGATGAGACGCTGTGGATTGCGTCTAGAATAAATTTCCCCTTTGCTCTCTGTAGATGGATTACATCTTCCCTTCTCTTCCAGCTCTCCTCTGAAACCTCGCCCCTCACCTCCTCCCACCCTCACCTCCCCCGCAACCCCCGCGCTATCTTTCCATTAAGTCCCATTTTTCTGCCCCCATCTTCATGTTGAACTCATCCTAACAGGCACCCAATGAAAATCCTCCACAGTTCGGGCGGGAGGGAGGGGTGAAAATCCCGCCGCCCCCTTCCCCTCCCCTACAGCCGTGCAAACCTCTTTCATATATACATCCCTGTTTCTCTTCGCTCCTTTCCCCCTTCCTCATTCCCTCCCTTCGGAGCTCTTCCATGGCCGGTTCCCCACCCATCCTCTCTCTCGGCCTCCCTCCCTGGCGTTCGCTGGGTAATGACTCGCCGCCGCTCCCGCGAATCGCGAGAGCCTCTCCCCCACCTCGAATTTTCTCCACCCCATCTTTTCCCATTCCACCACGCTCCCTTTTTTGCGCTCCGAGAAAAAAAATCGCGTTCATCATCTCGTCCCGGCTACATTTTACACCCGCACGAAAGCATTCGTCCATTCCAGAATATTTAATTTAGATGAAGGTCCCTGTTGAAAGAGATGAAAAAGATCGTGTCGTTTCCATTGGTAAAGCAAGGATTTACATTACCTTTACTTAACTTTTCAAAAGCGAAAGATTTTTTTCGGCTGCAACATCTCTATTCACAAGAGTTAATGATGTTGTATGGATTTAACGTAGCAGTTTGCTGAAACTCCAATAATCAAATCTTGCTTGTATGGCATAAACCGATTAAAGATAAAAGTTACGACGGGAGACTAGTTGTTTGAGTTTAGTGTAAATTTGGATATTGGTTTAAGATCTATTCAGAGACAAGATGCTTGTTGAAAGAACAAAAGCACATTTGAACCTTAAAAAAAGAAAATCAGCGGGATAAGTACAATCATTCGTTTCCAAACGAAGCAGTAGGTACCATCAGGGATTGATTAAATATCATGGACATCAAAAAATAAAGTTTCTGCAAAACGCAAATTCTTGAGGAAGTGCTCAATCATGCTCAAATAGCACGGCTACAGATGATTAAACGGTATGTGAAAACTTGCGATGGGGCAGTCTCAATATCAATATCTTGTTCAATGTTGCAGAGGAGAGGAACTTTAGATACGCACGGCATCAAAATTAAAAGACTTATAAAACAAGTTGAATTGTAGAAACCTGTAAACCACTAAAGATGCAATGTGATGAAAAATGGGTTAAATGAAAGTGCCAACGAACCATGGTCTACGGTGAATCACAAACAAAATATACGAGGTCTATTGGGCTATAATTAGACGCGATCATTTCTTAAGATACAAAATGGAGAAGCAGAAGGGAAATTCCTGCAGGAAAAACCATCGGAGAAGTACCTCACCCGCACCGGCCGTGTTGTATTTTGTTCTTTGCTTCATTTATACTCAAAAACTTGGACCGGAGAGAACTGAGAGACTAGTTCCATTTTTCCATCCCACGCATGAAGCATGTAGACTGTAATGATATTTATGCGTATAAATGTAATGGTGTAAAATACATGTCAAAATGAATGGTATAAACCACAATGAGGATAGTACGTAAGTGCTGGTAAATAAGAAAGGATTAAGAAAAATGAAGAGAGATAAGTGTAGAAAGCCTACAGAAAATAGGTAATTATTCTATTTACTCTATTTCAGCGTGAGAAAATCAGGAGCATTGCTCTAAATTAACGTATAGAAGATTGTATCACCAATTAATCAACAGAGGAGTTCGGGAAATACGGCAATTATTAAGCAACATAGGGGCAAAGACTCCGTATGACCACGTATACACTATCTTTCAAGTTCGCCAAAGCAAAGATAAATTTCTGGCGATCATTTAGTCGAATACTGCTTGAATTGATGGAGTAGAAACTCATTAAATCATGATGGGTACGGATTCAAAATCAAATAATCTCCATTTTTAGTTTTAAATCATGAGTCTTCATCCCTAATGGAAAGGGTTCGCCGTAAGGCCGCGAGGAAATTGGAGAACCTCCTCCGTGAGGGAGGAGGAAATGAACGCTTTTTATAAGTGCCCCGACGAACTGAGATAGGGTAGAAAGTGTGGAAATTGAAGAGTCGAGGGGAGAGGGACGAGCAAGGGGAAAGGAGAGGAAAGATATGACAAGGGTGGTGGTGGAGATTTATCGCGAGAAAAAGAAGCGGAGGAAATGGAGCAATTAGGAAATACCCTTTTGTGCTCCCGTCCTCAAAGCCGATATTTTGCCCCTTCCGCTCCTGGAACTCGACTTTATTCTCCGACTCCCGAGTGCCCGCCATTTTCCTCGTCAAATCTCCTCCCTTTTTTCCACCCTCGTCTCCATCCCCAAGGCATTTATTTCGTTGCTCTATGATGCACGCTCATCGTCCCCCCCTTCCTATCATGTACTTCCTCCTAATATGGGAAACCCTCATCCCATACAGTTCTTTTCTCTCCGACACGCCATGCCTCACTGGCACTTTACCTTCTTAGACTATTAGTCCTTTGGTTTCCAGAGTCTGCGCTCGTGGGAAAGAAGAATATTTTATTACCAAATCAAAAGGCACTCATACTGAATCCAGAATCTCTCTATCTATCGCGTCATCATAGATTTTCTAATAATTATGAGGCAGGTTCATGATTGTTCCTGTCTTTTACTTTTTTTTCAAGCGAAGGAAATTGAAAAATAACTTCCCTCGTGAAACTACTTATTGTCCAATTTTACATACTATTTTAACTCTTCGTAACATCTATTTCCCTTCACACCGTTGAGCATATCATTGGTGTTGTACCTCCTTTCTCATCCATACACCCCTTTGATCGAGCATTAATTTGACGAATAATGAATTATGTTAGATATTTAGAACACCATTACTACTTTGAAACGAATAATGGAAAGTTGAGATTTAGTTTGATCACTGGATTTGAACGCTATTTCCTTGTGATATATTTGTTTACATTCTCCCCTCCTTTCCATCTTCAGAGTCTTCTTGCACCTCAATACGTCCACCATCAATTTCGCCCTCTCCTAATTTCTACTGTCTATTTCATTTCCTCTCGTACAATATCTTCAATTTTCTCATTGTAATTCTTCCCTACGCAGCATACCAGTCTTCCTTTCCCAGCCAGCATCTCAAAATTCTCCACTCAGCGCAGTCAGCGTATCCTCTTTCAGAATCACTCAAATTTTTTCATCTTGCAATGAGATACTCCACATCATGGATTTGTCAATCTTATCGTTATGACTTCTCTCGTATGTCTCCCGGACAATTTCCATCTCTTCGAGAAAGATATCTTTTTGAATGAAGTATTTGCTACATATCGTGTATATGTCTTTTATGTTACTTATACAATACATTAGGTTTTACTCAATATCCAGATTATATAGGAACCTATTTATCTCAGCTGAATAACTGTACTCTTTGGTGTGAGTGAAATTTTTGCTATGATCACATGGAAGAAATTTCAGCCATAGCTTTCAATCTATTATCCCACCAAAACAAAATATGATTTTTGGACTTTCTTATGCTCTTTACTTGGTTTGATCTTCAGCATAAACGTAAACATTTTATAGTAAACCGAATTTCCTATACCTCCCCCCAACCGCTTGATTGCCTTCTGATACTTCCCCCAACCCATCAGTTGCCTTTTTCTCCTGCCCCACCCATCTCTCCTCATTATTCACCACCTAACCCACCCTAACCCCTCCTCCGGGTTCATCTTCAACCTCGCCCTCCTCCCACCATGCCTCAATTCACTCTCTTACGTTTCGACGGCATCCTCCAATTTCCACCCTCCCCTCTCGAATGAGAAAAAAACCTAACCCCCACCTCCACACCTCCCTTCTCCTCTCCCCACCTCACAAGTCCGTCCACCCGCCCCTCCCCCGATCCCTCTCTTTTCAAGACCATCTCAACACTTTAACATCGCTCACTCGGTACATTAGGGTTTGACATTTTGTAGTCGTTCCGCCGAGACGCACCCAGCCCTACCAACCGTTCGGCTCCACGAGAATCCCCACCCCGATGCCTCCCACCAAACTCCCCGCACCAGATTCCCAATCCCACCAGCCTCCCTCGCTCACTCCCCCTTCCAAAACTTCCCCTCAAAATGTCCCCCCTCTTCCCTCCAATCCTGCCAAGATACTTCCCTCCTCCTCCTCCTCCTCTTCAACCGTCTGCCTAATTTCATTCCCAAACTCTTTTCCGTTGGAGGAGGAGAAAGAAAAGATAATTTCCTTTGCCTCTTATCTTTCGCACTCCTTCCCAATTCTCCCTTCCACCTCGGTTTCTTTTCCCTCAGACCCTTTTTTTTATTCGACTGGGAAAATTATTTTAATAGTCATTAAGGGGAGCGAGGCATGTAACAAGGTTATTCGAAACGAAGGAAAAGGCGGAGATTGGCGAGGGAGGGCTCAGATACTGCCGGTGGTGTTGTACGCTGGAGAGATGGGGGAAGAGGGGCTTACAATGTTTCAAATCTTCCCCGACCGGGTTTTTTTTTAGAATGATGAGATGGGCAGATGTGCTCGGAATCTCGCGTGAATATAAAAAGAAGTGGCGCCTTTTATTCATATTCCGCCACTTCCTAAAGGGGGAAGACTGCTCGTAACCTATTCACTCCTACAGGCAGAGCGAAAGAGAAAACAAGAAGACATCGTTCTGCATAGGCAAGCCACTGTGAAATGGATAGTAAAATATCGATTTTACTAGAAGAAAAACATTGTAATAGGATTAATCATCTTGATTGCATTGATACTGAGGATCAAGTGAGAGACTAAAATGTTTTTTATCGGCTTTAAAAATTGCATTCATAAACGCCTTCTCAATTCATTAAATTTGGATATCGGAGAACTTTGCTAATGGATTGAGACTAATGGATTCGTCCAAGGGAATGTGTTTCTTTGCCTAAAAGATCGTAAATTACTGTCGCAGTACAGAAACTGGTCCTATATATCATTGATCATTGGTCGTTCAATCCTAAGATTGGTTGACTGCTGCCCTCCAACCTTCCCTATCCAATGTTAGTTCTTTTACCTCCTGCTATTTTTTTCTATGTACTTTCCTCTTTAATCATAAAACATATTTTTCAATAATTTTTATTCTGAGAAGTTAACTTTTTTGCAAACTTGAATCTTTAGAAAGCAAAAAAATGAACGGCTGTTGAAATAGGTATTTTCGTTCCATTTAACCAGTAGTGATGAAAGCGTAAGAGATAATCCTATTCATCAACCCATAAAAACATTACACTTCTAATGATGAAATTCAACCTCATTAAGGTTGCATTAATAAATTAGGAATACCCATAATATTGACCCAAAAAAGATTTTAACACGTAACGTTCAGGTCTGGAATCTGATCCACTACCGTAACGCCACGGAGATATCTAATTTGAACACATACTAATTATCTATCTTTAAATTGGTATTTGCTACTAAAGATACTCGGTGAGTCGTTAATCTTCTCCTAATTGCATGCCTTACTTTATTGTCGGCTCTAATTTTCGAGGCAAATATGAGCAAAATTGCGATACTTATGAATAAATTGGAAACAATATTGCGAAATATAAAGTGATAAGCAGTGACGCATAATGAAATTTGACCATATTTTTCTCTGAGTATGAGGGAATATAAGTCTTAAACACATAGCCATAGCCACATTACAATGAAAATGAGACAAATACAGACACAACTGAGAAACCTAGATCTTCTATTGTATCAATACATCCATATTTTATTTTCAAGTTGGATTAATTTGTTGTTTTTAAAGCCAGTGTTAATGTTTCGAGAGAGGTTTCAACGTAATAATTACAGAATTCACCGAGTCGTTAGCCAAGGAATATGACGCAAAACGAAAATTTATTCTCTTGAAAGAGACTTAGATGTTGAAAGAGACTTAGATCTGAAAAAAATTTTCTCATCTTGAATTGTCACAACGATTTAAGCGTCGCACTTACTGAATTCTCACCTTTTCAACGAACGACAACGCTTTCCAGGCTGTTTCTTCACCTCTTGCCAGTTCCTCGTTATGTTACGAAGCGATCGGGGAAAGAAATGGGTGAAGACAGTGGCTTGAAGAGAAATGGAATGATGCACAACTTTGAAGACGAAGTAATGGACTTAAATGCGGGGAAGAGCGAGAGCGGTGGATCATTTGGGCGCGTACGGCAGGACGTTAAAGTGGATAGCGGGAGTTGATAGATAGATCAATGACCAAATTAAGAGGTAGGATATTGAGACAAAAGTTCCCTCATCCACCTGACCCCATGTCAGATAAGAGAAAATCGTGTATATAGTATAAAATACAGCAATAATATGCCGGAGTGTAAGAAAAGAGTATTCTTACTGAGCAAGAGGATGATATCAGCAGTTTTGCCATTTAAATCCTATTCACAATCATGAAAGACGCCAACTACCTTCACGTACACCTACTCGTAATACTGTTCATGGAAACTGGCGTAAATGTATACAATATGAAAATGAATGGGAAGGGTAAAATTATTATGGGTAAAATTAAAGCTTTTCTTCTAGTCCTCATCTAATAATGGATCAAAATTTTTATAAAATACAGTCTTTCTTAGGAAATGAAATGAAAGTCTGCGGAAAAAATTATGGATTAAGCATAATAATATAGAATAGTAGTGAAAAATAATACATAGTAATAGAATAAAAATTATAGCATCAACTCGCGCAAAACCACACTGGCATTAAGTTTATTTTCATTCCAACCAGTATTGTTTTAATTTATAAATCCACGTACATTCCAGCTGCCGATATATCGGCTTCCTCAGATCGCCTTTAAACACCCGTGGTGCTCACATATCGGCTTACCTAAAATTGTTTCGCAAAATGTGTAAAACACTTTCGTATTTAATAAAGTCTGTTATAAACACGGTAAACATGTTGCATACTATGTGGAAGCGAATCCTAAAAATCGAAATCAGAGGAAGAAGAAGAATTTCTTATAAGGAAAATTTACAAAATGAGTTAAAAACAGCTCCACTGAGCTTTTTAGAAGAGAGACAAACAATGATGAGGACTTCTAGTCTTCAACAGGAGTGGCACCAATTGAAGAGGAAGATTTTTGAAATAAATATTGGAAAAGGGTTTAGATTAGAAAAGAGATTTTAAATCAATTTGGCCGGGACTATTCGGAGATATAAGGGAAAAGAGTTTTAATTGCTGAATGGATGATTCAAGATCACCGTAACATTGATTTTAAGGACGAAATTGCTTAGTAGAGCACTTTTAAGTTTCCACCCCGCGGTATCTTTTTTCTCAGGGAAGACGAAGAAGCTCTCGAGGTGAAAACTACAGTTCATGATTTACACGTTATAAAGTGAAAATAAAACTCGATCTCTTTTAATGACGAGGAACGCCCTGTCTCCTCTCCTAGGCGCGAACCTCGCCTCGACAATGAAGACTCCACACTGTGAGAAATACTTCGGGGGTTGGGATGCAGTTGGGGGGGGGAGCAAGGCAATTAGCGACCGAGGTGCTTCGCCAACCTCGACGACATTCTCGTGACTCGCGAAAACAGCGCCCTCCCTCCGTTTAACTCGTCCCCATTCTGCTCGCTAAATGCTCACTTATTCGATCGTCCCCACAGCCCACACTCCCCGGTCCCGCCCGAGGAAAATGGTGCATACCCACGGAGGAAATGGTCCGCCTTGCCTCAGAGAGTGGGGGAGTCGATTGGTAGCAGCCCCCCAATCTGCGGAGACATCTTCACAACTCTTCGACGAAATAAATTTCCTCCACCCCTGAAGGAAGATCGGAACGAAAAAAAACCGTCCTCGCTTTCGAACAAATAAATTTTTTCTTCCTGATAATTAGGAAGACATTCTATCATTCCCTCCATTACACACTCTCTCTTTTCATCTCCCCTTCTTCCATTTTCGAGACGAGAACTTCGCCCGAGAGAGGAGCAGGGAGACTGCAAAGTTCAAAAGAGTTAAGTATGGCGTAATTTTTTTGCTGGAAATTGCGTAACTGACGGAAGAAAGGGAGACCAAATGGGTGTCTCCTTAACTTTCCCAAAGTCTACATTTCAGAAAGACTAATTACATTTCATTCTGGCGTCGCAGTTTTGTGATTGTATTTTAAGTGCTACATACAATTCTACACTGATACGTAGAAATTTACCGAACTGATAGACCGATAAGGAGACTCCGTTATACGAAAAAGGCACGTTACATAAACGCAAAAATATGTCACGAGGAAAAATATGACCAATGCACACTGCATTTTACTCATAATATAGCAAGATTCCTTGAAGGTTTAATCTATGGGTATTATAATCCGTCGCTTAAATAATTGGAACTAAGGAGTAATGAAACACTGCAATCCCTCATTAAATGATTTATACACAGTTATAACTTCGCTTAAGTAGAGCTTCATTTGTTAATAAAATTATCATAATATATTTAGACATAGTCCAGATATGGAGGAAAATGCTTGTTTTCATCTCTGTTGAATTATGAAACAATTCCATTACCTCAGACATGAAATGATTTCGAAAACAGAAAATTCGAATCAGAGATAATAAAAAATACACGTATACGCTCAATGATTCAGAATTGTGTAGTAGAACGATTAGAGATGATCCATCGGTTGGGGTACGTTGGGATGGAATTACGGTAATTCATACCAATTTTTAACAGCGATAATACCACAACACAATTTTTTCGTCATATCGTCATTCGCAAAACCTCCCTTCATCCCGTCCGAAAGCTCTTCCTATTCCTTCCCCACTTTTACATACTCTCTCCACTTACATATACTCCCCACAAATAAGATAATCTCCATCACGGCCTACAGTATTCCCTCCTCCATTCACTCCCAATCATCTACCCCTCCCTACCACACTAAAAAATCAAACCCCTGCAGACTATTCTCATAAACTTTTCTCAATATTAATAGTATATTTTAACATCAAAAGTTTTTTTAAAAATTCATCCCTATGACTTTAATGTCAGCTTGAAGATGTTCAAAGAGAGCGCAAAATGCAAGGAGGACATGATTTTTAGTAGTGGTACAGGGTGCTTTTCTTACTCTTTTTTTTTGCTTTCCGACGATTCTTGTTGGCCCGTATGTCCCTGGAATCCCTATAGGCTGATAAGCCTGTCATCAGGTTTTCCAGGGACCGGGCCAACAGAAATGATATGCCCTGGGTGGTGAAAAACTCACCCAGGCGGGACTCGAACCCGCGACCCCAGGAATAGCAGTCGAGGACTTAACCCCTCCGCCACCGGGGCCGGCTCTTTTGATTTGTTACCACTTGGTAAAATAGTAATTTTGATTGTTTAAGGAAGATTTGCCCATAAAGTGCCCTAGTAACCTAACCTGTTCTACTCTTTCTTCTCCACCACAGTGTCCGACCTTCCAGTTGATTTCTCCCGGCACCAGGACGTGAGCAGCAGCGGCGGAGCCCACGGGGATTCGAGGCGTAGGCCGCAGCAGCACTCGGCAGACGTCCTTCAGGGGCGGCACGGCGGCCGGCGGTGCGAATCGGACGGCCCTGACGAGGACGACGACGAAGATGAGGACGAGGACGAATACGATGAGGAGGAAGAGGAAGAAGGGGGCGAGGGAGGGGGCAGGCGAGGGCGGAGGAGGAGGCGAGAACGACAACGGCGGGGTTCGGGGGGCATGTCCTCCGAGGACGACGAGGAGGACGAGATCGACATCGTTGGCGAGGGGGGGCAGTGCGTGGGGCACGGGGGCATTGGACTCATCGGGGGCATGGTCTAGCCCCACTGAGGATCCTTCTTGCCCCTGGTGAAATCATGCAGCCGATCCAGTTTCGACGCTGAATAATATTTTTTATAGTGCATGGCTGTTGCTCGACATAGTCTCAGCTCCCAAGCACGGTTATCCTCGAGTCTAGATGGATTTGGTCAGGCATGGTGTACCACTGGAATGCCTGCCGCTCTCCACGGTATAAAAATCCACTTTATGGCTTGGTGAAAGACATAAATATTCTTTAGTCCTGATTATTACCTCGGTCAAAGCCAGAGAGTGGATCTGAACTCCAAAAAAAAGTCTCAAGAGTTTCCAATAAAAAGTGTGTAACACGCGCGTGATATCATATATTTGCTGTTCTTCATCATTTCTACTGTCCTCGACGGTTGGGATTAACAGATGATCGCGATGTCAACCAAGAAAGCACAACAGCCACAGTAAGCCCGCTGTCAGGACAGTTAGGTTGATCTATCACAACTGTTCTATTCCCGTGCCATTTGCGGTTTGCTGAGGACCTAAGCTGGCATTCAGTAAATTAGCGATCTAAGAATTACATGAGGGCGTTCACTCTTGAGCCAGAGATAATCAGTTATGCAGTCGAACTTTCACTCAGACGCGCTGCGCAGTCAGAGATCACAACCGTCGATTTATGTTGAAAAGTGCTTCGAATGTTTACGCAAAGTGAAAGTGCGAAAAACTATATAGTTATTACCCGCGCAGCCAAATTCCATCTTCAGCGCTGACCGCTTCCTTTTCGTTTTGGAGCGCCAGCGACATGTCAAGTGAGAAATATTCCACTAACATGAGTGATTTAAACTCAGACAATCGTAAAATGAGTATAGACAAGTATTTATGTGAAGTCAAAAGTGCAATACGAATGGAATTTTAGCATAGCTGGAAGTGCATTACATTTTGAATTTAACGTCCCTTTGTCGAAAATGGTGAACTTTGTTGGCCAGCATTGGTCTTCCGAAATTTGAACCGGTGATATAAACAGTGCATGAGACTGATGCTGTGCTTTCACATACAAAAAGATCTGATTTTAAAGTTGGTCACTATTTATTATAAACAGTCGTATTTCATCAAATCACCGATGCGGTGCAAATGGTTTTATCATAAACTATCAGCTGCAGACATTGACCAGACCGGTGATGTGACATTAGGAGTATTTTGAGTGCACTTTTGTCGGTGAGAGATTGTTTAAAACAATAACCTGCCGAGGAGGATGGAACTCTAAAAGAGTTTTACCTTCGCTTGTTTTGGCAATATAGGCTGATGAAAGTAACTCTATTCCTTTTACATCCGGAATTTTTCGTCTCACATTGGAAAGCTAAAAAATATTAAAGCTTGAAACTTTCATGTATGAAAAATACCGAAGGCATATTGAATGTAAAATGTGCTCTGTACCATCTCCCCAATTTTCCTTTGTAGTAAAATGTATTATAGGTATAAATTAAACGTATATTTGCTACATATGAAAAAAATCATTGACTGAATCATTAACCTTAGATATTATAAGAAAACATCAGATTTGGGTTGAATGATATTCTAAGAGTTCAATAACCCCCTAATCGTTTTCAAATCATTTAATCAGGCAATTAACATTTGAGCACATCTCTATTTGTATTCTTGATTCCAAACTTTCCAATCGCCACCATTTAATAAGAGATTTCACCACCTTTACAAGACGCTAATGCTGGTAAATGCAATAAGTCTTAACATGAAGTCGATTGTGTGACATACACAGTGGAAAAATCATTCCCCTGGACTGGTAATAGAACCCAGATCCCTCTATTTCAAGCCGAGTACTCTAACCAATTTAGCTACCCACGTGTCCTCTTCCACTGTGAATCTCATGGGATTAAGGAGCAAGTATTCCTCACAGGCACCGCGTATGTAATGCCAGAAGTCCAGGTGACTGATTTTCCACTGTGAATTTCACACCATTGTGTGAATACTGGCGGGTGACTCCGTTAAAGTTACTGCGCGGCTAGTTCCGTAGTTTTTTTGAAAATAGTGTGTGATGACTAAAGATTTGTTGAGCTCTTCAAAGTATGGAAGAGATGATATATTTAAAAATAATTGAAGTGATGAAACGTAATGAAATCAAATAAATCATTCATATGAAGAGGATGATTGAAGTAATGAACTTGGATGAGTTGACAATGGGCCACAAAAAATTAATTAAAATCATACATCATGAAATAAGAGCAATGGAAAACGTGTTTAAGATTCTATCCACTTTTTAAATGTATAATACGGTGTACATAAAAAATGATTGCCCAATTTTTGAAAATGTTTGTAATAAAATGTGTTACAGTGCCATTATAAGCAATAAATTATTTAACTCTTCAAGTTTTACTCGCACCAATATTATTGCTCATAAAGTAATGGAGATAGTCTCTGCAGGTGGCAGGTGTCAATATGAAATAAAGAAATTACTAAGCTCTAATACTGTACATAAGTAAAATAAACTAAAATTTTATAGGACGGTAGGAAGACCAGTCATAACATAAGGAGGTGAGACATGGATGCTGAAAAAGCAAATCATAAAAAGACTAGAAATCTTCGAGAGGAAAGCACTAAGATGACTTTTTGAAACAACACAGGACGGAGATATACAGAGAATCATGATAAATTCAGAACTAAAATAGTTTATGAAACGAAAGATTATAAAAATATTAAATACGCTTTATAAAATCATAGGCTGCTATTCTGAATGAGATAGCTGTACAGCTATATGCCAAAAATAGCTTTCGTGACGCTTTCGGTTCGAAGAATAGCGTCAACGATGCTACTTGCGATTCTGAACGCAGGCTGACACCTGGGAGCGACGCTGTTTTAGGCGACGATCTGATCCCCACGTTATTCTGATAGCGTCAAGCTATTCTCGAGTGAAACGGCCACCTGATTCTTTATCACACGTTATCTAACGAGGACTCAGCAAAATATGCATTGAAAAGTTTCCCAAAAAACATAAAAATATTAGCAGGATTGACTTGTCAAAACGTATATTCCAGAAAACATAAAAAATTCTTCTCATAAAAAGTAGGCAAATGTGCCAAGCTGGACGGGAAGGAAAAGTGAGCAAACTTATTTGAAATTTAACCAAGTTGAGTTTAAGCATGAAAATGGAAACTTTCCTTGACATTGCCTTTTCCCGTACCTCTCATTGTAGACTGGTATTTTTTTCGACCGAGTCTCATTGCTTTATTCTTGCATGCATAACTTTTCCCATCTCTCAGCTGGGGATTACAAGTTTAGGTAAAATAGAAGAACCTGTTCCTCACGCATAGGATGAGTATTCACTCTCTCCGTAAAGAATTGTATCTAACATTTCCGTTGTATTCTTTAAACAAGTCGGCTCGAAATATTGCTTACCATATTCACATTCACTTCCAACCTCATATTTCCCAACGGTCCCACAAGATTTTTAAGAGGCTAATTGCGATGTTTAACCATCTTATTAAGCCCATGGGCTATTTACAATAATACATTTCAAATATCCGTGATAAAATAATTGATATTTACCATCACATCACTTTCCTTGATACACTAATATAACATTCGTATGCATCCAAACGTCGTCTGCTCAGTTGGATAAGTGGTGAGAATAAAATAAACAACCCAAAAGATACACAAAAACAATATGCTTTTTTACAATTTTCAGTTGAACTGTAATTATACGTGTTTAAATTGTTCTCTCAGCATGGTAATCCGTTATTTGTCAATATGTAACAAACGTCGCAAGAATTTTCTGAACTGAATTTCCTTTCACCGCACAGGTTCTCCGAAAGTTTTATATCAGTTGATGAATTTAAAAGAATACTATATTATTATATGTAACAAATCCAATGATAACTTCAAATGAAAGTATACTTTGAAGATAATGCTGGATCATGAACGTCTCATGTATCCAAACGTCGTCCGCTCCCTCAATTAAATTGTGGAAGTTAAAATATTAAAATATTAACCTCAAATATATATGAAAACAATACGCTTTTTTACGATGGTGAGGTGAACTATCATTATAGAAATTAAAATTGTTTTCCCAGCTCGGGTAGATGTTATATGTTCATATAGATATGCATAACAAACATCGATTCAGAATAGCAGACATAGAGGCTTATGATTGGGATATATGGCGCGCATGGCAGATATTAGGACGACTAAGGGAAAATTTTTGAATGGATACCAGAGGGTCAATTCATACCAAGTGGTCCAAGTTGGTAGCTCGACCATTTTAGAAAAAAATCATTTTTTGAGGGCAGATAGCCTTATGTTTCGACAGCTCAAAACAAGTTATATTTTATTTTTAGTTTCCATGGCAACCAAATGGCGGCCATTTTTCAATCTCGATGCACAGCTTTTTTAGCATTTGCAAGCTTTGACATTAACTTCTGTTACTCAGCTACCATTGGTTATAGGAAAATGAAATAAATTTTTATGCAATACGCATAGATGGAACTACAACTCTGTGTATGTCATAACGTGGAATTGTTATTTCTTCGTGATTATTTTAACAGCCAAACTTTAAAGTAAAAAACGTAAGGTTTTGTATATTTCGGAATTTTTTTGGGGAAGAAGAAATTTTCTTCGACCCTTAAAAATTACTCATAATATACGGTAACATTAGATCTCTGTATTAAAATAATTTGAAGTCAGAAGCTTGCATATTTTTATTTTTACATAGTCGGCAAATTGTAACTTTTTAAAAATTTGCAATATTCCAAGTTCAATATCTCTGGTGGGCAGTTGTTTAAAAATTTGAAAATTACAGAAAATAAAGATCTGTACATAATTTAACTATGGTATAAAACTTGACTTGGAGACTTTCCTAGTTACGCAGATATAGGTGTGTGAAAAAGCAAAAATTCAGCATTTGCGAAATGATGTAAATGCATTTTTCATGCCCATTATTACACATCTTAAGGCTTGAAATAATACTTTTTTTTAATAAAATGCTACTAATGTTTTAATCAAGCATATTTTTATCTAGTATATACATTAGAATTTGAAATTATTCAAAAATATGAGTGTGAGGCCACATATCTTTTTGTGCAAGAATCCCTAAATTTTAATTATATGCTTTGCATTTGGGATAAATTACATTTTTTATGCATTTTAACAACAATGTGTCCACACAAAGCGTTGCTACAATAGTATCTAAAGTTTACTTAGATGTGTTGGAAAGAGTTTTAATTTTTCACTAGGCTCTGGAAATGATGGTAATATGATAATGATACAGTGCTCTGTTGGTGTGTTGACCGGAGAAGAGTGCCATAAATGTGTTTATGGTACTGTAATGAAGGAAATTCAGAATATCAGTGAGATTAGCCAAGATAAGCAACATCTCCTAAAGGCTAGAGTTTCTGGTGATATGACTTCAATATGTGAGTACCATAAGGCCAAATATTTGTTTAAATATCACCATATATTTGGACGTTACTGCTGTGATCCTTTGAAAATCCATAAAAAGGCAATTTCCAGTGGGCTCAAGGAAATACTTCCAAAGCATAATTATAAAGGATCTACCACCAAGTTTGGCCTATGTTCCTGGTAAATCATTTTGTCCTACGTGCTTGAAACAGAAACTTGAAAAAAGATTTTAAAACTGCGTATAAGTTACCGGGACTCGGGGATTTCATCGATTTGTTCCAATTTCGAAAAGGATAATTCGATGTTTCTTGACATCCAAATCAGGAGAGTATGAGGATCTCCCAGTCAGCAAAACTGCTTCGTAGACACCAAGCACTAGTAAGATTATTTTTAATGGATATGATGTTTGCTAATGACATGGAGACTTCAAGAGTTCCCATTCCTATGTAAATACAATCATCTACCCAGAATGAGAATATAATTCAGAATACCATTCAGAATATCATTCAGTTCATTCAAATTCAATTCAGAATATCATTCAGTGACCACTGATAATGGATCCCAATTACGATCGTGCTGAGAAAGCTGAGACCCACAGAAATATCAAAGGAAACTAAGTGTTATATTTTCATATTCATTTCAATGTACCGATAAATTACAATGCTGTTAAACAAGTAAGGTGATGAATACTATTACAGTACCAATAACAGACTTAATATTTCTTCCAATTTTCTTCGATATATTTGGTGAATGATTTTTAAGTACCATACAATTGGTACCCAAGTGTCAACAATTTTGTGGAGAGATTAACTATGGACTATTTTTCTATACACCATATTATTATATTAAATTTCTTTTTTTCAATCATCTAAATTTTGAAAAAGTATTATTTCAAGCCTTAAGATGTGTAATAATGGGCATGATAAATGCATTTACATCATTTCGCAAATGCTGAATTTTTGCTTTTTCACACACCTATATCTGCGTAACTAGGAAAGTCTCCAAGTCAAGTTTTATACCATAGTTAAATTATGTACAGATCTTTATTTTCTGTAATTTTCAAATTTTTAAACAACTGCCCACCAGAGATATTGAACTTGGAATATTGCAAATTTTTAAAAAGTTACAATTTGCCGACTATGTAAAAATAAAAATATGCAAGCTTCTGACTTCAAATTATTTTAATACAGAGATCTAATGTTACCGTATATTATGAGTAATTTTTAAGGGTCGAAGAAAATTTCTTCTTCCCCAAAAAAATTCCGAAATATACAAAACCTTACGTTTTTTACTTTAAAGTTTGGCTGTTAAAATAATCACGAAGAAATAACAATTCCACGTTATGACATACACAGAGTTGTAGTTCCATCTATGCGTATTGCATAAAAATTTATTTCATTTTCCTATAACCAATGGTAGCTGAGTAACAGAAGTTAATGTCAAAGCTTGCAAATGCTAAAAAAGCTGTGCATCGAGATTGAAAAATGGCCGCCATTTGGTTGCCATGGAAACTAAAAATAAAATATAACTTGTTTTGAGCTGTCGAAACATAAGGCTATCTGCCCTCAAAAAATGATTTTTTTCTAAAATGGTCGAGCTACCAACTTGGACCACTTGGTATGGATTGACCCCAGATAGAAGTAGAGCAAAAGAAAAACCCAGGGTAAGATGGAGAGATGATTTCATACAACGTCTATGAAGAATGGATATAATTACCTGGAGAGAACTAGCCAGTGCTAGAAGAAAATGGGCAGTAGCTATCGAATAGGCCAAAAACATGGTAGGGTTGTGGCGCCTAAGGAAGAAGAAGAAAATTGCAAATGTCCGACCGACCCTTCACAACCGTCATGGATGACAAAAAATGATGTCTGAATTCGTCCTCAACCCATTTGCGAGTATCTTCCTTATCAGAACTGCTGATTTTTTTCTTTTACGCAAGACTGCAGCCTTGACTCAGTTTTTGAGCTCACGCTAGCCAGCATATAGTGATGGAAAGTTATCCCATATTTACGTCCCAAAAAGAATAATTCACAAGGTGAAATGTCAGAAGATATTGGGGATCAAGAGAGATGAGAGTAACCTTGCGGTCCAAATGACCGCTAATAATCTAGTGGTAAAAAAGTATTAGAAATAATTTAGCGTTTTTTATGCGCAATTAAGATTTTATGTAGCCAATAATCGAAAAATTTACAATACTTTCAACGAAAATGTTAGCCAGTTTGACGCTGTCAAAAAATAATTTTGGAAAAATTAAGTCCTGAGCTAAGAGCCTCGCTTCATGGCCAAAATGCATCAGCAAAGAGCAAACGGAGCATATCGGTTTGGGCTTTCGTGACTTAATTAAAACTTCCGCGCAAAAAGGAGAGGATTGTTTGCGGTGAGTACTTGTGTAAATTATGCTGTAGTAGTATTCATGGTTGGGTGCCTGAAGTATCGCTCACTGATAGAATAAGTCATTAAAGTGTTTAATTCCTTTAGGACTTATCGTTTTTTGATTTACATCCCAAGAAAAAAATTGTAACTAATGTTGTGCAGTAACTAATGCAATGGTGGTAGCAGACATCAGGAGTCGTTTGAACATGAATGCTATGCCCATTCAAGAATAATATAGTTAATTCCTTGGTGGTATGCGTTTGCACAGGTATATGGTTTCAAATCGGGTCATTCTTTTTTAATCTCGCTTCATATTTCATTAAAAGACTAAAATGATGATCAGATTAAAATTTATAAAGGATGAAATTTTTAAGAATATGGACACACTGATGTCATGAATGCTTACGCCTTCGAAGCAAGGGTATGCACCAGTGTCCAGTTACTCCTTTTAATGACCAGTGGAAAATAATTTCACTATCACCAGTGAACTGTCCAAATATTATGGCTGGGTACCATTTAATATGATAAGCTAAAAACATTTTGCGTAATCGTCGAGAAAAATGGGGTATAGAAAATACCTTTTGAGGTATGCATACCATTTTCCTAGCCTGGAGAGAGAATCACATTGGTCAACAGTTTTTAGGGTGGGTATCTACAGGCATTCTTAGCTCTAAAATAAAATCGATTCCGATGAGGTCAACTGAATACTACACAACTCCCTATTCTTGGTTTTCATTTCTTGAGGTTCTTACACTTGGTATTCGGACAGTTTCCCCATGATGGTTATAAGGCTTGACTACCACGCAGAATAGATTGTTAAGTTTTTGAAAAGCTTCAAATTATGAAACTTAAAGCCAATTCAGTACTGGAGGGCACAAAAATGAGCAAACCTTATTTGAGCTCTCATTTCTCATCTTCCTTGAAAGTATCCGATGATTTTCATTATCTATCAATTTAGAAACTCCAGAAAATGGCTATCAAAATTGATGCATTGCAAAAACTATATCTATGGCGTAGGTATTTTGAGTCAGATTTCTATATAAACTGAAACAAGGTGAAAAGTTAACAGGAACAAAGTGCACGAAACAGCACAGTTAAAATAAGACACTTTACGCAGCAAAGAAATTTTGCCAGGTCGATCGTAGCATCATTTTTGTCCCTTTTTAAAAAATACCTCAATTACTTATTGGTAATAATTAAAATAATACCTCGATTCCACATCGATATGCTCAGTCATGAATGTCACGACTGATTCACAAATTTACAAGTGAATAGGCAATATTCTCTTTTAAAATATGCCATATTATTTAGGAATGAGCATCTTTCTTGCGCCATTTGACATTAGAACTTCATTCAATAATATGAAGAAATTATCATATATTTGTAGATATTGACGATATTATTCGTTAACTTACATAGAGTATAGAATAACTAATTACATGTAAAAAGAGTATTAATGGTAACTTATTCTGGGATCATTCAGCTGCACCGTGAATAAATGCTACCAAATGCACCTAAAATATGTGAAACAGAAACACTATCATGACAAATAGCAATAGTCTACAGATTTTTTTGCTTAACAAAGCCTTGCATGAAATATTAATGTTCCATATTTAACATAGTGAAAAGAACCAACCATCGGCAAATATCACAAAGTGTGTGTCACTTCTCCTTCTGAATTCATGTTTCGGGAAGGCAATTTGTCAATGGGTTCATATTGGAAGTGTATTATTCTCCTACACATGTCATAACTCAACAGTTTCAATAGCTTTAATCATCTTTATCATGATTACCTACCACTGAAACACGTATGAGTCACATTTCAGAAATTTTTCTTGACCCAACATTTTCCGGTCATTACAAAATACCTCTAACCTAAAAAAGGATAAATTTAATGAATGTTCATGACTCTTCCTTGTGTATCCATTTCAGCCCCGCGGTAGGTAAATTTACGATGTAATAAAGCCCAAACGCCTAAACATATAATCAGAATCTCAAATACTGTGAAAAATATTCATGGAACACGTTTTAAACGCTACTTTACATAAGAAGGGTGTCAAGCATCGAATACGCTCGGTTTTCGATCATAGGCTTACATTCACAGCAGTATCAAAATAATTACAAACAATTTCAAACAATGATGCTTGCTGATCAATATGAAAACGCATGACTGTTCGATGGAAATATTTTCTACTCTACCAGTAAGTTCTGCATTGAATGTCTCTCACTTATTTCCCAACTAAATTTATTGTCATCTCTGGAACCGCTCTCTGACTAATCTGATATAAAAAATTTCATGAGTGGTGTAGATACTCTTGATTACATTGATTCAATTAAAGAAAACATACATATTCTTCTGAATGTGTGCTGGCATAAATTTCCAAGCGTAGAGAATATGACAGCGCGAAAAGTACAGAATGAACATAAATTATAAAAGTATCATAAGTATGTAATTCAATAGGACAAAGAAGGCGAGGTTGGCAATTAGAATTGGATGGAACATACTAGAGTAAGAACAGAAATCTAATTACTTGGATAGTGCACTAGAAGAAAATGGGCACAGTGACAAAGAAATTAAGAGGAGACTAGCTTTAGCGAAGGAAGAGTTTTGTAATAGAACGGAGCTGATGGCGGGGACTTTGGTTAAGGATGTAGAGAAGAGACAGGTGGACAGCTTGATGTAGAGTGCAGCAGTGGGGTAGATACGTGAACTATAATAGAGGAGGAACGGAATAGGCTGCAGGCGTTCCAGACGTGGGTGTAGAAGAGGATGTAGAAGGTCCCGTGGAAGGAAAGGGAGATAAATGAGGGAATGCCTGACATAGTTTGCAAGGAGAGGAAATTACTGGGCGATATTTAAAGGAGTGGGTGCCTGGAAGAGGTAATGTGGAGCGATAGGTTACTTAAGGTCGTAATAGAGGGAAGGATGCTAGGCATGCAGGAAAAAATGGACTGTATGAAGGAGGAGAGGTCTTATGCCGAGATGAAACACCATACAAGAGGTAAATAGGACCCTAAACGGGTGAAATCCGGATGGAATTTCTTTGATTACCATTAGCCTACCTCTACCAGATGGATTTGACACACCCTGAGACACAATGGGTTTTGTGAGGAACATACTTGAAGGTAAAAAAGAGGGAAAAGACCCCAGAAGAAGACCCAAGAATAAGTTAACGACCAAATAAAGAGAAAATTACATAGGAAGAGATAACAGGAGGTAAGGGAACTTTTGATAGGGAAGGGTGGAGGGCTGCAGTCAGCCAATCTTAGGATTGAACGGCCAATGATGAACCTATCTTTAACCGATATATTCTTTTAATATTTAGTAATAATATTCTGTTTTCCAGCATCGTAATTTAAAACTAAATAGTCTTAAACAACATTCCAATGAAGTTATCGTTAGAATAGAAGAAAATATGGAAAATCTTTACGAATTACTACTTTGGCATCCAGAAAAGAGGCAAATTTTCCCTATATAATCTTAAACAGCTACCACTTTCCACGAAAATAGCGTACTTGATCCCTTACATCAATTTTTTTTTCATCTACTCTACAATGCATGTATAAATTTTAAGTCCGTTCCTTTTTCACTGAGCCCTACTAGGTGCAAAAGCCGAGGGAGTTCTTTTTTTCTTTGTGAGATAGCAATACACCCTCAAAAGCCATTTTCAGTCACTCCTACCCAAATCTCCCGCTTTTTGATTTGTAAAAATGTTAAATTCTATTTTGAATATACTCTAGTTGCCGCATATTCTCGCAAACTAGAAGTCAACACTTAAAAATGCAATCAACTTGCCTGAGACTTCGCCTGAAAAAGTCCAAGTGTTCCTGCGCTCTCTATTTCAATTGAAACCAAATAATCTCACAAAAATGAGACTCTCATAATCTATTTTTACATGAAAGTAGATATATGATTGCCCTTTAAACATGAGACACTTTACAGTTTGGCCTTAATATTTCAAAGGCAAAGCACCGTACTGGTTAAAAAGCTGATGTTATAAGCTCCGCCTTTTGTTAACTCATTCGTTGCTGTCTATCGTGGGCTGAATCTTATTCCCCGCGGTTCACTTTTATATTTTCAGTTATCATTTTACTGCACCATGCTGTAGTTCACCGCATAATGCCTCAATACTGCTGAGCCCTTAAACGCAATCAACACACAGTAGCAATGAAAAACTTTCAGCCAAAATGTCGCGAGCGGCAAAATATTCATTATCTACTTACTTACTTTATTGTTATTGATGTAATTAGTTTTGGCCAATCGAATGAATGAAAATCGCATTCATATTGTAATTTTCAGCTACGAATAGAAATAATAAAACATCTCTGCCAGTACTGCATAAGTTTAGTGTAATTCCATCATTTCCTCTCTGGAACTAGTGTTTTTGAATTTTTCAGAGATAAAGAGTGTAATTTAGCTGCATCATTAAAAGGGATAAGATCAGTTTTTTCATCACTCGATTTTCATAATGTGCCGCTATCGTAAGTTTAAATATATCATCGGCTATTAAGTACTTTTCTCATAGACGGCGCCTTTATCGGTTGCGTCCTCAGACCAGTTTTTCTCGACGGCAAATTTCAAGAAGCCCTCATTCCTTAGTGATGTCCTTTGTGCGCGAAAAGAAAAAGGTATGAGTCGAGCCGGAGGGGAATTTAATAACCTTTTCCCCCGCCGCGAGAAAAGTATTTGACGAGATTTAATAAGGCCGCTTCTCATAAGGCCCTTGTGGACTTAACAAAGAGTTAAAAGTACAAGGCGGAGCTATCCGTTCTCAGCGAGGGGTACGAGAAGGAAGGGCCACGGACAGTCCTGAATTAAATAAGGGTCGAGCTCGCGAAAACATAGCTTATTGAGAGAGGGGGAGAGTGGAATTCTTATCCCATTTCAAGGGAGTAAACACTTCATTAACTTAGGTTGAGCTCCTCCATGGCGTCGAGAGAATAAGAGAGAAAGAAAAATTCGGGAGCGGGCAGGTGATTGTGTCATGTTCGGTTCTTAGTAATCCCTTGACAATGAGACCGGCGAACTACACATAGAAAGGGCTCCTGGAATTTTTCTATTGACTGCGAATAAATGAAGAGATCGGTCGAGGAATCCTGCAAGTGATGTACTCAGAGTCTACATCTACATAATACCCTACGAGCCGCCGCATGGGTGTGTGGCACGGGGTGTTAGGTCACCAGCCGTGTAAAGATGTAAGTTTTAGGGATGTAAAATGGTGACATGTATTATAGGAGTGTATTTAGTGGAGCTCAGTTTTAATTGTGATCGTTTCTTGTGTGCGGAAAGAACGATTTTTTGTACCTATCTGTTCGGCAGTGTATCTCTCTTGTTTTATCGCATATGTCAGACCTAGAGATGTAGTGAGGAGTCATGATAATATTCTCTGTGTCGCTCTGAAACACACCAGTTCTGAATTTCTCTTGCAAGCTAAGCCTAGCGTGTAGCTTCCGAGTCTCTTTGGAGCTCCCACGTAAATCCCTCTAAAGGCTTTGAAACACTGTGTGATCATTCGTAGCAGTTTTGAACGAAGCGCGCAACTTTTCCTTGTATTTAATTACTTTTTTGGTTAAATATTTATGACCAGGGTCCCAAATACTCGCGGCGTATTCGAGTTGTGGCCTAACCAAAGCAAAGTAGCATCTGTATTTCACTTTTTCATCCGAGTACCTTTCTATTACACGCTTAACAAATCCTAGTTTCTTTAATGCTGTGCCGCATATGCTGTGCCGCCGCATTGGGATCACTAAGTCAAGCAATTGCTTCAAAGATGGTGAAGAAGTTTTCTTGGATACAAAGCTTTGAATTCTTGTCTCCTGGAGCCAACTAACCACATTGTTTGGCAGTCATTTTGGTCGTATATTCATTCACAATTTTTTGTTTAAAATATTTAATATGGTGACTAATTATCTATGGAAATAATAAGTTCTCTCTTACCTTTGTAAAGAACGTTTTTCGAACGAAAGAAAGTTTTTAGAACTAACACACCGTATTATTTTCGAATCAAATGGTCACAAACGGAGCATATAATGGGTAGATCGTCTGCTTACTCCTTGTGCTTTAATTCCTGCGTTTTTCGTCTACATTTTAAACTACTAACCCTCCATTATTCCATCGAACTTCCGACCACTCATAATTAATCAGTCGTCAATACCAACGACACTGACTCAATCATAGATCACTAGGACTAGCGCCAATCAGCGATTAAACGAAAAACTAACTTGCAACTAAAACATAAGTTACCGGCGTACATTTCTTTCGTCATATATGGATCAAGAGCTAGTCAACTTGACCGAGAATGCTAATGCTACACTATTATAGCGAGAGTTATCTCTGGTGACCACAGGCCCGATGTTCTGTTCCCACTACAAGGATTTTTTCCCAGTGGCTACTTTCTCAACGTATTTCATCGCCATACCACTATGCAAGGAGGAAAAATATCTCATAAGGCGACGCATCACATCAGCTCGACCGATAGAAATCGTCATGATTTCAAGAACCAATTAATCACTAAAAACTTATATAATCACTTTGAAATTCTGCGAACATAAATTATTGACCTTAGCCAAGAGAGGCCAATATCTCAAATATGACCATTTTATCTCATTACATTAAAAAACTACCGGGTAGTCATTAAGGCATTAAGTATAATTTCACAAAAAAATATATACTGCATTGAAAAACATTGCAGAGCAAGAGAAAAAGCACAACATGACCATTTCAAGTCCGTTCCAATCATACAACCCGAATCCCTACGGCGATGTTTCGGGAAAAAAGTTAACGTTGAAATCTAGAAATAAAATTCGAAGAAGTCAACAAAAATATTCAGAGCTATTGCTGAGCCGATAAAAATAATGGAAGGAAAAAATAAGGGAAATGTTATCCATGAAAAACCTAACGAAGAATAACAAGGCACAAGTAATTAGTGATGTCAAATTAATTATTCGTGAAAGAGAAAGCGGTAAAGCGAAAACGGAATGGAGTGGAAAGCTGCAACAAGAAGGGTGAAGAGTGGTTTTGGGCGATGATATACTCGGATGGAGACGGAAAGAGTTCAGCCTTTCCTCACAGGCCTTCGGTCGGCGCTACCTATGCTTACGCGCTGGCGACAAAGCATCGTATTGAAGTTGACCGTTGTCTTGAGCGAGCGTCCTCCTGGAGTGAGTGGCTCCTGACGTCAAAGCGACTCGATTAGGTGTGAGTGTCGCCCCCTGGAGGATTTTCTACGGAGATGTTCCTTACCGGGGCGTAAGGTGCGTCACCTTAAGGTAGTTCGAGCGAAATATCATTTCACGTAGAAATCAATGAATTCAGTCTCATTTTAAAGAAAAATATCTCACCCTTCTAATGACTCCAAAAATTCAACCCCTTGCCACATTACATTCAGAGATATTTGCCAAAAATTAATCCCGTTTTAATGTGAAATGGTAAGTGTATGCACTCCAGGGAGACCTTATTTACAAAATGAGGAATTTCTGACATTTTGATGTCGTAAAATAACTAACAGCGGGTAGTTTCTATGTTTTCTCAACTATTTTTTAAAATTAATCATATTGTCACCGCAATAAGTTCTTGGGTATCACAAAAAATCATCCGTTTCGGATGAGTTTCAAACGCACCGCGCGAAAAAAATTAGTCAAGTTAAAGACTTGTTTAGATATTTTCATTTAATTCCTTACCATTTCTATCACATAAAACTATATTATTGCACCATTAATAATGTAATATTTAATTAATGTGTCATACAGCTGGGGAAATTAAAACGCATAATTCGAATATGGTCTCTATTATGACTAAGAAACTATCTCGCTCGGACTACCTTAAGGCCGCGTTGTCGTCAATATCAGTTACCGTCGGCAACTGTTGTTTCAATCGTTGAGTGCTGAATCGGTGGCAGAAGTCGACATGCTGGAGGCAGTAGGGTGATAGGGACTGCCAACGTTAGGGTTATTGGGAGAAGGGGGGGAGCGCACATTCAGTCCGGAAGCGGGGTAGGTGTACTCCGGCACACGTTGAACCCCCCTCAACCCCCCGGGTTCGCACGACAAAAGCAAGAGTAATAAAGGCAGGCAGGTAGGGCCCACCACCCACGGGTCCGTATCATCCTACTCCCCGCGGCGTGCGTCACAGATAAACGCACTCGCGAATGAAGGGAGCCCTTGTGTCCGCCCCAAAGTGGACGGCAACAAGATCAGAATGGATTACGCTTTGATGCGCTCACTCGCGTAATTGAGAATCATTTGATCATCCGCCGGAAAATGGGTTTATTACGTCGTAGTGGAAGGACCCCATTTCGGAAGGGCTTACCGTGCAGTGGGACCACGTCCGAGTTGATCATTTCACGCCGAGACAAAATATCGCTCTTTCGGATCAATTCGGTGAATAAATAAAGCATATGGGAAGCCTGCTGAGCATGAAGGACCTTGATTTTCGAAGGAAATACGAATTACCTAAGTAGTCTTAATTATTCACTGTGTTTCTGATTGTCAATCTATCCAGCAAAATAAAATATCCCAAATGAAGTTGTCAAGTCGTCTTTCAAGTACTTAATTTTAAATAAAATAACTTGAATTGGGCGTCCACAATATTGTGGACACTCAATGCAACTGAATAAAAATAATCACTTCAATAAAGGACTAATAAATATTGAAAAAGCTGCGATTTGTGATCGTGTTTTCAGGTTAAAAATGGATTCGAATACTGTTTTTGATAGTTTGTCGTATACAACCAAAACGTGTGAATAATACCTGGATGTCTGTGAGGATGAAAAGGTCGTCTCTGGGCTGAAGGACTTTAAGGACAGAGTGACAGTGCTAGCATGCTCTAATGCTACAGGGACTCACAAGTTGAAATTATTGGTTATTAGAAAGTGCAAGAAACTAAGAGTTTTAAAAAATGTTAAAGTGTTTCCAGCGATATACGGGGCAAGTAAACGCGGTTTGATGACCTCAGATATTATTACGGATTGGTTTGAAAACCATTTTGTTACCGAAGCTCGGTGTCATTGCAATGCTTCTGGTTTAGACCCCAAATGCAAAATTTTGTTAATTCTGGACAATTGCTCAGCTCATCCAAAGGCAGAATTGATGACAAAAGGCGATATTACGGTCATCTTTTTACCTCCATAATTGCACGTCTTTGATACAACCTCAAGATCAGGGAATATTGAGATCGTTAAAATGTAGATATCGATCCGATTATATGAAGCAGTTCCTGACAGGTATTAATTAAGGGATATCGGTGATTGAAGTGATGAAGGAGTACAACCTAAAAGATGTAATGTGGGCACTTTCACGAGCATGGAAGAGTATCCCATAATCAATTTTAAAACATGCGTGGTTTTATTTGTGGCCAGCTTTACGGTTTGATGGAGACGAAGAACGTATCGATTTCAAAGGTTTTCAAGTTTCCGAGGAAAAACGTATGATGCTAGAGTTAGTTGAATATGCAAACAGCATCAATAACCCGGAGTTGAAGGAAATGGAAGAGGGAAATGTACAAGAATGGATCGAAATTGATCACGACACTCCCACCGTACAACATTTCACGGACCAGGAAATTGTTGAAATGGTCGTCAGTGATGATAAATTGGAGAGTGAGGTAGACGACGATGAACCAGAAATCGCTCAAGAAAGAGTGAAAATTCACCATTCTATATTCACCATACTACCAGGCTCATAAAAGGTTTGGAGCAGCAAAGTTTTATCAGCGAACAACAGGTCATGAACCTTTATATACTGCAAAGCCAACTCATCCGTGAAAAGTCAAGCCGACTAAAGAAAATGACCATTGTAGATATGTTCAAAAAGACAACCAAGGATAGACAAGAATCTTCCTCCTCAGTCGCACCTCATGTATTGACGGATAGCCGCAGAGATGGAAGCACCGGTAGCACCGAGCGTTGACGGCGCGACGTGGACAGCAGACAGCTCATTGAATCGTATTAAACACAGTGGAATAAGGATTGAAAGGAAAATTGGAAGCGAGGAAAAATATTTATTTATCTACTGTATATACTCTTTGATGTCCAGCAACACGTTTATATGTTATACGCATTCCTTTCACTCAGCCGTTTTGCGAGACTACCGGTTGGCTGATTTTGTTTTTGTGAATTTAGAATAAGTTTATTTCTTTTTTTTCGAATTACTTGTCAAATTATACAGAATGTATTCAAACTTAATTGAAGTTGTTATAATTTATCGAATTCCCTCATTAAAAATATCGCGGACCCCATAATTATGCTGGTTACTACCACAGCACCCGTAGTCCGGCAAAATCCCTAATCCGGCATCGCTCGAGTCCCGACGGTGCCGGATTAAAGGTGCTCAACTGTATACATGTTATACCGAAATCAAACGTAGCATTCATAAATTTCATATAAATTACTTTCTATTACATTTTTCTGCCATTCGTCACTATTATAAACTTTCATTTGTCATTGTTACTTTAAAGAAATAATTTTTGCGAGGTTCAGATGTTGTTTCACAATAATTAATACAAATTATGATCATTGCCCTGAAATTCTAAAGCGTATAACTATACTTTCCTCTTGTAAATCAATAATAATTATGGAACATTCCAAATTTTTCCTTTTTGAAGTGCACAACTTTTATTACAGCTATGCAAATATACAAGTCTTGAAAAGACCATCGGTTTTCAATGTAAAATTGCAATTCAAGAGCAGAGAGAGGAGTGGGACGGATAAAGCAGTAAGAGAACACTTATGACTCCACTAACTCAATCATTTGCCTCCAGATTAGCGCCGAACTTGGAGCGATAGATGGGAGTACCCAAAGCAGAAAGTCCGCCGTAGAGATTTTTTTGAGGCGATATAGAGCTCGGTTTGAAAGGGCAGAAGGGAGATGAACACTTAGGACAATATTAGCGTCGCCCGAAGAAGGCCTTTGAAGAGGAGACGAAACTCTGGGAGGGGGTAGGGTGGGCGGTAGCGTGGGAAAGCCTGGATCGGGATAAGGCAAAGGAAGAGGGCGCTGTGGTGAAAGGGATAAGGAAAGGAGCAGAGATTAGGAGAGGGAGGTGGGGGGGGAAGGAGCCTGCCGAGGATGTGATGAGGTGATGCGAGTGGAGGGGGGAGGGAGGAGGAGATGGGGAAAAGATCGAGGGAGGGGAGAATGCGAGAGTCATCCGTTTTAATTAAGAGACTTCCCCTCTATCTCCTCCCCTCCCTCTCCTCAGCCACTTTGGGGTCGCGAAGAAGGGACTTAATTAAGCGAGGTAATCAGGAAACGGGAGAAGAGTCGGCTCCTTGTCCGTCTCATCGTCGATCTTGATGGAGGCGTCTCCGTTGTTTGCAATACAACGGTGATTTGCCCATTCCACGGCCAATCACGGAGCGAAGGAGACCGGCCCGGGCGACTAACTAAAGCCATCGTGCCAAATATTTTCGGAGTTCGACTCCATCCCGGCAACGTTCTCGTAATCATACCATTTCCGTGGATGAAGGGGAAAGTCATCAGGGCCTAATTGGAGTTTGTTCATCAACTTACGTTAATGGGTGCCCGTTCGAGTATACTGATAATCACTTGTTACCCTTCAGTTGAAGAACAAGATATTAACCTGGTAAATTCCTTGATTTTATCCCTACCAGAAGTTTAATGACTCTTTGTTCTATAGCCCCTTTTCAGAAATAATACTTATCAAACTTACATTTTCGCAATTGCTCATAGTTGATCGCACTGTGACAACTTGAGACCTCGACCAAAAAAATGCAATTGATAGGATTCAAACCCACACGCTGGGATTATTTTCACCCGACCAGCACAATACCAATAAACCGTCGAATCATTTTTTATTAATTGTATAACATGAAACAAATTCCAGGGAAAAGGTCTTCAAGTTGATCATTTAATAGCGCTTCCTAAAATTTATACATGGGTTTTAGAGAATATGTTCATTAGCTTTTCATTATTGATACTTATGGTAGGCTAAAACGCGTTTACTCTGGATTCAATACCTGAATCTGCTACACGTCATCACACAAAATGTTTAAAGTCTCTTAAAAAAAAAAAGGATTAAAATCGTTTCGTTATTGCGCCTGCCGTTGATTATATACACTGATGTTCTCTGATATCATAAGAATGAAATGATATGAAAATTTGACACTCAGCATGCTCCCGATAATTTGGTACTATCACAAAACCTATTGTAAATTAATGAAATGTTTTAACCATTTAATGGTTCGCTGTATCATAAGTTACCATGATTTTCAACATAAAACACGCACTTTATTCAGCTCCTGATAATCCACGAAAAATCATCCATCGTCTTTGGAAGTTTTTTGATAAGGTTAAACTTAGCATAATGGCTGCCGGTAATCAGCTTCCGTTCTCGCAATGACGCATAATTACGCTCCGAAAACTTGCTGCATAAATTGGTACCAATGATACTACACATTAATCTAGCAATAGTTAAAATCAGCAAAGCCTACAGGTAATCGTCGCATGAAAGCTGAATGCATCTGTTCAAAAGTTGTATCCTTATAATTCTTGGCAATTGTCAACATCTATGGAATGATACACGGCACTCTTATTCCATGGGAACAAATGTCTACGAAGCTGATCGTAAAACCAGTAAAATTACATACTTGGTATTTCTTTTGGTAGAAAATTTACCGAAATCTTCGGGATAAACATGCCATAGACACTATTACTAAAGCCCTTATGAGAATCCGTAGTCACACCATATCACAGAGGAAAACTTCACCGGAAAATTATGAAGTAGCATCGAAACAAGTTGAATTAAATTTTTCATTAGTAAAAAGCTGAAAGTGTTTTCCTGTTGTCATCAAAGATCACAGGCTTGTATATACCGAGAATATTCTAGTAAAAGCATGGTACTGTAGGCTTGTAACACCTATGACGTAGGTACCTGTAAAGGCAATGTCTGCATAAAGCCGTCATTCTCAAAGTTTACACCCGTCTTCAGCTTAAGAGGATGGGGCCGAGTGGAATTCCTCCGTCTACAAGGATTCGCCAACTCCAGTGAAGTCATCTTTTCCTTGCGGCTTGAGGCCCTTGGGCTCACGTTGAGACGATGGTGAAAAAAGAGTGGCTGGTCGCACCACCACCAGGGCAACTTCGTTAAAAGCTAATGAAGAGGAGGAGAGGACAGGTTTAGGGATAGGGCGGGATTCTGAGGAGTTAGAGAGCCTTGGAAAGTGGTCCTAGTGAGTCCCTTTTACGCCTAAACTACCTTCCTAAACCGCAATCCAATTTATGTCGGCATAAGCTTAATGCTATCCCCTTCCATCAGTAACTCACTTGAAACACGAGCATCTATGTAAGTTCCTTCAAATTTTTGTGTATGTCTTTTGGTATCGAAGTATTGTGCAGCCTAATACTAACTAAATTTAACAATATAAAAGTACCAAATTTAAAAAAAGCTTTACCCTAGCTAAAATTGAGGCCGTATATTAAAATTTTGGCAAAAATTGGCAGCAATGACCCATGTGAATACAATATGTTTGTATCGATAGCATGATCTCAAAATAACAGATAATTCGTTAAGCCTCCACACAGTTTTATTTCAGCACACCGACATAGGTTTCGGCACTACTTTGCCAGTCTCAAGATGAGAGAACCCACCAACCATTAGGATAACGTGTTGAAATGAAACGGTTTAGAAATTTAATAAACTATCTTTTATTTTGAGATCATGTTATCCATAGTCCATTTTCACAAGAGATCGCCAGATTCGTTGAATTTCAGAAATGTTAAAATTCATCAAAATCACTGGCTTCATTCTCTGTTTTAAGCTAATAGATTCGGATTGCTCACGAAAGTTTGGAATGCTTTAAATCACTCTCTTGTTGGGGAAAGTCATATTTGTGTCTATTAAATTTAATGTCGTTATTCCGCTTAGATGAGAGGGTACAGAGGAAAATAATGAGGAAGCCGCTACACATTCATGGCGTTGGACCAGTTGTGTAAGCTCGAGGGTCTTGAGTCAACAACTGCTACTTTGGGATTCATTTCTATTATTCTACACTTGAACCTGCCCCAGTTTTTCCCTCCAAAATCATTTGTACTTAATTATTCTCTCAAAATATTTTACTATCGTTCTCTTCACATTGATCTTTAGCTTGTATTTCTCTAAATTTATTTTCTAGACAGTTGAAAATTCTTGTTGGATCTTCTTTTTCGTCTGCAAAAATTGATATTCCATCATTCAAGCATACCATGATGATTTTATCTCCATTCACTTGTGATCAGGTTTTTCACACTCCCCTTCACTTGAGGGTGCTTTCTTGCTGTGGGTTTTTAAAAATCATTTTCAAGGATATCATCTCCTTATTTCTTTACGATTTTGCCTCAAATGTATACATCTTTCTTTACACTTATTCCATGTATTTTTATGACGAGGGTTTAGATGGAAATAGGGACTACCTCAGTCTCAAACTTGCCCTAATCAAGACGCATTATTATTATTGTTATTCTTACTTATAATGCATTCTGAACTTCATTTAAGGCTTTTATTTCATGTTATTGAGACATTATCCCCAAAACCACTCTCTTCGGCATGCCATTATTTCTCACTTGATCCTTCATACACTCGCGTAAACTTTAACCTCGGTTTGAAAATATTCAAACATGGCGGGTGAATTTTTTTAATGAATTGCCATGAGAAAAATTCGGCCTGGACCGGGAATCGAACCACGGACCTTTGGTTTGCCGGACCAATGCGCAGACCACTACGCTATCCAGGCTTCCCAATTCCCATGGCAATTTTTGGTGGATACAAGGCAACTAGATGTTAGGCCCTTGCGGTCCATCAAAGATGGCAACGCAGAGGAGAAGAGGGCTTCAATGAAGCCACAACCAATAGACAGTATCCTTCACCAGCACATTTGCCGTGGTTAGCCATTTGAAAATATTCAAACATGGCGAGTGAATTTTTTAAATAAATTGCCATGAGAAAAGTGTATCCACCAAAAGTTGCCATTGAAATTAGGAAGCCTGGATAGCGTAGTGGTCTGGGCATTGGTCCGGCATACCAAAGGTCCGTGGTTCGACTCTCGGTCCAGGCCGAATTTTTCTCATAGCAATTTATTCATTAAACTACGGTATTTTAGGTTTTTTTGCGTGATATATCAGGGCTGTGTGAACTAAGAATAAGAGGTTAAGTGCGAAGACAAAGACTTAAGCAAATTAGCCCGAACCAGGTCCCCAATCACTCGTCTTCAGACTCATTATATACCTCCAAGCTTTCGAACTTCTTCCCTGTCACTTGACTTTGAATTCCATCCATTTCCACCCTTTCATATTGCCATTGCTTTCCGTTCTTTCCCATTTGAGGGCCCTTCCGTCCTCACTCATGCCTTCTTATTCGTCTCATCTTCCACCCTTCGAAAATGAAACTTCGATTCGGGGAAAACTTCCGTAATCGAATCAGGGAGAGGTTCATGTCTCACAGTTTCCCATCGTGCCCTTCTCGTTTGATTCGTTTTCTCTCATACACTATCCCTCTCTCTTTCGACATCCATCAGTTCCTCTTTTTCTCTTGCCTCAATCATTTTCTCTACCTTCTCTCCAGGGACATTCTGTTCCTACAACTTGACATATCTTGACAAAAATGTCAACGGAAAGAAAAAAGTTCCGAATACAGCGCAGGATTTGTGATAATGAGAGACAAATTCATTACTAGATAGTGGACCAGTATTAGAGAATCATAGGTGCATGACAGCGTGATATCTGTGGTAATAAATATTGAAATAAACATAGCATACCAAGGTTAGGTGAAGCAGAGCATGAAAATACGAAGCCAATGAAAGGCATCTTCACAAAAATTACATAAAAAAAGGATTAAATATCATCAACATTCAGCGCCGCGGCGGCTGAAATTTTGATCGAACATTTATTACCTGTTTTTCATCAAAATACCTCACTTTTCTCTCGCTTTTTCCAATCTTAAATGAAATATTTCCTACCTCTCTCCATTTCTAGATATTTAGTAATCATCCTACACTAAAATCGTATAAATATTTAAGCTTGTTATCCAGCTCTGCATTTTTTCAGACCTCTAAAATTCCATTAATAATTTTAGGACGGATATATTTTTTCGCAATTTTTTCAGTAGTCCCGATAAATTAATAATTTCAGTTTATTCACATCTGTCTGAAAGTTCACTTATATTTTCTCACAGAATGCCTTTTCTGCCAGCCCCTAGTGTTTATTTTCTACTGTCTTCCGCATAGATTTCTCAAGGCGTGATAATAAATGATGAATAGATTATATTGAAAACGATAAGATAAAGTAAAATTCTATTTCAGTTATATTATTAGATTTTATGACATATTTCTACGTGCTTATTTATGTAACAATTAGAGTAATATTATTTTTTTCTTTTGAAATCAGCGAGCAATATAATTTTGGATACCAAGCCAACGCTATTACTTTTGTTTACTCTTCTCACTGTACAAAATTGTACCCTAACAATGTACATGCCTCATGATTGCAGAAGTTCAAATGCTCTCGTGCCGCTCCGCTCAAATATCGGATAAGGTTTGGAGAAATCTGGTTATTGCTGAGTGGAGAAATAAGGGCACTCGAAAATATTATTTTCTTCTCCTCCACGGAGAGTGGAAAGCTAAGAGGTAGCATTTTTGAGTCATGTTGTTTGTCGTGCAAGCGAGGCCGTTTTTCGGAGAAAATGCGGAGACGATGGAAGCAAATTGATGCGCTTCAGAGGATATTTTTGGAGGGCGTATACGCAACAAATCTGGGAGAAGAAAAAGAATGGAAGGCAATGCTCTTTGAGAAGAAAAGGGTCTTAAGCGAGAGACAATGATCTTTTTTCAGCAGGGGCACTGTTTAGTTTGAAAGTTTGGTAAACCTTTGCAGTAGCAATAATTAATTTGTTCCAAACACCCTTAAGGTACTGACATAAATTGGCACAATGAGCAAGTGAAAATAAAAAGACGGACTAAGTGCTTGCATGGATCAACTAACCAATTACCATTCTACAGCCATGTCAGGTAACAGAAAAATTCTTGCCATTGGCATTAATTTCTACTTACAGAAATTATAAAGCCAAATTTGTTTTTGATAGCCTCATTTTTAAACCTAGGCTTTATGATGGATTTTCAGGTTGTTCCTTATCTCGCAACTAATACTAAATACCAAAAGACTTGCATCTTTTATTGACAGTAACCATGGTTGTGGCTTTAAAAAGTTGGCAATCTCCAGTGCCAAAGAAATTTCAATGGTGGAAATTATTTTTAAACTTTCCTGAATTCCGTTGAAAATGTAAGCTTGTACAAAACTATGCAATTACTTTTAAAAAATGCTACCGTAATAATTGAGGCCCTCCGATGGATTTATAAGAATGATGGATTTTTAAGCTGTAAATATTATACTGCATGCTCATTTACGTAGTACTATGCTAGTTTCCGGTCTGAACGCATATTATCATCCTGACTGTTTTTGGCCTGCGCGTGACACCTGGACGAGCGTGCGCGGTTCTGATTTCAGCTGGGGTAAGTGTTGCATGCCTGGTGTGGAATCACCCCGTACGACACACCCTTGTGGTAGCTTCAACGGTATTTCGTTGATGTAGATGTAGATGAATTGATTGCTGAGAGCATCAAACAATTGACGCGCATAAGATCGACGCCGTTGCGAGCAATCATTACAGTTCAAACCCATTTTTCCCGATCCCCATTTTGTTCCCAATTTTGTTGAGGTGGTCTGTTACTATACCAACCCATTAGACGTATACACCTGAGCAGCCACAGATAAATTCTGGTTCGAGTTTCAATTGAGTAAAATGATATTTTTCGCGGAACATTTCCTCAAATTGGAACTTTCAACTTACCAAGGAGGGAAGTGCCTTGCCGCTTTTGGAAACAAAGAAAAAAGTCAATCGGGCGTGACTTTTTCATGTAGCCCTTAAGAGCACTAATGTGGTAGGTCAACGACTCGTAAATGAAAAGTTTTGGCGTCCTAATATGGCTATCTCTTTAAATTAATCTGCAACCGTGTCACATGGACGAGATATCTACAGAGTCCTTTATGACTGTGAAGCGAATCATACCATCAAACAAAGAAGCGGCTGTTGTTCTTGAACTGAAGCAAAAACATGCTGCAAAAGGAGGGCCGACAAACGCATTGTGAGCTTGCACGGGATCCGGTGAGATCTCATCCCAAACTCCCCCTTTCATGATTTTATCTCGTTCATTCCCCTGCCTTCCCTCCCCTACTCCCTTAACTCACCAAACCCCCAGCTCCCCCACTGAGCCCTACAATCTCCCCCGCATATGCTCTTCACCCCCGGACGCCTCCCTAGCACTCCCTTTCACCCCATCTCGCAATATGTCGCTTCGTATCCACACTCCCGTAACGCATCCACGAACACCGGAAGCTTATCTCCTCCCTAACGGGTGCTTCTGATTTGATGTTTTTTCCGCTCTCGTTAACAAACGTCAAATCGGACAATAAGAATTTAAGATTGTGGTTAAAATCTAGAAGAATGTTTTTATTACATTTAATTTTTAGAAAATTCAGCGATAAAAGTCCTCTCTTCTTGAGTTAAACTAGTGTACGCACATTTTTAACCTTCCCAGACCCAGAGGAAATATTTTTGAGTGGTAATTTATTTTGAATCCACCCTGTTTATCGCCATGGACATCGTTACCATGACTATCGCCACAGCACATAAAACACCGAAAGGGTGCTCTGAAATGATGCAGCCTCGCTTTAATTTTAAAATGTACCACATTGTGATAAAAAATAACGATTAGTAAGTCCCGGAATAGACAAAGGAAAAGAGTTGTTTTATGTACCAAAACGGGGAACACTGGGAATGAACAGGTTAAATTGGTGTGATTAATATATGAAAATGTAGCGATGTTTCAAATTAATATCATACTGAACAAAATCCAAACAATTACGGGCGTAGAGCGAATTCTACTTAAAACAACTCATAAGATTAAATAAAAAATCAAGTTTATGCCAAAAAGAAACTACTTTATTGTAAACCCTAATATTAGTGCACCCCTATACGGGTGGTAACGTTAAGGTTCCTGTTTTTATCTGTTCCTTCAACACTTATGATATTTCCAAGGTAGAAACCAATGAGCCTAGAAGACGCTGAACTTGGGCGCAAAACGCATGAATAGCAGCACTGCCTGCCCTCCCCTAGTTTTATCTTACTGATGGCTGGTCGTTGCGATAGTAATCCTGCTCTGTACGAGAGTAACTGCAGACATTACATATGGTTTATGTACTCGGTCGAGCGGCCGATGGTGCGACGTAACCATCCTTTGGATTCTGCCCGAATCTGCAGAATCCTCGCTAGACGATTAGGCGATTTGAGGAGACCCATGAGGTGGGAGGTGCCGGCGCAAGTCGAGAGGGGCGCCGGCAGCCTGCCGGCACTTGCCGGGCAGGGAATCCGGGGCTCCCGAAGGATATCCAGCCCTGACGGGATGCCTCCCTCTGGCGGCGAGTGACGAACTGAGGAGTTCGGGTCTCGGAATTGTCTGTAGACGACTTTCGTACTCGCGAGGGCTTCTCATTCCTTAAAGACCTTCATTTAATTAAAATCACAATAAAATAAATGAAAATTTCAATTGGCATAAGTACTCGGCGCGATATCGGGTGATCAGAGTTTGAGTCTCACACCTCACGAAAGGCGTTTTCACTTATAAGAAACTCAACCGCACAGAAATATTTAGCAAAAAGGAGCCGAGGTGCACGAGACTACTACCTCATTCTTTTCTATGTACGCAAGACAATAATACGTCATTTGAATGATCTTACGTTTTCCCGGCGTATCTGCTGGATACATGTTTCTCGGGTATTCCACCGCTCACACATTAGACAACAATGATATAGAAAGCATGTGGTGCACTACTAAACAAATAAACACAAGATGTGTACTACGGAGGTATTTGTTAATTTTATAGGCCACCAGATCCCAAAATAGACGTTTGGTGCCAATTAAAAACTCAAATATCATCATGCACCTCGAAAGATAACAAAGGCGGTATAATTATCCGTGGGGATTTCAACCTCCCGGCTACGAATTTGGAAAAACACAGTTTAGAAACAAGTTCAAGGAAGCATGATATAAGCAAGGCCTGACTCAATCCACATTTAAACCACTCTCATGCTCAAGTACTTTATGAACCTAAGAGAGGAAATAAATTATTAGATCTTTCAGCTGTCAGTCATCCTGCAATGATTAAACACGTCGATATCCTCGAAGGCATTAGTGATAATGAAGTAATGTTTAAACGTAGTCTTTTTATTTAAAAAAATCGAATTCATAATTAGGAGAGAGTCTAGAAGCTTCATTCACGAAATTTGTTGCTGCACCAAAAGACGAGAGCACAAAAGTATTTGGGAGATGTTTTTTGGAAATACTACGTAAAAGAATCGATGAATATAGTCCACATATTTTCAAACGTGAGAGTAAAGAACCTCGTTGACATAACCACGAAGAAAGGATCAGGAGGCAAATCCAATCACACAACCTATATAAAAATTCTATTAAATCAGGTGACAAAACAACGGAACTTGCCGTGAGAGAAATTTACGATGCTTAACGCTAGAAACGAAGAAAATAATGCGTACCACTCTACGAAACTCCAATAAAAAATCCTAGGTTAATCACTAAATGAAAGCTACATATAATTCTGGTCTTAGGCAAGAGAGCTCCAGGGTGAATCTTCGACAGTAATCTTTATTGACATAAGCGGTAAAGAGTTCACCATCAGTAACGATAAAGACAACTTTTTTAACTATTACTTCGAAGGTATATACACCGAGGATTACACAGTACATACTCGCAATTCAAACATTCCCTACATTAATAAGCGGATGGAGGTTGATTCCTTCTTTCGGGTTTTCCGCCGCGTTGGTACATGTTGGGGACGATATTTCGCCGGCTGTCCTGCTGGCTTCCTCAGGTCCATGTGACCATGTGGTCCAGTCACATGGACCTGAGGAAGCCAGCAGGACAGCCGGCGAAATATCGTCCCCAACATGTACCAACGCGGCGGAAAACCCGAAAGAAGGAATCAACCTCCATCAAAGCCCCGCGGAAGCCTTCAACAGAACTTAATAAGCGGATGTTCGATAAAAAATCACAAATCCTCAGATCCAAAAGGAATACCAGTACACGTGCTGAAGGAGTTATTGCCACAGTTTGTACCATTCATAGAAGTCATATTTAGCAACTCATTATGAAAAGGCAAGGTATCCCAAGACTGGAAAATAGCCAACGTCACACCAATATTTAAAAAGAGGAATCAGACATGACCTAGGAAATGACCAGCCTATATTGTTAACATTGAATTTATACAAGATAATCTAACACGCTGTTAGCAATATTATGACCTTTCTGGATAATCAAAACTCTTATATGGAAGTCAGCACGGCTTCCGGAAAGGCAGATCCTTCATGACTTCTTAAAATAAACTGAATAGAAAAAGTAAGTTGACGCAATATTCCTTGATTTCAAGAAAGCATCAGACAATATTCCTCACCAAAATCTCATCTGCAAATTGCAATCATGCTGACTTAATAAATATATATTAAATTGCATACGGGACTTTCTGATATAGTTAGAGTCACATCCGGTGTTCCACAAGGAAGCGTGAGCGGCCCTCTTTTATTGATTATTTATTGAAATGACGAAAGTTTCAGAGTTGGCAGTAAACCAAGATTATTTGTCGACGATACAGTCGTCTACGTGAAATCAGCGAAGACGCAGACATAGAAATTCCATCATCGGACCTAAACAACGTTCAGCCGCGTTCACAGGAGTGGGGGCTTGATTACTAAACCCACTGTAAACTCACTAACTAAAACAAAAAACACAAAAACTAAATCCACGTAAATGCACCACAGTACATTTTTTGCGGAGGTCATCACACCAATGCCATATCTCAACTGTGAGTGGGGTAAACAAAGTCTTCAGATACAATCAATTACCTTTACATTACCTTCAAAGATATCCACATTAACTTCAGACATATCTCGGGGAACACACATAAAAAAACATATTAAAAAATAAGAACTATCAAGCGTATAATAGGAAGGTTCTTGGATGAAAAAGTAAAAGAGAGGTTCTACTTTGCTCTGGCTTGGCCATACCTCCGATATGTCTGGAGCATCTGGGACTTTGGACAGAAAGATTTAACCAAAATAATTAAATTCAAAAGAAAGCTACGTGCTTCGTTAAAAACTACTACGAACGAACATATAGCGATTCATAGCTTTTTGAGGGATTAGGTTTGGGGCCGCTAGCGACTCGGAGGCCACACTATAGGCTTAGTTTTCTGGAGAAAATCAGAACAGGTGTGTTTCACTGCAACACAAAGAATATCATTTTGACGCTAAACTGCTAATTCTAGGTCCGAAGCAAGCGATAAATAAGGGAGCAGATAGATACAAAACCGAACAGATAGGTAAAAAAATTGTTCTTTTCAAGCCCAACAAGCGATCATAATAAAAACTGAGCTCCACTCATTACACTCATGAAATACACCTCACTATTTTTTTCTTTCAAAACCGTATCCATTACAGATTTACACGGCTGGTGTCTCAACACCTCCCACCACATGCCCATACTGCGGCTCGCAGGTAAATATGTAGATGTAGAACAGAGGACAAGTTGCCATTCCGGCAGCTGCACCTTAAGCTTTCATACCGTGAAAGAATGAAGAACAAATGCTCGTTAAATTCCTTCGATTTGCGGTAATTTTGGCGCACTATCAGAAAAAATGGGCAAAACAAAACATTCATAGAGCATTATAAATTGTTATGAATTCGTAACTGTTCACATTTAATGTGAATTTTCTTCAGCTGAAACTCCAGTTCAATAACCAGTCGGTTTAATGACTTCAATAAGGTAACCGCTGACAAGGATAAGAACGAATAATGCTTTACACAGTCTTTATTAAATATTCAGCAATAAAAAGTGGAGTATTACTGTTATCCTGCAGCACCTCGGATATTGCACCCAAGGACGGCAATTATCTGAATTTGATGCAACTGTATCCAATTGAGACTGTTCCCATTTGTATTCTGCCCCTCGAATCTACGAGTCAATTCATTAATACACTCTGGAGAGTTGTGAGGGAAATTTGAAAAGTTAAAGAACATCCTTTCAAACGCAAGAAAATAAGTGACATTACATTACATAAGTGGTATTTTTTTCTCAGAAGATTCCATTGGACCCAATTTGGAGTACTTGTGAATTTAATCGCTGCTTATAGAAGCGAGCAAATTTTAGACACCCATGATCTTTCACCTTCTATATTCCAGTTAAACGATGTAGAACGATTCTATTCGTCCCACTCAGGGTGCATTAAATGGAGGAAAAAGACACCTACAATCGGGACGGGGGTACAATACAATTCCTCGTAATTGGAGCGGAAGAAGTGGAGTGAGTGGGTCCCAAATGGTCTTTCGCGTCGAAAGGCGGGTACGGGTGGCGCATCGACGACACAGACTCTGTTCGATCGAAGGAGATCGAAGTTTGCGCTGACATCCGTAATTATTCAGTTTACTTATCGCGATGGCTCGAATCGGCTCGTCCGCCCAGATGCAAAGGCGCGGTCCCCCTAGCGACGAATGGCGCCCTCCCACGCCCGCCCTTGTAATTACCAATTCCGGAGCCCTCGCGAACCGTAATTCGCTCACAAATAGGTGTCATTCAGGCCCGTTCGCCGCTTCCATTCAAAAAGCCCCCTTTTCTTCCGCCGCACCTCTTTTACCAAATCAAAAATCAAATCAAAAGCCCCCATCGCTTCCATCCCTCACAATTCCTCTTCCTCACTCTCGTACATATCCTTCCCCCTCGTCGCTGTATCTCTTTCTGCTCCTCTTTCCATCGCAACCAGCCCGACCCTTGGAAGTCTCCACCGATGAGGCGGGGGCAAATCATTCTCCCCTTCCCTCTCCCCAATCCTCGTCGCCAATCCAAACCTTTGCAGATTGTTCCATGCGAATCCCATCCCAGTGCCTCAAATTTTCTCTCCCCATTCCTCTCTCTCTCCGTCAGACTTGATCAAATTTACGCTGCAACCGTCTCCCTCCATATCTCAATCCATTTCTCCCTCGGCCCGCCGCGCCGCTCAGGGTAGGCGTCCATTACATCTCTCATCAACACCCGCCCACCCACCCACCACATATCTCTTCCCATCCTCCTCTATCATCTTCTTCGCCTCTCATCTTCCCTTCTTCTCTCGCCTGCTCCAGGAATCTTTGCCATACCGAACACACTCGCTTACCAGTTTCCAACTGCTCCCTCGATGAATCTTTCACGGTTTAAAATTTGGACCCCAGTTTGAGTTAACGTTTCCTATCGTGAAGTATCACCTTATTCCGATAATTCAAATGCTCTAAACCTCATCCTCAAACGAGGTTTTGCCAAGTGTATCTCGAATTACATTGATCTGCTATGAATAATGTGAGATTTTATTGGTTTTACAGTTATGAAGTAAGTAGAACCCTTAGTAAAACCTGAGTGTAAAATCCAAACTAGTCTTTGATTCCGTAAACAAAATATTATACATAATTACAAATTTGTTTAGATATGCTAATGTGATAACGCTGAACAAATTTCATCTCACAACCATCTAAAGTTCCCTCACACTCTTCCGTTAATAAGGATTAAAAACTATACTACTAAAACCTACGATAAGAGGTTATATCATATAAACATCTCATACATTACATAACTATACATAATTACAAATGTGTTGAGGCATGTCAATGTAATAATGATAAACGAGTTTCATCTTACGGCCATCAAAAATTACCTAGCGCACTTCCGCTTAAAAGGATTGAAAACTATTCAGCTATTCACTGTACCCAACGATTAGAGGTCATATCTATTATAAATATATCATAAGGAATCATATTTAGCGGATATGTTATCCTGCTTAAGTTAAACTTATTTATTTTTTGCGTGATTATTTTCTCGTGTAGCCTTCGATACATGCATAAATGATCATAATACTAGAGTAGTTACTTGCTTGATAACAAATGGCCCAATGTTGCTAGTATTAGACACACATAGACTTTTGCGATGAGAATGATTAGTAGATGTTTAAATTAAATCCAAATAGCTAATGATTTAGTTCTTAATATCATCATATTGTACGATTACGTAGTAACTTGTCTTATTAGACATTCAGTCACCATGACTTGTCGACGGAAAATAAAGCTGCCAGGAATAGCTGACTGTGGAGTAAATAGTATGCGTATTAGTGAACAAATTAGGGATTTTGGGTTTACTTCACTTGTGTGTGTAAAATACTGGGCGAACGCAAAATTTGGGGGCAGGTCTGACTTCCACGTCTGACTTCCATCATACATCTGCTTAAAGGGTTTCGAAATAGCTCGAGACACCCGAGGTAACCAATGGAAACCGATCCCATCCGTTCCATCACCCCAGATGCCTTTTAACTTCGCATCCCACGCTGCACTACTCCCATCTCCATCCACCATCTCACCCCCTCTGCCTTTCTTCCTTGTATCCATCCCCCAAATCTCCCTCAAACCGAGAACCCCCCTCATCAAATCCACTCCCGACATTCCCTGCAATCTGGCCTCCTTTGTTTCCGTTTCGGCGCAGCGCCCCAACATCCAAGTGAACCCTGCCAAACCCTTCCCGTTCCCGTCCCCCCCCCTCCGCTCCCCCGGCCAGCCCCAACCACCTCGGCTGCCACTGCAACAATCTCTCCTTCCCCTCCGGTCGCCCAGCTTCCTCCTCTCTCACGACCCGCCCTCAATTACAGCCTATCAGCGGTGTCTAAACACTCGTCCTCTCCGGAATAAAGTGGGAATCAAGTGGATGTAATTCGTGCCCCTTTGTCCGCTCTCTCGCGCACTCGGCTCGCCTCCTCCTCCTCCCGTTCCTCTCTCTACCGCCCTCCCACGCCAGCCCCTCCCCTCCCCACCCCTGTGCCTCCCCCCCCCGCTATTCTCCCCCTCCCCTCTGTCGGGGTGAATTCGATTTTCGGAGAGCATCCAACGAATATCATCCCATTCCATCCACCAAAACCTCCTTCCTTCCCTATCCTTCTCTCTCCCTATCCTCCCTCTCTCCCTATATTTGCCTTATCGTATCTCTCTCTCCCTATCCTTTCCCTATCCCCATCTTTTCCTTCTCGTATCTCTCCCTATCCTCTCCCTATCCCTAGATTTGCCTTCTCGTATCTCTCTCTCCCTATCCTCTCCCTATCCCCATCTTTTCCTTCTCGTATCTCTCCCTATCCTCTCCCTATCCCTATCTTTGCCTTCTCGTATCTCTCTCTCCCTATCCTCTCCCTATCCCAATCTCCGTCTTCTCGTGTCTCTCTCTCTCCCACGCTGCGGTATTTAACTTTTTCCTTTCTCCAATAACCATAGGTATCCGCAGTTTAGCGATATTTTGTGAATTATCCACGATGATGTGAGTTGAACATAAAAATGTCGAAACTCTATATTCATCCTCGATGCATAGATCCTCGACATTCTGCCACATGAATACGATATCACATGAGATGTGACATGAGAACACGCTAAGCCACGCTATAAGATGACTTTTGTATTAGGTATTTACTATCATTATAGTGATTTATAATGTGAGCTCGCTTCTACATCTACACAATACCCTGCGAGCCGCCGCATGGGCGTGTGGTAGGGGGTGTTAGGACACCAGCCGCGAAAAGACGTAATGTTTTGGGAGGTGAAAGGGTGGTATGTATTATGGGAGTGTATTTAGTGGAGCTCTGTGTTTATTGTGGTCGTTTATTGTGCAAGGAAAGAACGAGTTTTTGTACCTCTCTGTTCGGCAATGTATCCCTCATATTATATCGCTTCTGTCAGGCCTAGAGATGCAGTGAGGCGTCATGATAATATTCTCTGTGTCGCTCTGCAACACACATTTCTCAATTTCTCAAGCAACCTAAGCCTAGTGTGTAGCCTCCCAGTCTCTAGGGGCTCCCACTTAAATCTCTCAAAAAGCTGAGAGACACGATATGTTCGCTCGTAGCAGTATTTAACGAAGCGTTCTGCTTTCCTCTATATTTTATTAATTTTTTGGTCTATTTATTTTGTTTTTGAATTAACGACACTTGATGCCATGGCAGATGCGATTAAATACAGATATTTGTAGCAAATGCATAACCTACCTATTCGTGATCAGAGCGTTAACCTTAAGTTATGTAAGCTGCAATTACTTCCTTTCGGTAATTCGCATCAAAATCAATCCATCCGCATTAGCATCCACTCCGTAAAAGTCTTTACTTCCATCATCGCGGCCCTTACCATTTCTCCTCAAACAATCTCATCGCTTTCTGCAGCTTCCTTTGTCATCCTCCTCCCCGCATCTCCTCCCATCCACCTCGCTCATCTGGAAATATTTGACCTCTAACCATCTCCCTCGACAACACCCCTTCCTCTCTTTCCAATACCGCCTTCGGAGCTCTCTTAAACGTCCTCCCAACTCCAGGGCCGACGTAATTCAATCGCGATGGATCTCCCGGCCGCAGTGTGTAGCAAAGAGGGGAATTCCAGGGTTTGATGATAGAGGGTTTCTTCTATTCCGGGACCCTCACTTACCCTACGTGGGAAATCTCCGCTCATCTGTGCACTTAAGTTATTTCCAGAGACGGGGAATGATGAATATTCCGCGCAGATAAAAAATATCGGCATCCTGGAGCGAGCTATCAGAAGCACAATTATTAAAGGGCTATCCCGGCCTAATACTTCACCGTTAGTACTAAGAGCGCTCTTTGACTTCATGATGGACACTGTCGTGTTCCATCAGCAGAGTAATAAAAGCCATGAGAGCCATGAAAAACTGGAAAATATGCAAAAAGTTTCGTGTTTCTCCGTTCACGCGAGATCTCATAAATTCAAATTAACCCTGATGTAAAACATAGTTGCATTGAAGTCATAAGCTTTGATTGGATGGATCAAACAAACATATGAAAGTGTAATTGATCAAATGGAATGAATTAAAAACAACCCCATTTAAAATCATATCAAATAATCTGCTAGTCAAACATGCTGAAGGGCATAAGTTTATTTTGCTTCCGTAGCATTGGACAATTGTAACAATAATAGACATTTAAAACTAGATGAAGAGAAAGAAAGGACAATAGATTGAAACAATCTCGGGCCGGATTTACTCGACAGCAAAATAGAGAGGGAATTATGAGAGTAGCGTAAGAGAAGCTGAGTTATCAGAGAATATCCCTTCGAAGTTACTGTAGAATTTAGGTAATAAGGGAAGACGATCTTTTTTCGAACTTACTCATATGATTTTCGAGGAAGTAGGGGCAGAGGGTATCGTGAAAATAGTGTCGATACCTATCTCGCAAGAGAAGACAGCTTCTGAAAGCAAAATAATGAATTTAAGTCTGGAGAGTAGACCAAATTGCCACTTTGGCGATGACCAGTTTGGCTCAGGAAGGCGATGGTAACTCGGGATACGTTAGCTTTGATGAGAACATTTATAGATAGGAGTATAGAATTTAATCAGGAATCCTCACTTTTGGATTTTGGAAAGGGTGGCATAGTTAACTAAAAACAACACATGCAGATACTCAAAAAGATACGAATAGATTGAAAAGATCGGAGACTCATCCAAAACTTATACATTTCGCAAAATACATAGGTGAGGATGGTTGGCGGTTAAACAGAGGAGGCGATTAAAGGTCTCACTAGTATGGCAAGGGTGACCGTTGTCGAATTTGATTTTTAGCAATAACACTTGGGAAATAGTAAAGGAGGACTGAATAGAGCTAGATATGAGAGTTAAAGCAGGGGTCAAGTTGATACAGTCAAGTTAGATTCGCGGATGACTATGCGCTTTCATTCGATCTTCGATGAGGTTGCAAGCTTAAGGAAAGCAGAGAGGGAAATGCAGAGTAATGATAAATCATTGCTCTCGGACGTGATGTGACGGCAAGTGATGCTCTCGGACAAAGAAAGCGAGACAGATATTAAAAGTAGGAGGGTACAAAATGGAGACGCCAAGCAAATTAATCAGCTGGGAAAAAAGCTAGAATAAAATGCGTGTATTAAAAAAAGCATTATGAGGAGGAATGGATTAGCGAAGGAAGGGTTTAGAAACAGATGGGAGCCAATGACGGGGACATGGGGTAACGTTTTAAAGAAGAGTCTAATGAAGAGCTTTATATCAAATATCGCGTTGAAGGGGGACGAACGTGGACTATGAGAGAGGAGCACGAGAATAGACTGCAGACGTTAGAGATGTGGGTGTGGAGGAGGACGGAAAATGAGTGATAGGTGGAGAGGATGACAAATGAGAAATATCTTGACATGGTTGGTGATGAGAAGAAATTTCTGTATGAGATTGAAGCGGCCGAGTAGGTGCCGAGAAGAGGTAATGAGAGGCAATGGGTTGCTCAGAGGCGAGTAGATGAAGGGATGATGGGCAAGCGAGAAAGGGGTAAATAAGAGAATAGGTTTTGCGGACGGGATAATGAAGGGTAGGATGTCAACTGAGATGAATAACCAGATTCTTGTGGCAGACAAAGCCCCGGATTATGAGTAAATCTGAAGGGTTTTTCTGTCTCCCAATAAAACCTACATTTAATGGGTAGAACACGTTGAAATAAATTTAAAATAACAGTTGAGCTAATAAATAATATACATTAAATTCTGAAAATCGGAGTTTTTCCATCTGGATATCAAAAAAATTTTTTATATAATTAAGTTAAACACGGATATAGGTTATAGAATAAATTTACTGACAATACGGAGCATTAAGTCGAACCAATATAAAGATTACTCACAACTACTCCTTTAATAGCATATGTGGAGAGTGAACAGGGAAATAATTCGGAAGAAAGAAGAACTCTATAAAGTTATAATTTTGCCAGTTAGATTCAAAGGAGCGTTCAAAGACTTTTCATGCATTTCTGCGGGAAACGTTATAAAGATGCGCGCTCAAGTAAGTAATTACTGTTACTTCGCTGAAAAATGAACTCCCCATTCCGAAAGTGCACTCTCATCTCTTCCGCTCCTTATTTCGCCAATTTTCCTCTCACCATTATTTTTTTCTCCCTCTCCTTATCTTCCTCCTCCTCCACTCTCTTCCAATTCGATCTTCCTCTTCCTTCCGCGTCATCTCTTAGACCTCTCAAGCGACTTCCCCACCTCCAATCACCCCCGACCGCGCACCTCCCTTGCGAGATGATCTGATTGAACCCTTTCAGCTCCGAGAGGAATCAATCGAGTTATCCGCGGCATTTAGCGTTTCATAAACAGAGTATTCAGCCGGGGGAGAGCGTTCGTTAGGAGCGCTAATTTTCGGCAGAAAACCGATAATGGGGTGAATGAGAGAGGAATCCGACGGGCGAGTGGGGGGGTCGAAGGGAGGGGACGGGTTTGATGGAAATAGGGGGGAGGATATGGAGAGTAAAAGAGGAAGGGAACTGGGTGAGTGGAAGGAATGGAGATGGGGTGGATTGGGAAATTGGCAGGGAACGGGTAGGAGAGATATGTGGAGGGAGTCGGCCACACGAAAACGAATGATGGAGCAAAGAGGAAAGGTTGAAATAGTGTCGGGAAAGAAGTAGGTAGGAATTGAAACAAGCGGAAAGAGTTGCGACAGTTTGATAAAAATATAATCCATGGAAATTTTGTTCACCGTGTTTATTCTCGCAGGTATAGAATAGAATAGAATAATCGTTTATTTTACTCTGGGACAGGTCCCTTAGAGCAAGAATTTGATGGAATTATTGCAAGAGAAGATAGAGAAATAGCTTGGGATCACAGAATGGGGTTCAAGCTATTACGAAGGATTGACTGTGAGACTGAATATTAATTAGTTAATCACCTAACTTCGACGACACGTCACTCATTTACTCATTATGTCCTCCGCGATGGCGCGATAATGTTTAGGCTGATGGTGTGCTTTGATTAGATCCTATTGCCCCATTAGATCAGATAAATCGTTGACAAAATATTTGTTCATCTTATTATGAATGTATAAATGTTTTGAGTTCTGAAATGGAGAGCTCAGAGCCCAGTAAATCTAGTTGCAATTAATAACTAGTGCGTATTGTATTAATACAATATGGCTCATTGAACATGGCTCATGAAACTTGAGTCATCAAATATCTCGAAGTATATTGTTACTTCACCTCTGATCAACCTACATAATTATATCTTGAACGCTCATTTCAAGAAGGTTAAAATACAATATGTATTAAATCAATCGAAATCTGGAGAGGATAAAAACTTACATTATACTTTGTCTGAATTTTAGTACTGTTACATAAATAAAAACGGCAATTAACCTTAAAATAAGATCTAGTATTTCATAAACATAACATAAAAGTTTCTGTATGAACTTAAAAATTTAAAATAAGTAACCTTTAATGATTATAGTATACCAATGCCGAAATACCTGTAACTCACAAGAATAAATAGCCATCTACATCAAGTGCAAACAGCTACACATTAACTGAACAAACCAATAATTGAAATGGTTATGAACAGGCATCAATGAATAGAAAAAAACAAATCTGCTTAGGAAATCCTACAGATTTAGCTTAACTAAAATTCCTCAGCTACGCATATGTGAAAATTAAAGAAAGAATCTCTATTTTGAGGAGATGAAATGGTACCCGCAACCTATACAATGATTTCAACGAAGAACATAATAAATATAATGACATAAAACTACTCCTTCTGATGATCAGTAATAAACACATATTTTCCATGTTTTGTATTACATTCATGTAGGACTCTTCATGAAAAAAAAATTCGACTTTGAATATAACTTTAATCTTGAAATTTCGACTTGGAAAACCACTTGACGATAAAAACAAGAATATTTTCAATTACTTACGTTAAAAATAGTGCTCCAGAAGTATTCACTGAGTATCAATAATCGCTGAAGGATTCCGAAGTAGAAACAAGGGAGCCGTCCAATGCTTTGAGCTTGCACATTTTATCTCATTGAGGATACTATGAAAATCCACATCGCCAACCTTTCCTTTGCCCTCCTTTTGGAAACATTTACGCGCTGCTCTCTTCGGAGCGAGAGGGAAAGACAGGTGGATGAAGGGAGTGAGAGACGAAAAGGCCGGTCATTTTCCCTTTCCCGTCCATGTCCCCTTATGTCTCAGTCCCGCAGACCACGGATACGACAGTCTGTAAGGGAGTAAAAGGACCTCAAATCCCTTTCAATCTGGGAGGACGATGAGAGCTGACCGTCCGGACGTATAGATGAGTGGTCGGGAAGTGATGGCACATTAAATGGAGAACGATATTGAGTTAAGTCCAGCAATGGAGAGAGCGAAATAGACGAGATTCGATGGGAGCGCAGATGTCGGCGTTGGTAAATGAGTCACGATAGCGGCCGATGCATTCGGAGAGTTGGCGGTCTATCAGTCATGTCGGCATCGCTAATATGCCGTAAGTGAGCGAGGTGAAGATGGAACCAAAAGGCAAATGTCGAATCTGGAGGGTATAGATGAAAAAGGGAAGAGTTTGGTAGACGACGACAGTTGATCTACTTACTAGGTACTAGTCTGAAAAGCCAGAGAGTTCATAAACCACGATTCCGAGTTTCACCTCCAGTTGGCAACATTATCTTCCTCTTCAGCGTGATCACTATTTCACTAAAACATCGCAAACCTCAGTTGCTGTGCCGTCCAAGTTAATTATATCACCGATTAAGTATTTCCCCTAGTTCAAGAAACCATCTAAGAGTTATAATCAGTTGATACAACGAAAAAAATAATATTTAAAATATTCACTACAAGATTTTAAAAGTTCAGGTAGAGTGGTGAATGTGGAACATCGAGATTTTATGTTTATTTCATGCTTTCGTCATTCTAGTTACTATTTGTCTGGATGCCACGGACTTACCAAGAAAACTTGGAGGTCGGAGGCATATGCTTATCTAATTCGCAGGTGGTAAGGTGTGGCAGTATTTAGAAGGAAAACAAAGTTTGTAATGCCAAAACTCGGAAATACAAAGTTTACAGGGTCATTTTTCGTTGTTTTTCTTAATTTAACTCCATGAAGTTATTTTATTAAAGCGTTAAAATAGGACGTTAAAGGGGAAATCCGCAAAATTAGAAATGATTTTGTGGTCGAAAAAATGCCAGCCCTCTAATCATAATGCTCTAATTACGGCCATGGCTGGAGAACAAGGGATTATTCTCCATAAATCCTTGGGAAGCAATCCAGGCGAACGCCATCTAAAGATTCAACGAGTGCTGCAAGGGTTTTGTGGAATAGTCCACGCTTGGTATCGAAACTCTAATAAGCACACAGTTTTGGCAAGTTGTTTCCCCAAGAACACAAACTTTGTAGAATATTACGAGCAACAAACTAATGGGGTGAAGATGATATAGAAGCCAACGTCTTCGAGTTTTCAACGAAAAACGTAGTTTCACCACACTTCGCTGGGCGAGGGTAATACATATTTAACTCATTTGTCTGGGATAATGTTGAGAATATTCCTTGTATCAAATCGTGGAACGATTTGTTGATAGATTAAGTCTTATGAGTAAAAATTCATTAATAAAAGGAATATTAGTACAGGATATATTATAATAGTATATCTAAAACTGTATCGGCTTCACCCCGGTTCACGATATATTTTAGGTCTCACTGAAATGCAGGATGATCTTTTTTAGACGCCGAATAACAAGTAAATTTTCAATTCAGCAACGAAATCAATTATTCAAACAGAATGCCTTAAAAATAAGTTTTATAAAAAATGCCTTGACCAGCGCCAATAACCAATTAAACGACGCAGCGAAAACTTCTCTGGAACACGCGCCTGTCGCATAGCTTGAACAGACGTTACTCATGACTTTAAAAACAATTTGCCACCTCCAAGGGTGTAAGTTCCCGCGACGTTGACGTTGATGAAACCCTTAGATAGATAGATCTCGAGACGATTACGTATCCAATCTAGGCATCTGAGACCCTCAAACTCACATGTACCAACCTCAGCAAAGGATTCCGTGATTGATTCGGACTAAACACATGGATACCGGTCCCTTTACCTTCGTCCAGCATCTAAAGCCCTCGATCAAAGAGAGGGACGTGGGTAATGGGGAGGGTGGCTGGGGAACGCCGGGGACGAGATGGGAACGAGGGGACATGATGCATTTAATTCTGCGGAAGCTGACGTTCCCGTGATGGGAGGCCCGAGAGTATGAGCGCCGTCCATTGAACGCCCAGCCACTGACGAGAGGCCGAGAGGAGCAAGGGGTCGCCGTCGGCGGCGGCGGCGCCTGCGCAGACGGAAAGGCGCGCTGCTTGGGGGTGGGACGGCGACGAATGGGGGCGGAGACGGAGGAGAGAGAGAGAGAGGCGGCAGGTGTGGGTGGTGGCCCCCGCTAGAGTTCAAAGGGGAAGAATCCGGCGAGCGGGAAGCAATGGTGGCTGAAGAGGTTTCCCACTCGTCGACAGGGAGTGCTGGCGTCGGCGTTTTCTTGTTTACCCTTCTCCATATTTTCGGTGGAGTACGACATTAAGGACAGCGATAATGAAATGCTCAAACTTTTAGGATAGAATTCACCCGAATTGAGAAGGAAACTAACTCATAGGAGAAAAAATACAGAAGGAATTAAATGTGGGAATTGTGAATACAAATTTTATTGCAAGATTTGATCACCCTTGTAAAATGAAATTAATAACTAAGAGACGAACGCTGCCAAGTACCCTTACTTAGTACGGGAATTAGAGGCTAAAACAGGATACGGGGTGAAATATTTTAGTCCTTTCATAACTCTTTAAAATCTTAAAGGAGTAGATGCTTATAACACCTAGGACAAAATCAATTCTTCAAAAGTAATTATATGCGTCAATAAATTTATACTGTTTTGATTATGTAATTTTTCCTTTAGCGACCACTCGTAAATTTCCGATTTGCTATGTGGCCTATGAATAGATAATTAAGAGCCTTGGGTTAATGCCACGTATTTAGTAAGCTGGGTGTGTAAACTCGGTGTTCCATGGTTAAATTGGACAAACTTTTTTTGCACTGGTTTCATTCCACATACGCGGTCGTTGTAGCATGCTGAAATTATATTCAAATAGCTTTTGGTCCAAGCAGTTGCTTATATTTTCCATTGGACCCCGAAGATAGATCATGATCTATATTTTCCTCCACGTTGGATGAAACCAATCACTCATAAGCCTCCATAATAAGAAGCATCACTCTTCGTTCGGCTGGATTACGGTTTTTAGCGCCAATAGATTGGTGAATCTTAAAACGAGTAAATTTGAATCCCTGAAACAGTTATTTCAATCATTCAGTACCTACATGGAATAAATGTTGTTATAAAATAATGAAATTGACCCCGCGTTGGGCTCCAAAATGTAATAAACAGGTAACATACAAAAAATAAAGCTTATCTCGAAAATTTATATTGTTTAATCACAGGTATTATCAGGTTTAGCCCGTGGTTTCTTCTACATTTAATCACCATTTTTACGCTGGTAAATATCACTCTTATCATTAAATTTTCACTGAGTACACTTCACTTTCTTACCTTTCCGGCCACAGATAATTTCACTTATCCACACAAATATTACCCTTTACACATTAAGTATACATGCATACAATTTGTGTTAAAGTTTACGTTTGGCACACATGCGTCCCGGGAAGAATATTCTGTCTCCAATCTCGCGTTGCGGACGTGGAAATGGTCTCAATTCCGGACGATGTCAATCAGGCGTCAAAGTGTCTCCTACGTCTTTCGTCTGCTTTCTCCGAACACTCCCAAGAACAAACTTCTTAGTTATGGTTTTTACTTTTGAAAACCATACTTAAAACTTTCCGGCGAGTGAAAAACAAAGGAATACTTCATCTCTTACTAATATCACCATTGATAAAGAACTTTACGATTACGACTTGTGTGGATTTGGTCTGCCTATTGTTTGATTGTTGATTACTCAGTCCCTAGGTATTAGAGGTGCGCTATACTGTTCATTTTGGTGAAGAGTTCATTTAGATCCAGGGCAGGGATCAGAGCAGTTCAAAAGAACAGAACAAAAAGAACGCACATTGCATTCTAAATGTGGGGCGGACTTTATGAAGTTTTAGTTATCATAATAGCACATTAAGGTCATGTATGCCCTGTTAAAATGAAGCTAAATGGAAATATTCATCCACTCCAACTGCTTCAGGTTCTATGTGATTACTCATATTATCCAAATTAAAGTAACGATAATTTGTAGCAGTCGCAGTGCTATGAGTGCCGCAATATGCCACCCCGCTCTTCATAGTCCTTGATTGCAGCTCTATATGTGAGGAGCCACCAAGGTCTTCGTCGAATATTAGGAGGATAAGAGTAAGGAGGTTAATGGTAATGGCTTAAGGGATAAGGAAGATAGGGATGAGGATGATGAGGACCTTGGGCGCGATGTGGTGGTTGGGAAGCGGCAGTGTGTGCTGAGTGTGTTAAGGCGAACGGTCGTGCCTTCCCTTCGGGGATTCTTATGTTATGCATTTGAGAGTGTTGAATAGTATTAATAAATGTAGTGATAATCCTGAGAGTTCGGCCTTCTTCCTTTTGGACCGCTCGACCCGATGCACACATCGAGTGTTGTTTTTGTCCTACAAGTTAAATCAAAATTATTACTGCATAATTGTAAAGTAAAAAAATATTTCATGAAGCATCTCATATTCCTTCTTTAACCCACATATTCTTAGAAATCTCATTGTAATAGATGGTTGAACTTCAAATAGAAAAAAATTGGAAATTATGGCTCCAAATTAAGAAAAAATTATCATTTAAAAAGTAAATGACGTAAAAAATGAGAAAAATATGAAAACTGCCTTCTTCAGCAAAGCGATGGATTACGATGTGCAGAAATGAAGGCGTTTTTCTCTTCATTGAAATGACTATACGACATAAGCTGTTAGGACAAATATAATTGAGAAAAATATATATGCTGGAACATTCGCGGTGCAAATTCCAGGCAAATATCACTCCGAGTATGAATACTTAAGTCTCTTGATTTCGATTTTTATTATCACCGCCTTTAAGCAAAGTATTGTATTAAAATGCAGATGAATTAATGAATTGATGGATTCATTTAGCGACGAACACGATGTCAAATGGATTTTCGTTATTTGTTGTTCAGGTTGTCAAATACTTTCGATGAATAGTAGAGAAAAATAAGGCTTAAAATACCTGTAGTGTGGAATAATTTAGTTTCCGCTGCCTTACTCAATATTCGACTCTAAACTTAAGAATGAATTTCCTATGTCGAGCTAAAATTTTCACTTAAATGAACGTTACGAGTCCACAGAAATGCTTTTGAATAAAACAACTTAGCATTTTTATGTTCCTTAGAATCACAACCCATCCCACGTACTGGCAAAGAATGCGTGAATAATTTCCGATCCCAATATGATTGAGCAAGCACACTTATTCAAGTATTTTCCGTATGCTACCTTAGCTGAACGCCCTGCTGTTCTACGAATCTTTACGAGATGCTCTGCAGTTGAACTCCATTGATCATGATGTCAACGCCTCTTTCTGAGCAGTGTTCCGTAGCTGAACTCTATTGATCATGCTATTTTTACTAAACAGCGAGCCGTAGCTGCAAAGTATGGAGTGTATTTTTTTCAGCGGAGGAGATGGTAGGATGGTCACCAGCTATGAGAATCGGAAAGCAAGGAAGAGGTCTTACATGGGAAGAGAGGTTCAGTGGTTTGGGATAGAAAAGGGGAAAAGAACAACATTTTTGTACTTAGCAAGCGGAGCGTTTCTGTTCCAAAACATATTTAAAAGATTCCAACGTGGAAGCGTGATTTCAAACAATTACCTACTGAGCTTATTCATTATTATACTAAAATATATTGATTACTCTCAAAGAAAGGCTAAGATATTACTTAAAATCACAATATAATAAAAACATAAATGACAGAGACCCGTTTTTCAAATCACAAAAGAAACATAACAGTGAATACAAATTCTGAAGATTTCTGCGAAACCTACGTCGTAATAAATTGGTACTCGTGGAATTCGCTCGAGATGTGGTTTGTCAGTTATAACAGTGAGTAGTTAGCATGTTTTCTCGATTCTCTTCAAAAATGAAATTTTACTCACCGTAAATGTTCTACGTGAACCCTCAGTTATGAATAAGTTTAACCGCACAGCGTGAAAAAAAAGAAATTTAAGCTGCAAATATGATTATCCAGATAATTACTGAGAATCACGGCCATAAATTGAAAAAGCTTGGCTCAAACTGCTTGGACCTGCAGGGAGGAGAAAAGCATAAATTGAAAAAGAAAGAGGGAGTTTCTAAGTCATTACTACTGCTAATTTATTCCACTTTTCTAGCGACTGTTTAAATTCTAAAATGAAAGCCTATCACCGATGGTCTCTCAGGTGACTAAGGAAAATTTAGCTCAAACTACCTTCGCCCCACTATTTTCCTCCCCTCTCACAGTCATAAAGTTCCCAGTCTTCGCACATCATCTCATCACTAGTAACATTATTTTACTACCACGCTGCAATGCTCAGTTTAAAATTTTGTACGAGCATTTTACTCATTTTTCATCACTATATTATTTCCGTAAAATAGACGCTGAGTATTTGTAAGAATTCCAAAGCATATATCCTTGTATAAGTTAAACTAACGGGGTTGCTAACCTCCGTGAAAGCAATGCAAAGTAACGAAGAAATGGCCGACCAACAACTACATTCTTCAAGGCGAGGATCAATCTGATTGGCTAGAGTAGAGCTTGACAAGTGATAAGCTAATTGTTAATTTGAAAGTAGCACATTGAGTTAAGAGACTTGATTTCCATATCTGGTTCACCAGTGGTTTGTCAAAAGGATCTGATACCAATAAAAATCGCTTATAGTTTTTTTTACTGTATGAACCTAGAGCCCCCGGCCAGTTGCTCGTTATACCACGCAGTTGGCCTACTATGAAATCAATAACGGCAAATAAAACATAAAATTACAGAGAAATGCTGCAGTTAATGTAAAAACTTTCATCAACCAACAATTGCTCATTTCTTTCCACCCGATTCTACTACGAAAAAAATACTCCATATTACATTGAACTTGGGATGTGGGAAATTATGATGGACCACCAGTATTTAGATAAACTTCCCCGAGGTTTTATTAACTAACTGAAGGCAATAAGAGCTTAAAGGAGAAAATTTTATTGCATCTTAAGTCATTTCTCGGGACAAGAAAAATAAAATGGAAAAAACGCATGTTCAGCTATGGTTAAGAGGAATAAACTACGCTCCGTCATCAAATAATACCCACTATGAAATTTACCCCAAAAAATATACCACAAATGAGTCGCAGAATAATGAATTCTCAATTTCATTACAGACTGATCTTCAAGTTAACAGACAAAATTATACCGAACGATATGCCAATATGGTGCGCAATATCTTCAGTGTTATGGCGAAATTTATGAAAATCGAATCAAAGCATGCAGAAAGACCAAAAATAGAGTAACATCCACCAACAGCCTATGTTGTAACCAGATAGTAAAAGTAGACAAACGATAAGATGCTACATACAGGACCAGAAAGGTTTGCATTAAAACAATATTCTACCAATATTCAATATATTGTGAGGGAAAAGGACCCTGTTGGCCTCATGACTCCGGGGGTATATAAAATCCCATGCGAATGTGGTGAAGTCTACGTGGGAGAGACTGGGCGAACTATATCCACTCGTCTGAAGGAACACCGTAGGCATTTCCGGCTTGGTCAACCGGAAAAATCAGCAGTAGTTGAGCATAGCCTGAGTCGGGACCATAAGATCATTTGGGATGACACGACTGTTCTTTGGCGATCCGGCCAATTTTGGGATCGCTTAACCAAAGAGGCGATAGAGATAAGGTTGGAGAGGAAGAATTTCAACCGTGATACTGGTTACACGATCAGCAGCTCTTGGAATGGAATTCTGAGAAGAATTCATTACGCCAGAGCTAAGTCCCCGCTGGTCAACGGTCCTCCACCACCACAATCGGGGCTCGACCGATCCCGCCCCGCCTAGCGCCAAATTAAACGGTCTTTTCAAGCTCGCATCAGTAGCCTTGAGAATGATTAACAAGTCGGAACCCGAAACGTCGGCTGCTTATGAATATCTTACCCGGTGGCGAGCCCGAGAAATTTACACAAACAATATTCAGATTTTCCGGTAAGGTATAGCGGAAAATCGAAGATGAAACGAAAATTTTTGATGAAGAGTTAGAGGTCCATCACCATTAAACTATTGCATGAGGTAGCTCAAGTCATCTTTATATCAAAGTAGTACTGGTGATACCGTAATATTGTCCGAGGATCATAATAATTTCATAAGAAATATTAGTCATATAAGTATAGCAAGTTTTTAACTTCTGTAAAAATTGTTTTAATACTTGGGCCAATGGTTAAAAGTGTGACTGAGATACCTACTCACTGTCATCCAAATAAATGACTTACATATCTCGGGCTACCTTTCGTCTAGCTGGCAATCATATCTTGAGAACTCGGGTGAGCACACAAAGAATAATCGCTTAATGCCACTGCTTGGTAACTTTTAGGTCTTCATTGTGTGGAAACTATAATTCAGAAAGCAGGTTCAATCATTTTTCGAAGTTCCATACCATTCGGAGGGAAAAACTTACGTCATCAAACGGGATAATAGTCCTGATACAGAGCAAGATAAGCATTCACCTGGCATAACTCCCTCAATATGTGATTGTCAGGTTAAATTATGTAATTAAATGCTCTCTTGAGTCTCAATACTACACCGTATTAACTCTCCCAGAAATTAGAAGTCATTCAACGGAAGTTAACACGTATTTCATCAAATCTTCAGGAAGACTTAATGAAATAAATTAATATTCCAATTACAAAGGCGACAATCATTAAAAACTCTAGTCTCACGGATGGAGTGAGATTGTGTGGCTCTCCGCTGAGGATCTCACGGCCGACGAGTCTCCTCCAAGCCCGCCATCGAAGCGGAGCATCCCAAACAACAGATTGCCAACCCCTCTCACTCAATAATCGTCCATTGTTCCGGAATTATCGTTCATTTGAGGAAATCTGTCACCATGGCAACGCCATGAATACGACGAGTTCGTTGCTCTCTCCGCATTCCACTCCCGCCCACTCTTTCCTCTCCCTCCCTCTCCCCCTTTCCCTCCCCCCTAGCTCCTTCTCAACAGACCCGTATCCAATCCATAATGTACCCCTGGCAGAGAAAATCTAAAGGCTGGAATGGAGAGGTTACGCTGCGATACACATTATATTGAAAAAAATAAACGTCCATTATCGAGCGTCCCACACCCTTATGCACTTACTGGCTGAAATAATTTCTCACCTATGATATCCACGAAATCAAACTTCAGTAAAATGTGACAGCCCGTGGAAATATTGAAAACCAAATATTAAAATTCTGATTATAGTCTATTAATATCACAAAAAAGCTGATATTAACTTTTTCTGATAAGGTTGGTTTCATGTAACCATCTCACTAACACTTCCTCATCTTTACATTATGTGCCGGTTCAATTTCATGATGCGTAACTTCCTTCTCTTCATTCAATATCCTTCTTTATGCAGTGTATTTCTTTCTCTTCATAGTGAAAGTTTTCCCATCTATCACCTCCTTCAATACCAGTCTTCATACCTTTTTCGTTATATATTGAAGGATTGAGTTTACAGAAACTAAGTGCATATACAAGGCACACAACTGGGACTCGAATATTTTTGGAAGTACACGATCGAATATCAAATCCATGAATTCGATAAGAATAGAACAAATTCTCGAGTCCTGATCGTGGCACTAGTTTTTATTCATATTCTGTTCAAAATGAATCTAGCAGATGAAAGATGGTGGACAGATATCCTCATCTGTAAATCGCTGAGAGCGGGAGTAATAGGAAAAAGTAATAGAGTGGTGAATGGTGGGCAAACAATGAGGAGAATTTTGGAGTTTGGAAAGTAGCAATGTGTTTGAATCGAGCGTAGTGGTTGAGTTACTGGGGGATCAGTCCCTGTGGAGGGATGGGTGAAGGGGAGACGAAGAGTGGAGGTGAGAAGGAGGTAACTGATTGTCCCGAGCTCATAATTGGAAGATTGCCGCTACGCAAATGACTCTCCAAACAAGGTAGGAGCGGCAGGCGGGCGGAGTTTCCTGCGCGGAATGAAAAGAGACCAGGTGCCTTGTGCGCAGGCCACGGGGAAAGCGGCTCGCACATTGGCTTCGCCATATCCCTGTGCTCCTGCGAGCCACGTTTTCACATAAGTTTCACAGACTTTGAATTTTTACCAGTAAATATTCATTCATATTTGAACACCACAAAATCTTACATGTATATTTATTGCCGCTTTAATTATCCGTTTATTTATTCGTACGTCTTAATGCGATTTTCACCGCACGCGCGAACATTTCGACCCAACACCACTCACGATGAGAAGATCACAAGATCCGAGTTATCCTAATTCGTTTCTTTTGTCGATTTATTTGCTAGTAATTTAAAAAAATATTATAATCACTGATAGGAAATAGCCTACTAAAAAACGCAAAAGCACAAAACTATACATTCTGAAGTATGACCCATTCTTATAAAGGGGTTCCCTATGTAAGTGTATTAGTCAAAGATAACGCAAAATTTTACCTATTACTTGTGCTGTTTAAAAGTTCTCCTATCGTTTCTATCATTTATTCAATGTTGAAAACTATAAAAATACTATTGAAACTATCGAGCATTTAAGGAGCGTAATAGTAAAAGAGCAGAAGACCTTTAATACATCTCCAGTCTAATGAGTGAACTGAAGCACTAGAAATTATTACAGGCACACAAAAAAAGGGCATAAATAAAAATTACTACGCTTGTGAGAATTAGAAAGGTATTGTCGTCACGGCGATACAGTCAACCAAGGTTCACTTCAGGTTACCAAAATTAAATACATCATTTAGTTTTTTCATTCAGTAATTCAGGATTTGTGTATAATTTTTCAATGTTCAAAACGAGAACAAAAGACAAGCCAGACACGACAATAGACTCCACTCCAGCATCAAGCTTAACGTTCCATCCGAAGAGATGGGGTGCCGCAGTTGCCTTCTTAAGTAGGGTAGAAAGAGAAATATCCGCCACCCTTTACTAATATTGTTACATGAAGTCCTATTCTCGTCAGCTCTTTAGTATACTACCCGTGTCTCTTTTTCTCTATCCATTTAAAATTTTGCATTCTACTCAAAAGCCAGGAAAGCAGGCTTCTTTTCGGATCTCCTTTTTCAACACTTCAAGCTCCTGATTTAAGCAGTGAAATAGCCCAAAAATGATTGAATACTGTTTCCTCGTATTTTCTTCTACCGTTAAAGCTATTTCATAAGACGGCTTCTTCGCTTCAACTAGTCAATGCATTATGCGATTGATACCCATACCACGTTCGACAGTTTCTAAAGAAGGTGAATGACTTCATAAGTTCATATATGTACAAGTACATCTTTTATAAACGCACATATTACTCTCTATCCTCTCTTCAATGCATAAGTATATAGGTTTTCTCTAGTTTGATAAATCGTAAATACGAATCAGGATGAGGAAACAAGCAACTAAAACAACAAAACAGCAAGGAGGCTTCATTGGAAGACTACCGATTGGGTAGTATTGCAGTGAAGGAATTTATGGGTAATTTGGATCGCCCCTTCAATCGGAACATCATATTGAACCTGGAGGATATTTATTCATAACTCTTCTATGGATCGAGGCAAACCCCTTTGAACAGGATGAGGAATGTGGAAATTTCGAGAAGATATAAAATGAGGATTCCGGGAAAATACGGCGTAATCCTTCAATGCGTCGAGGCTCCAGGGGAACTAGGAAATGAAAGGAAACGAAGCAAGAGGTGTATTAAGTGAAAATCCGAGAGTAGGAATGCCCTCTACCGACAGAATATCGATGAAATTAAAAAGTACCGTTTCATTCCATTGCATGGAAAAAAACGAACTGACGTTTCAAAGCATTCTGGGGCATCATCTCCTAATAAATACGTTGATTGTAGCAATTTAAATGTTTAAAGAAAATTGCTTACTGGTAGCGTAGAGGTTATTTTTCAACTCTGCTGTATTTTGGTGCTCCTAATTAACTAATTTGGTGACCTTTTGGTGATGAATGAGAACCAGATTTTTCTGAAGTAATATCTTTGAATCTTAGTTAAAGAGTATTCACGATAAAACAATTAAATCTGGATAATTTCACAATTAAAATAAAAAACTGGTTTCTGATCATACGTTCTGCCATAAGAACTACGCTTACAGAACGGTTGTTACCGTACCATCTCATATTCAAACGTTTCTAATTACCAAATCATGGTTTTGCTTATCACAGTGAACGTGGTATAGGCACTCGATTCATCTAGGTTAAGAACGGCAATGTCTAGGAGAAAAAAACTCCGCATGAGTTAATAAATCACTGAGATTTAAATGCAATATAATCATCAGTTTTTCCTATATTTAATGGTGAATCAATTTCAAAAGGGACAGATTCCACTAAAACTCGGCCATAATATATTTGATAACTTTCAAGTAACACACAAAATGTTCAACAGACGTTGTAAAGTAAGATAACTGTTTTGGCAGTACTCACGTGATATTTTATTTAAAAAAGCTGGTGGTATGATCATGTTACCAATACCCATATTTTCATGTTACAACACAAGTTACACCAAAGTTACATACAAACTGTTCATAGAATATAAGACGTATTCGCCTAAAAGGTAATACTTATTTAAATTAAAAGGACAATCTGAGAAATACGAATTTATTTTATATTTTTTACCCATTTCGACGGTAACAGGACTTGGGTATCGAAGATAAGATGTGCGTTAACATGAAAGCAAGAAATGAAAAATGTGTTAAGGTGAACTAAATGGAAGCCTATTTTTCGCGGATTTTCCCTAATTTTTTTATTGCTCTCCAAATAAATAAAATTAGACTCCTTATAAATAAATATCATGAAAATTGAATAGTGTAATGAATTTTGCTCGGCAAGTTGTTTCGTTCCTACGGCTGTAGCTTAGAGGATCCAAATATGTAAAAATATGGCGTCACAAAACAGAGATCATTATGAGCGTTGATTTTCTTTCTTGAAACCACGACAATTACTGACATAGCATGCTATTAAAATATTCAACGCTTTTTGTGAGCATGAAAATTAAAAAAATAGCTCAGGAGGTAGCATCGCCGTGCATAATTTCTAAAAAATAGCTCAGAGAAGTGAATTTCGTTGCAAGCGATGAGGTTTTCTTCTCTCAATCAATTTTTGTTTTAGATGTTAGAAAACAAAACTGGAAATAATATATTTATTCCAGACTAGAGCCTGAGATGACGCAGTAATTAATGATCTCGTGACATGGACTATAGAATAATGATGATAACTTATACCTTTGTTTTTCCACATATTTTTATTGGAAACGACCCGGGTTTCGTTATTCAACGTCATCTTTAGGTCATCGTCATCTATCTGCAGATGGCGTTGAGCGTCAAATTCTGGGTCGTTCCAAATAAAAACATGTGGAAAAATAAGGTTATAAGTTACTTAAGGTTATTAAAATTATTTTTTTGGTGATTTCATTAGGAATCATCCAGTCAGAAATCGCTACAAACTTAGATAACTAACTTCCAAATATTGTTTCATTAACTGGTGGAGAGAAATTAATTGTTTAATATACATATTAAAACGTAACCAAATTATAAGGCGTATTCATTAATGATTCTAGTCTTCTAATCGAAAAAAACAGGCCGAGTTCCAAGCATCCAAGGTTACCAGCGAGCACATGTGAACGGCACAAGCGATAACGCATACGTGCGCGAAGCGAAGGGAAATTGAAAAGAGGAAAAAAAAAGATGATACCCATTTGGAAAGAGGACCGTTTTGAGAGGGATACCGAAGAGGAGCCCATGCTGGGAAGGAGGAGGGCGTATAAATTAAGTGCACGCTCCGGAGGCAAATTAGGTCGGGTTGGGATCACGTGCGTTCCCTCCCACTGCCGTCGCACAGCCCCTGCCACTCACCGACCGTCCTCGGGGGAGGAGAAGCAAGCCCGGGAATTATGAAAAAAGGATGAAAGGAAGGAAGAGAATCGGAGAGGGGGGGAAGGGTAGAATCGGTGGGCGGTGTAGGTTGGCACGCGGTAGAAGATACTTGAATGGTAGGGGGTTCCGGAAAATTCGACAGAGGGGCTAGCGGAATATGAAGAGAATGAATATATTGTTGTGAGCCAGGAGGCGTGGTTGGGGTGGGGAGTCGGACGTCGCTCCTGACCACACTTCAAGGGCAACAATAACTAAAGACCGTCCGTCGGAAATTCCTCATTTTTCTCCTCCTGGACCTCTTCCTGCAGTTCGCAATTTCAGCGTTAAACGCTCCGTCGTAATAACAAGGGGCCTGTCGTGAGAATGGATTAAAAGCCATTACGAACGTACGCATCCTGTACTTCGAAGAGTTAAGTCACATTGAGACATAAATAACTCTGTAAGGCACAAAAATTTTTGTGCCTTACCAATCTTCTTCTTAGTGACTCTACAGCCCTATGTGGGCTTGGCCTGCTGCACTATTGCCCTCCAGTCATTCCGGTCGGAGGTTCTGTCTCGCCATCCACGAATTCCCATCTTATTAAGGTCGTACTGCACTTGATCCATCCATCTATTTTTAGGATGTCCCTGTCTTCTTCTTTTGCACAGCTTTCCTTTTAGCATGCGTTTTGGTATTTCCTCCCCTGGCATTCTCTCTACGTGACCCAACCAGCGTATCCTCTGGGACTTAATGAACCTTACTATATTTTTTGTGCCTTACCAATGCCAATCATAAAACTATAGTCCATCCTATGCAGCAATGAATTCGAACGATTTCTTACGTAATATTCTGCATCTACATACTACTCAGCGAGCCGCAACATGGGCGTGTGGCATGGGTCAATAGAACAGCAGCCGTTTAAATGTGTGGATGTTTTGGGAGGCGAAATGGTGAAGTGTATCATCGGAGTGTCTAGAGTGGAGCTAAGTTTATATTATGGTCAATAATTGTGCGAGGAAAGGACAAATGTTTTGTACCTATCTGCTCGGCAATGTGGTTCTCTTATTTCAGTCCCTTATTTTATCGTTTCTGTCGGACCTAGAAATGTAGTATGGCGTCAAAATGATATTCTAAGTGTCGCTTTGAAACACACCTGTATTGAATTTCTCATGTAAACTTAGCCAAGTGGTTAGCCTGCGAGTCTCGTGCGACTCCCACCCAATTCCCTCTAAAAGCTTAGAAAACTATGTTCGCCCGCAGCAGTTTTCAGCTTTCCTTTGTATTATATATATTAAGTCTTTCTTAAGTATGTGCTTTGTTCATCAACGTCCGATTTTTTGGGATATCCATTCCTGAAATGCACGGGGTGCTCTTTAAGCCTCGTCGCAATGGTTCTTAAAGTTTCCCCCACGTAGAATTGGCCACATTCACGCGGAAATTCAAAAGTCTTTGGATAGTCTCTGACGAATAAAGGAAAGATTAAAGCAGTGTTTGCAGTACTTTCTGCTTCAAAGCTCTTCCACTTGAAATTCTATCCCTAAAATTAAAGTTTACCTACGTATGCATGGCTATAAAAATGTCTTCCATTACTCTCCAATCCCATTCAAATCGCGCATCCTACGGTCATCATTGCTTATTCAATCCTAAGATTGGTTGACTGCAGTCCTCCACCCTTCCCTATCTAATGCATAGAGCTTCCTTCTTCCTGGTAGTTCTTACTATGTACTTTCCTTTTTATTCGGTCCATGAACTTTTTGCTGGGTATTCCTCCGGGGATTTTTCCCTCTATTTTGCCTTCAATGATGTTCTTCACAAGTTCATTGTGTCTCAGGGTGTGTCCATTCCACCTTGTATTTATTCTTGAATCATCTTTTCTGTATGGTGTTCCATATGGTCCTTTCCTCTTCTGTATACTTCATCATTTTATTTTGTCCATCCATTTTATCTTCAATCGAGCGGAAGTTTTCAGATTATTTTCCCTTGAAATCTGTCGGGTTGGTCAGAATGTAACTAAAAATTAATACATCTACTTAATACCCTACGAGCCACCGCATGGGCGTGTGGCAGGAGGTGTTAGGGCAACAGCCGTGTAAAGATGTAAGTTTTTGGGAGATGAAATGCTGACGTGTATTATATAGGAGTGTGTTTAGTGGAGCTCAATCTTTATTGTGGTCTTTGACTTATTGTGCGCGGAAAGAGCAAGTTTTTGTACCTATATGTTCGGCAGTGTATCTCTCTTATTTTGTCGAATCTGTGATATCTAGAGATGTAGTGAGGAGTCATGATAATATTCTCTGTGTCGCTCTGAAAAACATCTGTTCTGAATTTATCAAGCAACCTAAGCCTTGCGTGTAGCCTCTGAATTTATAGAGGCTCCCGCCTTAATCCCTATAAAAGTTATGAGACACTATATGTACGCTCGTAGCATCTTTCCTTTGTACTTTATTAATTTTTTTGGTTGAATCTTTATGACCAGGGTCCCAAATGCTGGCGGCGTATTCGAGGTGTGACCTAACCACAGCGAAGTAGCATCTCTCTTTGACTCTGTCATCCGAGGATCTTCCTATCATACGTTTAATAAAACCTAGTTTTTTTTAATGCTGTGCCACATATGTTTTTTATTTGTAATCCCCACAATATATCAGAAGTTAGGCCTCGAGAATTTACTCTCAAGATTGGAACACTCCAGCAATCAGCTGAGGTTGATCCTCCGACTCACCTGAAACTCGTGGCTCGTTTCCCTTTTCGTTTCCTTTACATCTTGACTTCTTCCATCCGCCTCAAAACACACATATTGACACCCTCAGTCATTCTCATTCCCCTTGCACTTAGTTATCAGTCACATCACGTAAACCTCATGATTACTCTCTTCCTTCCTCTTGAACTTCTAATTATCTTCACTTAAATTCTTATTTTATTTACGATAGGTACCAAGTAGATGCACAAAATATTTAACGGTCATTAATTTGAGAATATAATGCTTCCAACTTCATCCAATTGATTCACTGAGATGAACGTCCACCGTGATGAAAAAATAACGTTAATCCCTACGTTCATTCGCTTAGTAGCGCTGAGAAATTATAAAATGACCACAAAACCATGAATTTGTTAGTTTCAGGCATAATTAGGTGGAATTTGTCGCTCCTAATAAAGTTATGAATGAAATATGTGGAATCACAAAGTTATGAGTGATCATTATAAAACCATGTATTTAGTGGCACATTTGTTCTCGTGGATTATTTATATCCCTAATGCATTCATTGATGGATGTCCGTCTCACTATCTTATGCTGAAGTGATGAAATTGAATTTTGGTCGATGTTTCATTGGAAAATCGGAATTCCTTGAAAATTCTCCAAATTTTATCAAAAATTGTCGAGGAAATAAACAGCGTTGTTTACCCGACTTCCTCTCGTCAAGTTTTGCGCTCTTGTGCTAACTTCTGAGCAGTTCGATAGGGCGATAATGTCAAACCTACAAAAATGAACTTCCGCCGTGTACGGCAAAAATGCAAAATGATGACAAGTGACTGTAATCAATGTGAGCAACACAATGTATCGACAATCACTATGCATGTCGAACTACCGTACATGTCTTCTCCCTAGCATTTCCCATTCGCATTGGTCAACCAACCCTCTACCCCTTCCTACAACACAATATTGCCACCCTCTTTTGCAACCCCAGCGGCACGCGGCGCCCAAGGCATCAACCCTCCTGCCCCCACATTTAATTGGCAGGGCGGAAGACGGCGGTGCTGGGAAAGGGGCAAACATCGGCAGCGGGGGGGCGAGGGGCGGGGCAGCTGACAAGCGGCGGCTCGCCCCCGTGCTGTAAGGGGAGGACGAAGAGAGGGACCTTCCCTTGCGGTCCCGATCGGGTGCCTGCGGCCGTGGGTCGGATCAGGAATCCTTACCGTCCTTTCCCAAATCATTAATCCGTGGAGGGCACAGCGGCAAGCATATTCGCAGCCCGGGCGATAGACAAATCAGAAGGCTTACTGCGTAGATAAAAATATGAGATGGATCCGATTTCGGCCAGCGCTTTAGACGGGCGAGAAAACCCGTTCCTCCCTTGACGATTTTGACATTAGTCTAGAGCCATCAATCAAAGTCACCATTGTCACACCACGATGTTTGTTCTGACTTCATAACAATTTCGTCGTCGTTCCAGAGGACATCTTCATGTCGATGTGATTTCGTTGAGATTTGGCCGGTTCAATATTGGCGTTTTTGGCGGGTCAGGTGTGCAACGATTGCCCGTGAAGTCTGAGTAAGTAGTCCAGTAATGAGCTCTTTCTTTACATAAGAATGCCACATTCCGATATTTAATGAATTAATCAACTATCCTAAAGGGATATTCTATAGAAGTATTTGTACAAATACTAAATGTAAGATACAACCTCTATTCAGCATAAAAATTATATTAAATACAGCAAGGTCGGCGTAAAATGTTTTTTGACAACCTTCTTGAGAAAATTTCTTTCCTTGATCATGAGCATTCAGACGTTTGATAGCTGTTGCTTGGAGGGCTCGAAAAATGGATAGGAATAGGGCTGGCAGTGCTCATTGTTAAGGCCTTAAATTTTAATTTCCGAAGCTGGAGCAAGCAATGAGTATCAATACAGCGATTCTTTATTCTGAATTTAGAGAGGGGAAAAAATGAAGTAGATCTCTACTTCTGATAGGAATTAGGTGGCGTAAGACCGATAAGACAACTGCAGATTCATCCACACCTACATCTACAACTACCCTGCGAGTCACTGCATGGGCGTGTGGCAGGGGGTGTTAGGAGATACGTTTGATGTAAGATGTAAGGGATAAGGTTTTGGGGAGGTGAAATGGTGACGTGTATAATGGGAGTGTATTTAGTGGAGCTCAGATTTTATTGTGGTCGATTATTGCGCGGAAAGAACAACTTTTTGTAGCTATCTATTCGGCAGTGAATCTCTCTTATTTTATCACTTCTGTCAGACACAGAGATATAGTGAGTCATCATGATAATATTCTCTGTGGCGCTTTGAAACACACCAGTTCTGAATTTCTCCAGCAAGCTAAGCCTAGCGTGTAGCCTAGGAGTCTCTAGGATTAGGTAATTACGAGTTGGAAATGCGAAATGCCTCTGGAATAAGATTTGTCGACTGGTCTACTATGGTGGTAGCAAATATTTTTCAAGCTACCCCAGTGAGCAGGTACGGGTGAAAAATGGTTCAGAATGGTTAATGCAAGGTATCATCTTGCATTGAAACCGGTCGCCTTAATAAATAATTGTGGAAACTGCCATTGCTTTCCTTTCTGAACAATCATGAAGGAGTTCCATCAAGTTTCGTCAGAAACTTTTGAATTATCAAGGTGAAAAATTCCAGGAAACGTAGTTAGCTGGAGAGCGGGTTGGCGCAGAGGCTTGAGAACCGTCTTCCCATTCAGCTCTGCTACCACATCCCCTCACTAAGCCTTTCGCGGTTATTCCTCTTGTCCTTCCCCAGTCTTCCTGCCAACGCTTTTCTGCGTACTTCGTTCATTCGTAATCTTTGCCTTTCAACGCGGGCTCCAGTGACAATGAGTTCATATCTTGGATCCGCGAAATCTCTCCCATAATTTCTACTCTCCGACTATCGCTGATTAAGAAAGCCTTAAATTCTTTGACAGCTACTCCGCCTCTACAGGTGATGGTATCATGCCAACAACAACAGAATCAAAGGCCCTCACCCTCTCGGGATTCTACGGCAAATTTCCGCTACAGTCGGGGTTCAACTGTGGCGAAAATTTTCTGACTGTAAGTCCCGCCATCTAAGCACTATACCCACGCGATCCTAGCCAATGTTTGTCTCAGATGACAGTGTGATGAGTAATGATACCGCTAGATGAGAAAGTAGCATTTAAACGTGAGAGTTGGGTTCAAGTTCTTCAGCGTGTACCGTAGTTAGTAACTCCAAGAAGATCAATTTACCATGAAATCAAACATTTTGGGTTCTGACGAACGCAAACGAGAAGGCTTCTCCGGGATTTGAATCCAGGCCAATGGGAATATAACCAGGACTCAACCTCCCAACAATTACACCATAATAGTCTGGCAAAATTAAGTTGAGACCCGGAAAAAATAATTACCGAGTGGGACATTTTCTAATGTCTTCGGGAACTCTCCAGGATGACTCTCAAAAAAGTCCCACGAGCTCCTGACTGGGACAGCAAAGTTATCCGGGAAAACCTAGAAAAACCTGGAGATTTCCTGTAAAAATCCTCAATTGGTTAAAAATGCAGTTAAAGCGATGATTTTCTTTCATTTTGTCAGAAATTGAATGACAAAGGCAACCAAAGTCTTAAATTTCACTCCTGACCCACTCGAAAATATATAACCCTAAAAAACTTGGAATTTCTTTGAAATTAATTCATTATGCTAATTGTGTCGCCGGATTTATCAGTACGCTGTGATTCCACGATTGATTTCATTGCGTATGAAGCTAGGCATGTTCAAGTCGTCACTCAACAGTGTCCAGATCACAGGCTGCCGTGAAATATCCTGTGTTTGAGGGGGGTGGGGTAGGCTCGCTAAGGAGTAGCGTACTATCGAAAGTCAGACAGTATGTTGGATGTCGTCACAGCGGCTGGCGGAGACCGTTTGTCAGTCATCCTGGAGGGTTCTCGAAGACATTATAAATGGTCCCAGTCGGTAATTTATTTTGTCCAGGTCTGTGGTAAAATTCAACTAATTTTACGGTACTATAATGAGGGAGATAGGGAGTTTAGAATGGGTGAGAGGGTACAATGGAGGCTTTACAAGCCAGCCCTTATGCGAAAGAGTAACGATAATTATTGACACCTCTCTCCAGTGGATTTAAATATTCCTTTCTGATTTCTTGCGGATTTATATTTGAGTATTTTGCCACCGCAATGGAAATGAAGGGAAAGGGACACAAAAAACGAAGAAATCATTGACGCGTCGAAGCTGGATTTTTATTACTATTTTCCTAGAGTTTCTGCGATAATATTGTTTCGGAGCTGATTTGGTGGTACTTAGGTACACAAAGTGAAAGAAGAATTCTTTGAAATTTTCCGCGGATAAATTTTTAATGCGACTGGTTTCTATATTTTATATCATTATAAAGCTTGAAAATGACGTAAAAAACTGAAATTAGTCACATTAAACGTTCATCCGTGGAAAACTGCCAAAAGCTCTTTTGTCATCCGTAAAGCGTATTCATTTAAATGTTTATTCTATCTTAACACACTCAAAGAAGAAGTCTCACCAATCCGACGTAGTTTAACATACGTAGAAGGTCAAAACTCGAACTTGGAACGTTTTTGTATTTTCTTTTCAAGTATGAACAGCCTGGGTATTTGTTGCAGTTTTTTCCCGTCAGGAAGAAGAAGTCAAGGGTAACAACCAGAATGGCTCCCGACTATTTAATAGCCCTTCATAATAGAATGACCACTTACCAAAGATCTTTTCGTTTTGTTGGGACAAGGCTAAGAAACAGTATTCAGACATAAACAGACAGACATAAAAGATTCCACCTCACTGCATATTTTTAATAAAAAAAGTTTTTACCTCTTCATGTCCTAGAAAAGGAATAATAAGAAATATTCATCCCTAGTATTGTTGTGAGATAATTTACTATTTCTCTATTTAATATCCTCCCACTTTTTCAAAATAATTCAATATGTAGTGTATGGCTCCATTTGTATATTGAATTTTTTGCATGTCCTTAGTGGACGACGAATATCCAAAAACAATATATATTTCTTTCCCTCTTTACAACGCGCAACTAAGTTTGCTCTTACTTGGTTCACTATCGTTTCTTCCATGAAATTGGCTCACTTACGGAAATTTCATTCAATTATATCCAATGTATTATTTCCAGCAGTAATAAATGGAAAATAAGCATCCCAAAAAGGTAAAAATAACGACAATAGCCTCGAAAAACGCCCACATGATTTCCTAAATGAAAAAAGATAATAATAACCTTGCCGGATAAATTCCTCTCATGTCAATATCTTCAAAAAGTCAAACTGCCAATTACACGTATTTGTGAAAGGATCCTCATGGAACGGTTCTCTGTAAACCTTTAAGTCGACGAAATTGGCAATTTTCAGCGTTTTCCAGCATCATTCGAAAGATAGGTTATCCAAGGTTGCTATCTGAGGTCGACGGAAAGAATATTACGAGAAGAACTTTCTTTTTTTTTGTATCGTTATTTTCGATTCTCCCCTTCTATTGAGAATAGTAGAGTAACAGCGAAAGACATGATTCCTTAAGCTCCTTTAGTGGACTTAGATAAAAAAGAAACTACAGATCAATAACTGGGAGATATGGGTTGCGATCAAAGGAGTGCAAGAGGTGGTAGGGAGGATATTGGAATTTCAAGCAATAAATGCACAAAGAAACGAAAACAGAAGCACAAATATTGGATTGGCAATGCAAAATAAAACTAGGATAGATAAATTATTAAAACTGACGGATATTACGACTGAATTAAAGGTATAATTGGAATGACTTAACGCAAAGATAGACGAATAAAGTATATGTTACTGTGCAGTTAACATGGAAACATTTTTTCATCGTTAAATAGTAATTCATATCCAGCTACTTTGGTAAAAATTTTAAAGTGTATCAAAACTTAAATTGATAAAAAATACAAACCTATGAAGTAAAGGTTTCATTTATAAAGTAAGAAACCGAAATTAGAAGGTCATTTAATTTTACATAATCCAACGACTTATTTTGCATAGACTACGCTTATTGATTAAATTCAATACAAGAGTCCCATTTATTTTATTGAATCTGTGGCCTTTAGTTTACATAAAATTAAAAACGAGGTAAAATAAACCATGCAAACAGTATTATACATCTACATACTACCCAGCGAGCCGCCACATAGGCGCGTGGCAAGGGGCGTTATGATACCAGCTGTGTCAAGATATTAAGAATAAGGTTTTGGGAGGTGAAATGGTGACGTACATTATGGGAGTGTATTCAAAGGATCTCAGACTTTATTGTGGTAGCTTATTGTGCGTGGAAAGAACAAGTTTTTGCTCCTATCTGTTCGGCAATGTATCTCTCCTATTTTATCGCATCCGTCAGATCTAGAGATGTAGTGAGGTATCATGATAATATTCTGTGTCGCTCTGAAATACACACCAGTTCTGAATTTCTCAAGCAAGCTAAGCCTAGTATGTAACTTCCGAGTCTCTATGGCGCCCCCACGTAAATCCCTCTAAAAGCTTTGAAACACTCTGTGTTCACTCGTAGCAGTTTTGAACGAAGTGCGCAACCTTTCTTTGTATTTAATTAATTTTTTTGATTAAATCTTTATGAACAAGGTCCAAAAGGCTCGCGGCATGTCTGAGGTGTTGCCCAACCAGAGAAAAGTAGCATCTCTCTTTGACTTTTTCTTTCGAGGACCTACCTATTATACGTTTAGCAAAACCTAGTCTCTTTAATGCTGTGCCACATATGTTTTGCATGTGTGCACCCCACAATATATCGGAAGTTAAGTTAATTACAAGATATAAAACTTTATCTGAGGATTTCATATTTACTCCACCCTCAGTGTAGCTTTGGCATATGAGTAATGACTCTCGCAAGAGGTGTACTGCGGTGCATTTTCTAAGATTAAATTCTAGCCCCCACTCCAGGCATCACGAATAAACGTTGCTAAGGTCCAATGACAGAACATCTAAGTCCGCGTCTTCGCTTATTTCACGGTAGATAACTGTATCGTCTGTAAATAATCTAAATTTACTGCCAACTCGAGAACTTATGTCATAAATGTACATAATGAATAAAAGAAGACCGATAACGCTTCCTTGACTTGGTATTTGACTTCCTTGGGCACTGTAGTTTTCCGGAATCCTTTTCTAGAAATGAATCTACATCGTCGGACCTCTATTATTTTGCAAATACGACGTTCCAGTCTTGATAAATCTCAACCACTCATTGGTATTTTGTTAATTTTTGTGGTTGTAAAGTTAAAATGTCGTTGCTCGGGCTCTGGAATCCCGAGGCCTCGGCGAATAGGGAACCAAGGTGCGTGAGGAAGACGTCTAAAGAACGAGACAGTGACGCTTCATTCGACTCTACCAGTCGTATTGCACCAGTAGTCACATGCTGAATCACCCTCGGTAGTCAAATACTGTTAGTAGGCTTGGAGCGAGGATCAAGCGGCGGTTGTGGCAAAGAGGCGAGGCCAAAAGAGACAGCATGACATCTCATTGCCCGGAAACAACCATCTCCTCTTTCTCGCGAAATCGGCTGTCAATAAAACGAGGAAAGGATAGGATGTCAGATAGGAATGGGGAAATAAAGTCTGTGGGAACGGGAATGACCGGCCAAAGCAGCTCGAAATGGCAGTGGCAAATAGAGGTCGTGAGTGGGAAGGAGGGCGGGAGGGACCGTTGGTCTTGGCGGGTATTGGCGAGATCCGGTATTTGTATAAAATTTCGACAGTCCGCCGCTCCAATTAGCCTGCGATAGCGGAACGTTCCATATATCTCGCAACTTACGCATTCAATAAAAGCTGGTAAATATTGGAAGGTTGTCGACACACAAATAAATAGACATAGTCACCAATTCAGCAATGAAAATAAACGGTTTAGTCGGGTACAAAGTTTGGCAACTTAAATGTTTAGAAATCGAGCTTAGATATCGAGATATATCTAAAAAATACTGGCTTAAAACTGAATATGAATGCATATTTCGAAGGGAATGATTGGGCGAGGGATCCAATTTTGGTTAAACAATTAAAAGTTGGTAATAACTTCAGCTCATTTCGATGCAAGATTTAAGGTGCTTCATTGTACCGATGATTTCAAATATATTTTCGACAAGCTGTCATCTATTCACAGCATTGGTCTTATCAAGACTTTCGAAGAGCCTGGGGACATCTCGTTAGATCAGAGAGTCAACTCACTCGATATCCCGAGATATTTTTAGCAAGATGGTGATGGTGAAGATTAAACGTTTACCAACATAAATATCTCCAAAAGATTGGAATATCTGAGGGAAACAAGGGGGAAAATTTTCATTAAAATGAAGTGATATTTGGTTGAATTATCAATCATAATTTAAGTAACTCTTTAACGCACACGAACTTAGAGGATAAGTGTTTCCCTTATAAACCTAGTGTTACGGGATTCATTTTCCGATGATACTGATAAACTCGATTAATTCTGGCTTAACTTTGTGAAAATCCATTCTAAAGAATTCAAATGCGATATGGTACTTTTTTCACAGTTTTTATTTCAGGTCGACCGGTTTCGTCACATAGGCGATATCATCAGGTGATGATGTCGCCTATGTGACGAAACCGGTTGACCTGAAATAAAAACTGTGAAAAAAGTACCATATCGCATTTGAATTCTTTAGATGATACTGATCACTATTTTATTCGAATTCTTCAAAATGCTATCCACTTCAGATGATTGTGAATTCAGGCGGATTGAACTAATATGGCTGCTTTGCCTAATTCATTGAATCGATTGAATAAATCCCCAGGAAAAAGTAAAATAGGGGACCTCACTCAAGTTTTGGGTAAAACCATTTCTTTCAGTGTGAGATCGGCTCTTGAAGGAGCTAGGCGTCGAGTTGGCTCAGTTGTCGAGCGAATGTGACCGCAATCTGGTAAATAGAGGTACATGTTTCTCTGCCTCCTGTTGTTGGACTATATTCGATTATAGAGTAATCATTTTCGTGACACTTCATAAGAATTAGGTTAACTCTGAAAAATCCGGTACTTTACGGACTTACTTGACTTTATGCATTTATTTCCCAAAAAACCATGCCAAAAAACCTTTAAGTCGCTCCAGCCTACGACCCATGATATACGCGAGACCTCTTAACCCCGTCATCAACGAGGTCGGCCGAAATAACGTCGGCTGAATGAAAAATTGTGCCTTAGTGAAAGTCTCCTAGGATTTTCAGGCATTCAGGCCAATATTTGGACATGGTAAATCCATATATTCAGCTAAATATGAATACGAAACATGATAAAAATTTACAATTATTGCCAGCATGTAATTTGACTGTCCTTAGAAAGAACGACAGATCAATAATAATACAACAGAGTATCGCCAAAGATACATTTACCAAATTAAGTTTTTTTACGTTTGAAAGCGTTTCAAGCGTAAATTAGAGGAAATCCCCATGATGGTTCTCCTGTTTGCCAGGGAATGCCATCCCTATTAAATGGGAAATGGCACGTGTATGACCAGAGAGACCTTATATTAAAAATGAGGCACTCCCTACACTTAGATCTCGTCAAAAAATCAACATTGCGTTGTTTGTGTGTTTTATCAATTATTTTTTACAATTATCATATTGTCACCACAGTAAAATCTTCGGGATCACAATAAACTTTTCGTTTTAATGGAGTTTCAAACGTACCGCGTGAAAAAATGAGTCGAGTTAAAGACTTATTTAGATAGTTTCATTTGATTACATACAATTTCAGTCACGTAAAACTATATTATTTCTCCATTATTAATGCAATATTTAATTCATGCGCCCTACAGCTGGAGAAATTAAAACGTATATATAGAATATGGTCTCTATTATGAGTAGGAAACTATCTCGCTCGCACTACCTTAAATCCCAAACCATCGTTTTGCATGGATTGCCTTTCAACATACAACATACTACGCTTGATACATATCTTTGGTCTTTCGAAAAATGTACACTGTTTTGGTACATTATATCTTTCATTACATTGTATACTTCATGAGTCCATGCGAGAATCTGTGAGCGAATATTTACTCCAATTGCTTCAACGACTTTGTCGTTTGTTTCACCATTGGGATTCGGCATATCTTTTTATGCATTGAAAATCATTTACCTTTTGCTATGGCGAGAAGTTTAACTATGCGAAAATATTGGTAACCGTCTAATTCATCCATAAGCAGCTTCAGATCCCCGTTCATGAGGGAATCGATTCCAACAGTCCAAGAAACTATGTTTAGGACGAATTTCTTCATAAAACGCCAACATACCTCGGATATGACCTCTTGATTGTGTACCAAATGAAAATATTATGAAAACATCAGCATTTGGCCCCGTGCTCGCGAAATACTCTTCTTTTTTTGCTCCTTTTTCCTGTAGATCTGCCACTTTCAATTATTCCAAGCACTTAGGCATAAATTACTAGATCCTAGTATTTTTTCAAAATTTTATAATAGTATGTTCACTTTTGAAAATAGTCTGTGTGATTCATGTGGCAATCTACCATTGAACTTAATCATTATCCGTATTTGTGAGGGAAAAGCTTAAAATAGAGCAACAACCAAAATTTAAAACCTGGCACGTTTCATCACAGCTTAAAAAATCGGCGAATTACATTAGAGTTCAAAAGAGCTTTCGTCGATGGTTTTCACCGAAGGTTAAAGAAAACATTGAAGATGTAACATGAAACCATAAGCCATTGAAACGTGTCATGTGTACCTGATAAATAGAGAGATCAATTACGCAGATGACGCACAGACAATATTGTACTCTTGAAAGACCTATTTCGATAATTTAAAGACATTTTACGAGTGCGGGTGCTGTGAAATACATGATGTTGTAGTTTACTCTTGCGGACAAAAAGTTTGTTTTTCCGCATTTCGAGAGGGAACGATTCTATAAATGAAAAGACCACTTGAAAGCAAAATTATTCTTACTAGATGGTAAAGTTATTCTGTTACTACTCAAAAATACCGTGTTATTAACTAAGGAATTGGTGCTATTAAATGAAAATTGATTTAAACATTCGTGAACCAAAAATTTATTCTGAACATTATTCCACTTGATATGCAGTAATTACCATTGCGAACGTTTTTTGACGAAAATAATTTTTAAAGATAAACATTAAAGGTAAACCTAAACGTTTTTGAGTTCTTACTAAGTCTTACCGCTTCAAAGCTATAGCTCATTAACCGCTTAGGTCTAAATCAATAATTTTCATAGGAAATTTAAAATTTTTTTCTTTTTTTATACATTTGACCTAAAATATTGTAATTTAGCCCTATGGTCATATGAAAAAGAAAATAGGCTTTTAAGGTTAACTACATTTCTTAATAATAGAATTGCAAAAGAACTGCGTCACAAAAATTATAAAAGTAAGTCTTGCACCATTACACAGATTCATTTTGTGTTACAGTATAATCTTTTACTACGTAAAGTGCAACTCTTTAGGTTTTATACAAATTTTCAAAGTAGTTATTTAAGATATCTTTGACTAATCTAATATTGTCAATATCTTTTTAAATATAATAATTATCAAATTGTTCTCTTCTGTTTGAAAATACTTAAATTGTAAGGTTCTCGCTAAATTTATCATTTTTCGCCATGAGACACTCAAGAGAGTATTTTAAAATACCCTTGAATATCCATAGAGTGAAAATTGCTTTCATTACTAGTTTGAACTTTCAAAAAAAAGGCTCAACTAGGTGGATAAAAACAAGGCGATCAAAAATGTTATTTTGACCAATATTTCGTAATTATTCTGGATAATTCAATCGGACTGACCTGAGAGCGTGAATTTTTGAGATTCATTAGAGAGACTCTTTATTCGAAGTTTATTTTATAACTCTCAAAATTTCAAGAAAAAAGAAAGAAATACAGCATTATTAATTATCTTTGGATTTATGGTTGAAATTCGCATAGTTGTGCTGAAATACCTATTTGAGGCTTTAACTTATTTGTTACATATTGTACGCTGAAAAGTGTGTATTCTAGGCTTTTTGCTGAAATTTCATGATGATAGCATTTAGTTGGGCAAGAGATAATTTGTTATGCTTCGGAGAAATTAAAGAAAGGACAATCCACCACATTTTAGACATGTGCATCTGCACCTTCTCAGTGTTTTTTATCAACTCCATAGAGCCCACTATCGCAAGAAGACACATTGTGTGGAAAGTTTCTTGAAAAGCTGAGCCATAAATATCAGACAATGGTATCATTAGAAAGATGAGATCTTCTTTATCACCAAGAGACCTCACTCATTGAAACTGTTATGCTAAGTTCAAACTACCTTCAGCTATGGTTTGAACGCTGGATATTTTCAGGTCAATAATTTCTAATATTCTATGCCATTACGTCAGTCTTCTTTCCATGAAATGCAATGCATCGATGAATTCATTTCGATTCTATTCTCGAGCAGCTGCTGGGTTACGAAACAGGAGACACTCATATATTGTTTTCTATACACAGCCGTAATCTTTTAGGCTATATTATTATACATGCGTCCTTACTTTGGTTTAATTTATCTCCCAGATGAAATAGATAGCTATCGAATAGCAAGTAATGAATAATTATCAAGTAACAAAAAGTCCTTACTCATCACCATTGGAAATTCAAATTTCTAAGATTCGATAAAAATATTAAAGCATGATTTTTGTTGAAATAAATAGGTTAAGTAGAGGTTATTTTTCCTTAAAAAATGTATTTAAATGAAACATGAATCTTTACTGTGCTTATTTTTATTTAGCATTCTTTATAAATAATGAATATTTCAATGAAATTTTTTGTTACGTGTTATACAATTTTTGTATAATGTCACCATTTATTCCTTTCTGTCCACGGTCAAAAAGTTTAAAAAATATGTATACCCTTGTGATAACTTATTATATTCCCCTTGACCAGGCTATAAATATTTAGAAGTTTTGCGAGAATGATCCAACTATTCCGAAATACGCGCCCTCCTTTTCCACCATCCTTCCATCTCTCATCCACTCCCTCCCGATTTCGTCAAACCACGGTAATCCGACGTCGATTGGGTTGTAATCGCTGTTAAATAACGCGAGGGCACAGTGCGCAGCCGGGAGGCACGGGAGAGTGGAGGCGGTGGAGCGGGAAAGGAGGGAACGAATAAGGTAGTAATCGGAGAGGGAGGGATCGGGGGGGGCGATTGAGGGGGGGTGGGGTCGGGTTGGCGCATCTCGGAGATTTTGTCGTCTGGCGGGCGTTGGCAAGGCGAGGGAGTTGGCAAGGAGAGGGGGGGAGTGAAACGGGATAGTTGACAGCGCCATAAAGAGGCAAATCCTCTTTCGCTGGGAATTTCGGGAGGCTTATCCTTTTTCGTGGAAGGGATGCGATGTGGGAGAGTAGGGATGACGGGGTGCGTTTTTGGGGGGCGCGGGGAGGCAGAGGGGGAGGAGACGAGCATCCAAGGCGATAGAGAGAGAGAGAACGATGGAAGCGTCACAGGGGATCAGAGAGAGATGGGAGGGAAGTGATGTCCTTCTATAGACACGCATGAATCGGGATTTTTTTGGCTTTGCATTAACAATGATCGAAGATTATAAAAATATTCTCAGAATTGCTTCATGGAATTGTTTGTTTGGATAAATTGGTGAATGGTAGCATACTATATCAAACTAAATTCTCTGAAACAGTCTTGAGAAAAAAATAATTGTGTTATTCATGCATATTAAACTTTTTCCACATTTTTTTTCTAAAAACATGTTCCCTAAATCGTGTTATTTATTACGTTCAATAAATTATACTCGCCAAATCAACCTGAGGTCTCATTATAAGACCCGATCATTATCCTGATAACTCACCGCTGAAATGTAACGGTACATTAAATACCTATAATACTCCTTATGTGGATGGGTTAAAAAATATCAAATAATAGTAATTAGAGTTGAAAATGCATGTACATTTTCACATCTTTGGCAAAGTAGTATGTTTTCATTAAAAATGTTCTTCAAACGCTTGTTTTCCTACTATGTAGGTGGTATTTCACTCGGATGAATAAATTTTGGAGATCCAGTTCTGTTCTGTTCTGTTGAATTTGGATTTTTATCCCGTGGCTGGAAAGTGACATTCACTTCGTCGATAACACTCAATTAGCCTCTGGTCATTGATTGGACAGACATAAGATTCATTAAAGAGCTTTACGAAGGGCATATAGTAGATGTGGAACTAGTGGGTAAAGAAGAAACCCAGGAAATCAGCATTTGAATGAGAGAAAGACAGCTTGTTGCATGTCTCCAGCACTATTCAATAGCTACAGTGAAGAATTAATTGAAGAAGCCATAGAGGAGGAATCCTTGGTTTGACTTTTAGCCCTGGAAGGCTGGGTTAAAAAAAGGGTCTAGCAGTAAAATGTTGCCAAAAAAATTACAACCCCCTTTTCCTTGATGAAAATATGATACCGCTACAACTATGCAAATAGCTGATATTCCGTAAATACAAACTTTATTTTATGGATTTTGGCCATCTTTTCGGGGTTTGGGACCGATATGCGACGGGCAGCAACATACGAGCGAAAGGAGCGCCAGGCCTCTCATTAGGAGGGGACGTTTGATGACTGATTTTCCAGCTTCCTTTTGTTTGTCACCCGTTCTCCCCACAAGAGAATGATCAGCATCAAATTTGTAGAAAATTTTGTTTACCTTCCAAATTTTTAATTTTTGTGTCCGTAACTCCTGCCAAAAAATTGTTATGTTGAAAAAACTGCGCAAAAGTTGAAAATTTGCTATATTTTCATCATTTAAAGAGTTGTCCCGTCAGAATTGTTGTTGGCAAACATCTAATTAGGGTTTATCAGTTCAATAGACATAGAGATACCATAAATAATCTTTCCAACGCATTTTTATAGCTAAACCCCAAGGGTGCTGGGTTACTAAGGAAGAGATTTGCAAAATGTTTTATTTGGAGTTTAGTGATTTATGGAGCAGACACATGGACAAGTCAAGAGGACAGATATTTAGAGGGATTTGCAATGTGACTAAGGAAAAGAATGGAAATGATCAAATTGTGTGATAAAGTGAGAAACTAGGAAGTGATGGAAAGATAAAATGAGAAGAGGAACATTGGTGTGAGAACAACAAGGAAGAGGGAAGTGAGCTGGATGGGACACGTTCTAATGAAAGGCTACCCACTGAGAAAAATATATGAAGGAAAGATCTAGGGGAAAAAGAGTGAGAAAGACGGAAATATAATATGTTGTCGGATATAAGAATGGGCAGTAGTAACGAAGACCTGAAAGGAGGCAGAATAGAACAGCAGAGCATGAAGGGATCAGCTCAGATAAAACCTGACATTCACCCTAGAAGGAAGAGAGCTTGGGGTATTGCAGCATGGAAGTCTCGTACACTTGTAAGCGAACTGCTTGATGGAATCTTTTTATAAGTACTCCTGCATTATTTCCACTTTCTCTTCGTTACCAGAGTCAAATTCTATTCCTGAAATGCGCTTGATGGCCAAGTTAAACAGTTATACTGGTGGTGTGAAATGCACAGAGGAAAAAATCATTCGCCTGGACTGGGAATCGACCCCAGATCCCTCAATTTCGCGCCAACTACTTAAGCTACTCAGGCGTCCTCTTCCACTGTGAATCTCATGGGGGCTTTAAGAAGCAAGTTGTCCGCACAGGTACCGTGCATGCAATGCCAGAGGTACACGTACGCGAGCGCTAAGAACTTAAAACACAAAGGTGTTTACTTTTGTCATTTTCAAAGAACTACGGAACTAGCCGCGCAGTAACTTTAGCGGAGTCACCCGCTAGTGGTCACACACTTGTGAAAAATTAACACAACTGTGTGATTGAAAAGTTATACTGGTGTTTGGATTTTATTCGCGAACGGCAGAATGTAAGTCTGCGTCATCTTGCAGATAACGCTAGCCAGGCATAATGAAATCCACATGCCAGTCAACAAGGGACCGCGGAGCACAATTACAAATTGGCTGGCGTGTCCTTCCACATCCAACATGTAGCATGGATTTGGCTCCTTCAAACTTCCTTTCATTGAGCGATTGAAAACAACTGATTATGAAATATTTCAGCCACAATAACACTATTAAAACAGCTACAAAAAAGTGATTACGAAGTACTAAAGCTGATATATTACGAGCGAAACATGCGGGCTCTCGTTCTGGATAAAATGTGTAACAAAAGCTGACTGCTTTTTTGACTGCTTATGTAATTTTATAAGGTAATAAGTCCTATTTTACAAAGGAAATTCGAGCGGCTTATTCTATTTTGAGGTAGAGTTCGGGCGTTAAGACGAGCATTCAACATGACAGAGGAGGCAGCATCACGTAAGATTACAGGAAGACGGGAGAGCATTAAAGTGTCTGAGGAGTGCATTTATCGAGACACTGTGCCTCTAAATCAAAATATTCCTTGTTTTAAACTTTGTTTCGTTGCGTCAAAGACTCGTCTTTAAACGTTGAGCCAACCAACGAAATAGTGTAACCTACATAACCACGTACTCTGAGCTGAGAATTTTTATCGGATTTAATGAAAATATTCAATGATATGACATTATCAGCCACAGTATTTTCTATATTAATAAGAACAATACACAATTTTTTCAACAATGTGTTTCCAGGTTATATGTCGGTAGAGAATAAGGTATAGGAGAGTGGAGGGATGTCTTTCAAGAGAAATACATGGATCGTGACATTTTTGGTAATGCAAAATAATGGCCACTATTTCATCGCCATTTTCTTCTAGTATCACCATTTCGTCACCAAACTTTATATCTGCCGTTGCAATCGTTTTAATTCCCATTTCAGACGCTGTATTCCGTACATCCAATTACTGAGGGTCCGATAAACATAGCCAATAGTACCATACTTCCACCCGCAGTATTTCTTGGAGATATTTGGTTAATGATCTATAGTTTGAACGCGGTACTTCACGTCGGGTCACCAAAATCATTCGTACTAAAGTATGATAACATAAATTTGGGGTGCCTCGTTAAGTGTATTACCGTCAATGGCACGTGTAATTAGTTCCTTTTAGTCACTCTTATCACGTTCCGTAACTCGTGAATTCCGTAGAGTTCGCAGATCAGGAAATTCGTAGTGATTCATTCATATGCGAGAAGGACTTTCTCCAATAATTGATTTCCGATGATAGCCGCTTCCATGGAAAGGCGTTGCTTCATCTCCATATTCTTCTCACAAGACGATTAAAAGGTTTACGGTGTGAATTCAGAACCCTATCGATGATATTAAATTTATCTATTTGATATAGGGTTGCCAGGTTTTCTAACTGAAAATAAGGGAGACGCTGAAATTTGCTACCACGTTATACGATGTAGGATTTAACACTATACTATCGGATGTTTTCCATAGTATTTCAAATTTTAGCTCTGATGAGTACAATGGGATTCCAGTTCTAGAACCTAGTGCCAACAAACTTACATCCGTGAACATTTGATTATATGCTTGTAAAAATAATTTAATATTGGCAGCTATGATGCCAATGTACAGTTCAATATATCGCTCAGAATATTTCGATAATCGAAGTTGAATCGTTAAAAATCAAAAAAATATTGCACTTAAACCACACAATATTATATTAGAATGAAATACGGGAGAAATGCTCTTAAATACATGAGACGCGAGATTGAAAAAAATAAGGTAAAAATACGTGAAAACCCGGGAAATACGGGAGACCTGGCAACCCTATTTTGATATATGGACACAAACGTCTTTTAGGACACGTTGCAAACTTGATTTGCAAAACCACTACTTCTATTAATCAATTCATTTTCAAATTGTATCTCACCACTTACGAAGAAAACTTTTTTTATATCTAAATCCATGCCTCAAAATTATTTTCCTCAACCTCTCTTACTCGAAAATAACAATCCGTCGATATTTCCTCAAAGGAGTTAATGCGTCATGAAAGAGAAGAATGATCAGGTTTAACCCTAGATTCATGTCGAAACGCATTAACAGTGACTGTAAATAAATGAGCGCAGTAGAGTTAAATTTCAACCAGTAATTTTACAGTAAACACGTACAATTGGCTTCATTCCCATCTCTACAAAACTGCAGGGATGATTACTACTATAACAATAAATGAATCGGGCACAGGACGAAACAAACAGTAGTACCAAAACTAAATTATATCCTTCACCATACCATTATCTTACACCATTGATCCCTAAAGCCTTCCGGCACGACTCGTTCACCATGTAGCTAAGGCACACAGCTGGGATTATTTTCATGATGTTAGCAAATAGACCTCGGTAAAGACCGGAAAATCCATCTTGTAGCACAATTGCTCGAAAAACACCAGTCATCGTCATTTCTTTCGCATGCTCGGAGTTCAGCAGCATCTCTAAAATCAAAATAGAAGTATTTTTTTAATTCAGTTGCCTATTTATATTTATTTTCTTTATACTGAGGTGTATTTACTTAAAGTAGGCTTATTACCATAAACTAATGGGTTCGCAACATGACAAAAATTATTGGGGTGAGTGCACTGCTATAATTTTACTTTCACTGTCCAGCTTTCTTCATGTACTCAGCCCTCGGTAAGATTACAGCCGAAAATCGAAAAAATTACTTTTATTTCCTTTAAAATGAATACCGCGTCAATTTATTTTATTTTATGTCGCTATACTAAATCGATGCTTCCACTGATGACTACAAAATAAGATATGATGCTCACATTACTGACAAGCTGATTGGATGTATAAAAAGTGATAATAATAATTACAATATTCCATACCTGTAAGTGGTAAGCACTCCACACTACAGTAAACACGTCAAAAGGCGACACAAAAGCCAGAAAATTTCGCTTAAGGAAATAAATCCGAATAAATTTAACATATACCATTTTGAAGGAATTTCTGGTAGGAGGGTGATAAATTATTACGTAATGTTTTCTGAATCATGATTATTCCCGATGATATATCTGCCCGGACATTAGCAGGTGAAAATGATTTGGGTTCGTTGCATCCTCGTAGTCCAGAATCTGAAACCTGTTTTCAAGTTTGAGCTTGAGTTCTTCAGCTACACGGTTGTCTGTGAGTTTTAGATTGAGTGCAGAATAATATGAGGGGCTGGACCAGGGGGGTTGTGTCCCGAAGGAAGCGTTGAAAATAAACTCAGAAGGGAGACGATCCCGGGGAAGACCACAACAAGCTTGGTGGATTAGGTTAAGGTCAGCCGATTTGAAGAAGGTAGGACGTGCAGCCTAGGACAACCAGAATGAGATAATCAGAAATAGCTACCAAAGCGAAACACTGCCAGAGGATTTCCAAAGGAGCGTAATGATTGCGATACCGAAGAAGACAAAAACTGAGAAATGCGAGGAGCACCGAACCTTAAGTCTAGTGTCACACACATCAAAATTACTCACGCGAATAACATGCCGAGTAATGGAAAGGAAAATTGAAGAAAACCTTTTGTAAAGCCAGTTTGGATTTAGAAAGAACAGGGGTAACTGGGAATACTCTGACTGAGAGTAATGGTAGAGAAAACAATGCATAAGAACAAGCCATTATATGTCGCATTCGTGGACCTGGATAAAGCCTTCGACAAAGATAAGTGGAACAAGATGTTCAAATATCTGGGAAAACTCGGAATGGATTACGATGACAGAAGAATAATCTGCCAAATATACAGGATGCAAGTCGCCACAATGCGAATGAGAGACAGAAATCAGATAGAAGCTAAAATTAACAAAGGAGGACTACAAGGACGCAACCTCTCACCAGCACTGTTCAAAATCTACTTGGAGGAAGCCATTAGAGAAGTATAAGAAATGGGACTGAGCAGGATTAAGAAAAACGGAGAAGAAATAAACATGCTCCGATTCGCAGATGATGTGGCTGTCATAGGTCGACAGTCTGATCTCAAAATTGAGCTGATCTTAAAAGAAATGGACCAAGTTCTCCAAGAATACAACATGAAAATAAGACGAAGATTCAAATCCTAGTGTGCAGAAGAGAAGCTGAATGTAGAAGTCACCATAAGATATTAGAGCAAGTGGATTCCTTCATCAATCTCGGAAGTACCATCACGTAGGGCGGAAGAAGTACAACGGACATCAAGCGGAGAATAGCCCAATCTAAGAAGGAGTCCATGGGAAAAACACTACTGCTATGCTCAAAGAAGGTAAGTCTACAACCCAGGAACCACTATGTGTAAACATTCGTGTGAAGCGTAGCACTTCATGGATCGGAAGCATGGGCATTGGAAAAGCTGACCAGATAAGACTAGATCCTTCGAAACCTGGTGCTGATGAAGATAAAATAGACGGACAAAATAAGAAACGATGAAGAGCACAGAAGAGTAGAGGAGGGAAGGACCATATGGAAGACCATACAGAAAAGAAGAACAAGATGGATTGGACACACCCTGAGACACTACGGATTTGTGAAGAACATTGAAGTGTGAAGTGAGTGAATTATGAAGAACAAAAACAGTGAAGGCAAAATAGAGGGGAAAAACCCCAAGAGTAAGATCAGGGAATAAGTTCATGGACCAAATAAAGAGAAAAGTACATAGGAAGAGGTACCAGGAGGTAAGGGAACTAGCATTAGATAGGGAAGGGTGGAGGGCTACAGTCAACCAATCTTAGGATTGAACGACCAATGAATGATGAAATATCAACTCAGATATAAATGCCCTTGAGAGCAATAGTAAATAAACAAGCTCTGGAAGTATAGCTGGGATAGCTATCCTATGCTGCATCAGGGAAAGTTGTCTCCTCATCACAAATTTTTTTGTTACGACTGCTTAGTGTTTTCGGAAACATCGGTCGGTCTAAAGGGGTCCAGCCCCAAAATAAGTCTTCAGATGAGAGTTATCTGCATATTTTATACTACCTTTAACACGAAAACGGCAAGAAATGAGGAAGAAGAGCTGCTTAAACCCAAAAATAAAAAAAAAATAGCAGACATTGAAACCCCAAGGAATATAAGTTAAGTTTATTGAAGCACTAAATTTTCTGCTGAGGATATTTTGCAAAAGTGAAGCCTAAGATTAAAACGAGATTTTCACTTAAGGTCGTATTTCTTGGCTCTTTTTGGTGAGTAACTATATGATGGAGGTTATGAAATGGTTAACGGTGAAAAAGGCAAATTATTTGTTTTTACCTTTAGCCTGGAACCTGGTTTTTACAAGTGCAAAGGGATAAGACACGAGGAGTCCGCAAATATTGCTCAGCGCAGCGCAACCACCGTAAATCAGGAGGCCAGGGTGCTCAACACCTTCATGTTTCCGTAGGTAATGGATTTTTATCGTCTGAAAAAAAATAAAATTCATTTTGAAATTTCACTCCGGAGAAACTGCAAATCATGAAGATTTGAGGCAAAATATTAAGACGATGGTTCCAAAATTGTCATGAGGAAATACGTCTGAGCTAAACATAATCAGCAGGAATAAATTTATTTGGACAAACAGTTTATTTACACGGGTAGAATTCTGGGGGAAATGAGGTGAACGTTGAGGGTTTAAGAAGAGATTATTGCGAGAAAAAGAGGCGTTCCTAACGGGAAAGCAGTGATTCCGAGCCAAGATGCTAAGATACGAGACAAGTAACGGAGCGAGAGAGATGGGAGTCATTAAACTCGGCAAAATTATAAAAATGGTTAGATTTGATGATGACCAGGCATTTTAGGAGATAATTACCTCATAGGTTACAGCCATTAGTCAAAGCTCCGAAATCAGTGCAATAGATGTTGCGCAACGATCACCCCAGGGAGAAGAAATAATGAAATTTCTCAGATGAAAAAAATTAAATTAATCACAAAAATATGAGAGAATGCAGAAATTTGTCGTCCGTACAGTATTTTGGTCGTAAATAAACGTAACACAAAGGATATTAGGACAAGAGTTGTGTTTGACGTAGGGGCATTGAGTAGCAGAATAGAACATACGACAGGAGCACAGAACAAAGATGCTGAGAAGCAGCAGGTGGGGAGATTTATTTCATCTTTGGCGTTAAATGGAAGAGAAACGAGGACTATTGGGAAAGAGTGTGAGAACAAACCGCGGGGCTTTTAAATGCGAATGATGATGAAGTTCAAGGATCAATGGACAGAAAATAAGATGAACAAGAGGCATTTTAGTGGAGGGAATGAGGTAATTGAATGAGATTAGGACGCGGCAGAGCAAATTGTTAGTAGTTGGCGAAAGTAACAAGAAAGAAATGAATGCTGAATACAGTTAAAATGTTGGGCAAAAGGGGAAATGGAGGTTAAAAATTATAATATTGCAAAGAATATCAATGGATAGAACGAAGAGAAGTGGGTAGTAGTTTAAGCTTAAAAGAGAAACAGTTTAGCGAAGATGATACTTGAAAATTGGAATTCTAAGTAGATACAACGTTCCATAAGAAAACTTTTAATCATAATATCATTCCGCTGAAGGGCATATAGAAACATCCTTAACCCTCTATACACCGATTTTTTTTGCCCACCATATGCAGTCATTTCACATGTTACCCCACTCGTGAGAGGATCAGGAACTAAAAGTCACGAATGAGAGATATTTTCTTTGCCAAGCTGTACAATTGACGTCACAAAGGCATATAATTAGAGACAACTTAAAAAAATATAATTAGAGACAAAAAATAAACTCTTCTCCATGTTACCTCCAGGTCAATTAACGTGATAGAGGGTTAAATACAATCTATGTAAGGGATTAACTTTTCTTTAGTGCCCAGTCACAAGTGACCGTATTGTCTAAAGGCTTGCGTGTTGCGAGATGCAGCGGAAGGTGAATCGTCTAAATTCATTCAATACTCGATAGGGGACCGAAAACCTCGTATTTGAGGGAGAGCTGCTTGATAATTATTCTTTCAGCCTCGCTCGTCATGCCGTTTTATTAAGTATTATGAACCTATTATCATCCGTGAACTCTCATTCTAGAGAATGAAGCTTCCAAATTTGAGCATTGATACGCTTCTTCAACAAATGCACCGCAATTTACATCGATGACCTTTTGACTCCGTTACAAAATAGATATGGTGGCCTCACGACAGTCAATTTCCGGCTTTGAAAAGATAGCTTAAGGTATGTTATGACATATCTGCGTGTTAAATAGGCCCTGGGGGTACCGACATTGTACTCCATTCAAATATTCAGCGAGTGGTTGCTGTAGCTCCAGAAATGTCATAAAATTTTAAAAACACTGTCACTTTGTGGTTACCCTTTTAAATTCATAGAAGAAAAAGATTTCATATTCTCATACTATTCTAGTAAATGTTTACTTAAGCTTATTATTTATTAACTTCTTCGTCAGGAGTCATATTAAACTGCAATATTCAGCTGATTATAAGATATTATCTTCATTTCTAAGCCCATGGTTTTCAAGAGAGTCATTTATTTTCAATATGTTTCTTTATATAAATTTCTGTTTCATTGAATTAAGAAGAAAGTAAAAAGCCGAATTAACATTTTTTAGTGATGTGAAGGCTGGTTTACTAATAAGGGCAGTATTTACATCACTTTAAAGGAAAATGAGTTGGATAAGTAACTCAGAATAAGCAATTAGAGGGTTGAAAAGGAATTATTTCAACCATACACTCAGTTACACCATGATTCGCAACAAATATAAGGGAAGTTGCCCAATTTGAGGTCTCCTTGGACATATTTCGAGAGTTGATTTCCATTTTTCTTACCTCATACGTTGCTAAATCAATTCCGGCATATGGTATGACCCCCAATATATTTGGCAAGTAACCACGGTAGAAAAATCTAAAGCCTTCCCGCCGCGTAATTTGTTCTACTGCGTTCACCAAGCCCGAATACTGGTCAGTGCGCCTCAGCGTTAATCTTGTTTTCAAAGCCTTGAAAATGAAAAATAAATAATATTGAAAGAAACTGTCACGAACAAAAAGATTAAAACTATTCTGATGTGCATTATATATCAGTTTTTAATAATTGGCACACAAAATTTGGGAAGGCCGGTAGTTATTTTCGATCCTTTCCACAGATGGTAAAAATTTACCTCTATGGGGTAGATGATACTTTGGCTTGCGCATCCAGCCAATGAGCCAGCAACAACTCTGCCGGTAGTAGTTATTCCATTGTCTGTGTAGTATTCTATTATTGATTTTATTTCCTCGTACGCCATGAATTTAATTGCCGTGTCTGGTATCGTTTTCATGACATTTATTGAGTTGCCGCGCCAAAGTCCTTTGACGCCACCCTCTTGGATCAAATCACGTAGGCACGAACGGAGACTTGCATACTTGGTATTCACCTAGAAAGGGATTAAATAATTCCTGTAAACAATTTTCTACAAGACAGCTAACATCACAGGTATATACAAACGGGTTGCTCAGCTGAGCCATGACATGGACCAAACTCTATCTGTGCTATAAGTTCGCATGAATACCATTCACATCATGGCAGCAGATAGAAGCAGACCAGTTCCCTGCAACTTCCCTCGCAAACATGGCCTCTTGATGTTTAGATCAGCCATTGGGTGTCGATTGCTAGTTCTCCACTCGTCCGATACCCTGCGAGTCAACATGTAGCAACATGTCGATCTCAACTGCGATAAATTTTATAAAAATGATAAATAAGGTTAAATTGCTGCTTACTAAATACCTGAATATTACTGAACTAGCTAGAACGGCCACCTTCGGTGGCAGTTAAGCCCGCGTTTGTAAAGTAATCAAACCGCTAACTGCCTTTCTTTAAATACGTATTTTGTTTAACCTATTCATTCAAAATGTTTAGCAAATTCCATTAAGTATCGCCGGAAACCACCGATTTTTAATAGGTAGTCAACAAAAAGTCGAATTTCCTAGTTTCAACGCCTAAAAATCGAACATATTAAGACTTCTCATTAATTCTTCATTATAACTTCTTAATTAATTAATTTTACTCACATTGCATCACCTTTAGCTTTGAAATACTGAAAAATTCGTCAGGTTGGACTCGATGCGACGACTCTCCGATTGTTTCTCGGGAATGCTTCACCACTATTCTAACTCGATTCACGGTTTATAGTGAATGAAGTGGTAACCATGATTCATGGATCCATGGAAAAGCGAGTTAAAGAAAAGCATGTAAAAACAGACTAAACCCATATCCTAAACCTCGAGAGTCAAAAGCAATCGGGCGGAGATCGAACCTTCGATGCACATGCTCCAGCACAATCACACTAATCACTCCACCACCTACGCTCTGGCCATCTCACTCTTCCTCGACTTCTAATTCCTATGCATAAATCAGGTTCTGCTAGATCTCGGTAACCTGCAACTTTGTATGTGAACTTCCAAAAATCGTCCACCCTACGGCTCATCTATCAAAAAATCACTATAAACATTGACTCATTCGCTGCATCTCAAGTCTGTGCACAATCAACACCCAAATAATATTATGGATGCGGATTTTGAAAAATTCTAAAATGTTATTGAATTCGGGAGTTTTCGAGGCCAAATTGCCATGTTACTGAACTTCGTAAAATAGTTTTTCACGCATTTTCAATGTAGCTGACAAGACCGTTTCTGATATTTTACATCATTGACACGATCTCTAGAAATTATGTAAATTAAGGAGCAACAATTATGAATTCTCGTGTGTGGAGGTCTTCTGTGGAAAATCACTGTTTTTACTATTCCTCAGACTAATCGTTAAAAGTTAAAGTGTAAATGTGTGGACTGCATTACGAGAGGGGAAGGATGGCGAGAATCCCGACGTTGACATTAGCCTAGTCTTAACGTAGTGCAAATCTCTACCTCAGGGTCGTTTAGCCCGAGAATCACCGTTGGTCACTGGTCAAGCTCCGTTTTTACAACATCCACACGGATTCCAACAACATTGGGCGCGTTCCGAAATTCACTGCCAGCACTGTCAGTGCTGCCAAAGCGTTCCGTAATCAACTGGCAGTACTGCGCAGTGACCAATGACGTCAGTCAATTGATGACGTCGCCTGCTGTGGATTCTACTGCAGCTACTGCTGCCCATGGGCAGCAGTCGCGGCAGCGAAGCAGACAACTGGCGGGAGTTTTAATCGCATTCAATTTAATGCGCAATGAACTCCATGATGGAAGTGATCATAAATGATTCCGGAGAAGATATAGATATCATTGCATCGCAGGAAGAAGTGGGAAGGGCGATGAAAGGTGAGATAAGTATAATTATTCATACTTACAATTAAATGAAAAACTTTGAATATTATTTTTAAAATAATATTGTTCCAAGTGTGTAGCAAGTGATAAGTACTTGAATATTTATGATACATGGTTATCCGCTTGATCTTATGGAGATGAAAACAACGTACGTAACTCCTATAATTCTCAAATTGAAAAAGAGTTACTGCGCTTTCAGTGATTAAAACATTTTTTCACGTATATATTCGAGTCTCTTTCACTGTAGATATCTTCGATGAACGCCTGCTACACAGCAGTATCGGCTGAATATTGGAAATACGCGTATTCAATATGTGGTTATTGTCTTTCCATTCCTCGTGTTTTATGCAGTTAATGATCCTGGAGATTCAGTACTCTTTAAACAATTGCGAAAACTAGTGGATTTTCAGTGATCCTGCACCATTATTAAAATAGAAACGATTCCATAAATTAAGGGAAAATGAACATTGCTGATGCTTAGTTTTGTATTTAATGCTTGAATTATATAATGTGGGAGCTGCCTCAAGTTTATCTTCTACTTTCGCCTGTAATCAATACCTTAAGTTTACCCGGTACTTTTTTAATCTTTCACGCGACTCCGATAGTGGTGATCGTAAATTTCCCGCGAAATGGGTGGCAGCAGCTGCTGCCGGCCGTTCCGAATTTGCTGCTTTTGCCACAGCGGCAGTACCTACTGTATTCCGTTCCGATTTTCGGCAGCACTGGCAGTGAATTTCGGATCGCACCCATTGGTGTTGTACAGCAGTAACTCTGTGCTGCCCTCACCAGGATTATCATCTAACAAGCGAAAAGCATGCACATAATTTTGAACGAAATTAGAATTCCCGCATCCATCATACCTTTTGCGGTATCCGGAATGGTTTCAAAAGCAAATTAAAACCATGTTTACCAAACACAGTAACATCACGCTATTACCCATTTTGTTCCTTCTCTTGAGTACCGCGCTACATACTTCCGGTTCCTTTCCCAAAAGTTCTGTATTAGGACTGGTTATACAGAACTTTACCATCCCCGATATCCCAGCGCCAACCGAGGTAAGGTTGGCAGCGTTAAGAACTACGAGTCACAGCCGCACAGACATGCAATCCCGCTGCGGAGTAGCAACGTCGCACATTGTGGTCGAGCCTTTTTTTCCGGTCAAAAGTCGGTAAGCTCTTTTACTTACGTCTAACTCCATGAATTTCATTTTACATGAGTTGCTTTAGTTTTATGCACATGCCTAAAGAGTAATTGTGATATTTTTCTCGCTATGAGTGGAGAGACAGGTGTCTTTATCATTAATTTGCGCTAAAAAAATCATGAAAATAAGCGCCTGATAAGTATGCTCGCGCAAGAATCATAGGTAATCTGCTGTTGGTTAACTATACATTTTAGTAACCTCTCCAAAACCCGAAATTAGTTCAGGGATTTTATTTACCTCGCATAGAGTCAATATAATTATTACATAATTATAATCGTAATATTATGTACGATTTTTCGTATACAATTTAAAATGATTTATAACTATCCTTGATTCTGGTATTCAAATGTTAATCTACATAACTGGATTCGTGAGGGTCCACATGCATAGATGTTGAGTTTACGTTCCGTTGGGGACTATTGGAGGCCTAGCACTTCACCAGGAGTATAATCTGTTTCTTTGTGAGGTGAACTTCTAATTGATGTAATCAGATAGTTGGACTGAATGAGGGTCAGATGAAGTGAATTCGTGTAGGATTTACCCGCGGATGTTTTTCGGGTCTCAATCATTTGTATTCCTGTCTCAATCATTTGCCGTCCTTGTTCCTTGATCCCTGCGCTTCCTCAGAAAAGTCAAAGTTGCTCAGAAAACAGGAAGAGGCGCAGCCATTATTATAACGGCTACATCTAACATTAATTTGAGCTAGTTTATTGCTATAATGAATAGTGGATAGAGTGATACAAACTCTTTTGCCGTCCTTGAAGTGTGCTCTCAAAATTTTATGATATTTATTTCCCATGGAGTGGATATAGCCCTCAGTATCATAGAAATTTGATGAATTAGGTCCTCAATAAAGTCCATTTAAAAGTTTGATCATCAAAGAATCAACGTGTCTCGTTGGTGTAATTTGGTGTTCCAAAACCTTGAGTCGGACGATCGACCACCGAGCCAATTGTTTTTCTGAGCGCTGTTTGAAGTTTTGCTTTTCTCTCACTCACGTGTATATCTCTTTTCCTCGTTAGCTTTCCATATCTTACCATCTAACTTATATGCAATGCGGAGCAATCATTCAAAAAGCCCTTATTCTTAAATACTTAGGAGAAATTCCGATATTTCATGCATTAGAATTAATGTCTCTTTGAATGAATCTGTCAATAACGTTCATTTCACGCAGTTTGGTTCTCACAATTCTGCGTACACGCAGTGTTGGTTAAAACATTGTACACTTTTCCATCATTTGAACATCATCATGATAGCCGCGTGATGCCAATCATAATTATTATGTGAAAATAATTACGAAGTTCTCCAGCTCTTTAAGAAATCCCAACTATACCTTAGACTATGCTAACCTTGGTGTTCCCATTAGAAACAAAGTTTTACGTTGGATGTTGGGATATGAACTTGATAGTTCACAAAACCCAGGACCACAACAGGCATCGCAAAACCTAGTGACGCTCCTCTGCGAAAAGCGAAGCATATGATGGTGGTATGGAGGTGAGTGTGGGGACGCCCATCAGAGGTCCTCATGAGAGACCTCCGCTTATTCATGGGATAGTAAAACTTGGTGGCTCTCGTCTGTGAATCACATATTATCAGGCACACGACAGCATACAAATAAAGCGAATAACACGCTTATTGTCCCTCCTAAGGTCCCTCCACGTGTCCCTCGCCACCTAAGCCCTCTCATCAACGCTAAATTTAAATCTACTGACCTCAAACTCTCCACAAGCGAATGCCACCAAGTCTTGTCACGCCCATACCCGCTCACTCACGCTCGATTCATCCTCCCTGACCTCAATCTCTCCGGAAAAAATTGCCAACAAGTTATGCGACCCCTATGTGCTGAAATACAGTTGTAATCGGGATAAATGATAGTCTTACCTGCAGAAACACTTTCAGGCGGTCCAATGGAGCCGTTATAGTTCGAGAGACTCCACCAGCTATGCCTCCGGCCAGCAGGTATTTCCAAAGAGTTCCCACACTCAATCCTGTCCTTACAGCGCTGTCAGCGATGTTCCCATCTCCATTCTGAAGTTGCTGCAATGGAAATATTATCTTCAGAGACAGCCTTAACCACTGCAGGAAGCTTGAGACTCAGCTTACTCCGTCGCTCCTCGAAGCAATAGCACCTCTCTGCTCATACTCGACCGCCCTCGAACTTCCAACTGCCTCAGCGGCAAGAGGATAAAATACGCCAGCAAGAGCTCTGCTGCACGCCAGACTCAAACTGAAACCAGACTTGAGCCCCCAACTCAAACCTGAGGTGCAATGGTTTGGGGATCAACAGGCATAAGAGGTTCGAAAAGAAATGGAGCCGATATTCCACTTGATTCGTAACGCCGATTCGGCCATTGCAGTCGGCACTCCCACTGGCGTACGCTCCCGGAGCTCCAATGCTCGCGTTTGATTTTCATCCATTTGTAAACTCACGGAAAATAGGATGTCTTGTGACTGCTAGGCCGCGCCTAATGGACATGAAACTTCCCATTCACCCGTGTTCTTGCTTCACCTTCGCCCATGCGCGTTTACGGCCATGCCTCCCTCGTTTTGATTTTAACATCCTTAGAACAGACGGAAGTCATGAAAGCAGTGCCTGCCAGAGGCAAGTGATGGAAGGAAACTCTTCTGAGGCTTTTCGGCCGGCCTCGGGCCGTCTGCGACGCAGAGCCGGGAGATAACGGACGAGCGAATTCGGCAGTTCCAAAAGTCAGTGTACATAAATCGAAATTAGGGGTAAACATTGAGCTGAACAGCGAGTTTTTCCATTCCCTCTACTATACACTGGCACCTTAAGCCGGCTGAGTCTATCGGTCATATTTCGTAACTTTTCGAGCAAAGTCAAGCTAGAATGCACGAATACCATTTACTAATTCAGTTGCTTATATTTCAACTTTTTTAATCGATTGCTTCTTTATTCAACTAAGGTAAATTTTTGGTATAGATATGGGAATTTCGTGATGGAAAATAATACCTTCACATTGCTTTGGGATGGTCATTAAAATTTAAAAAATTATCTTCATGTCAATGGAAATGGCGGTCGATTATTACACGGTGGCACATTCAAAAACTCACCGTGAGCCGATAAATGATACGATATATTCGACCCTGACTCTTTCACTCAAAAAATTTAAGCACCCAATCGAGCACAGGTCGTCTCAAAGGAGGAAACGAACGAGATATCGAGCATCATCGTAAAAGGGCTTTTCAGGGAAGGGCATCCACCGCGCATATTTTATATATTCTTTTAAGGACATGGAGTTCATTTTCACTTTGACCATATTACATTCGTATCACGACGTCTGACCTCAGACGAATGAGCCGAGTGTGACTGGTGCCACATACATCTGTAATATTACTGTTATCACCATTTGGTTATCTTATTTGTATAGGAACTGGAGTCGGGTTTGTCAACTCATAACAAGTGGAGCCAGGAGGTCCATAGTTGAACATCCCATCCGACGAACGGAGAGCTATACTGGAAGTGCCCTCTACATTACATATGACAAAGTAGGGAACGGAATCAAGGAGAATGGCGTCAGAGCCACGGAGCCATGACCACAAACCACGGGAATATGTTCTTCTTCAGGACAAACATTTCATAAAACAATGTTCACTTAAAATATTCAAGCTACCCATTACATAAGATCTTGTAAAAGAGGATTGAATTAATTTCGAAAATAGAATGTAAATATACTTGCTTGCATATCTTTCTTCAGGGTTGTTAATGGAAGTATCCTTTTCTTTAAATGGTTCTTCGTATACTTGAAGTCAAACAGCCAGTAGGGTATATGTGAATCCTTCATAATTTGCCCTTGATTGCATGATTTCGAATGAATCAGTTGAATTCATCGTAGATTCTCCGGGTACAATGATTCTGCAATGCAATTGATCACTTCTCTCTTATCAGAGCTATGCTCATATTAAGTTTATGCTGTTACCGTGCATTGATAAACACCCATGATGAGGTGCCTTCATTAGATAGATAATAAATCAAACAAGCATAAAACAATAGACAACCGGTATTGACTCTCAGTTATTTTATCAAATGAAAATAAAGGTGATTGAAATGTGACGGCAAACATACCAGCGCTGGAGGGTTGGGCTGGGAGCTGTAGCTACCAAATGAAATAAGTAGCGGAGAGAAAAGAAGAACGTATTTGGATAGCATTTGCTAGTACCTTGTGCCCCGGCATTCCTCTCACCCCCCAGCGGGGATGTGCTGTTGCATTGGTAACCAGGGAGAAAAACAAACTATTGAAGTTTTGGTCGTAACTGGTTGTAACTTAACATGGTGGCAACGGTTAAGTGACTGAAAGAAATAAACAGTCTTCTGCACTAAAAGAAAATGAACTAACAATGAGTTTTGTGGCGAAATCATCGGTAATGAGAATAATTAAAAGGCGAAGGCGGCAAAATTGTCCACAGCTCCAGGAGTACCACAGACGGTACTACAGATTGTTGGGCAGCAAGTCGTTGTTGAACCTCCAAAACAGTTCTCCTTTTCCTCAGAAGAAAGGCCAGATAACGGTGGGAAAGATATCGTCGAGCCTCAGATCCCATTCGTCAGAAAGAGGAAGAGCAGGTGAACATGTTAGTTTACACAGTTGGAGAAAGAGCAGACGACTCGTCGCTCGGTTGTTGACTGACTGAAGACAAAAAGATGGAGAGCAAGCGGCCTCTCCAGGAATTCGATGACCATTAAAAAGGCAAAATGAATGCAGAGTACACGCGAGCAAAGTTAAACCAGAGCATGCAACGCGAGTGAAAACCAGTGGACAAGTACTCTGCAGATTTGGTTTGTATCGCTGATCATCGCTAATATGGCATTTTTAGAAAAGAGCCCACTAGAGTCTGCCTAAAATAAAACACAGCTGAAATAATCTGATTCGGCTTACAGAAAAATGAAAAGTTAACAATATTTTATTGCCGCATGATTTTAACAGATTCTTCGAGTACGATGTTCCCTGTCCTAAACGGCATTGGAAGTATTTAAAGATGAGAGCTTTCTAGAGACAGAATCCAACCAGACTTGAGGGATGAAGCGTTGTCGCAGAGCTTAAAGATTCATAAACGAATGCGGCATTGACGGTCGCGTTTACGGAGTAAAGAGGGCGTCAACCAGAGGAGCGTAAACAGAACATGGTGGTACGTAATTAAGTGCGGAGCGTGGGACCGAAAAATGTTGAGTCAAATTATTTTATTGCATTGAAGAAGAAATTTAAAACTGGTGACAGGGGAAAGAACAGAAGTCGAGAGAAGAGTCAAGCCCAGAAATATAAATAGGAAGGCTCGAGTAGTTATAAAGATATGCCGTTTGATAGGTGCTGGAGGTCTCCCACCACGTGTTTTCACTAAGCCCAGCGAAAGGGCTGACCTGCAACAATTTTAACAAAAGAGGATAATAAGAGGAGGAAGAAATATTTGGAATCCGTTTGCTTAAGACGGGAAAGAACGTCTTAATCGTCAGCAAACAGGAGGGATGTGCGTCGGTGGCAGCAGGGCACTTCTACTTCTTATGCCTGGTCAACGCCGGTATCGTATCGTGGAGAGCTGACGTGGAGGCCGATAGAATGAACGACTTTTTCAAGATCGATAAGGGTGTAGATGGGAGCGCGACAGGGGTGACTGTAGTAGGACTTGAGTTTCCACGTAAAGAGAAACAACCTGCAACTAAGTCCCTTTTCGGAGCCGGCGGTCACCCGATAAAGTAAGCAAGTCCGAGGCAGAGATGAAGTGGAAACAAAAGAAAATTGTGGGAGGTGTCTTCGTGAATCGTGGGGAAGAAGACGCTCTCCTTAGCACAAGGTATGTGATCTAAAGATGGAGTCCTAGCTATTGACGGTAAACTGTTCCACAATGTGCCCAGAGAGAGCTTATGCAACACTGTTTCAGGGTTCCGGGAAGACGAACAAAGCTTACCGCATCTCGATTAGGGAAGATGTAGTGCCATTTACGTTATCTGTACATCGCCGTGTGTGCTTACATCCGGTTGATGATGCAATAAAAGCCCATCGGGGGATGGAAGAGGTCAAAAAAGTCGACGAGCCCACAGACTGGTGGTAGTTCCGAAACCACGATAGCCATGCGTCGAGAGAGAGAGGGACAGCCAGGGTCAAATCCAGGTCGTTGTTTTTGGGGGCGGATTGCTACTTTCTGCGGTTCTGGGGGTACAGGATACTAATTACAAGACCAACAATTTCCCAATTACTCCAGGTTTGATAAAGGGGACGGATGCCCTCTTCCCACACCTCTTTCTTAATCCATCACTGAGAGACACACACATTCTACCGAACGTGAAGGAGATAACATTGAACAGAGTGGACACCAAAGTATTCACTAAGCGAGATGCGAATCTTGGTTACTACCAAATCCCTTTACTGAAAGATAGAAACTGACAACATTTATCAGTCCAGTTGGAAGGTCGTGCTTCAAGAGGCTTCCTTTGAACCATGGGTTTGTCAGCCTCAAGTGAAGTTAACCCCGCAACAAATGTCTGAAGTGTAGGAGGGTCTAGATGGAGTTGTGAATTTGCCAGATGATATCCTCATTTTAGTGGAAGATGAAGAAGAGCACAATAGGCTGGTAGAGTCAGCGTACAAAAGGCTTCTGCAAGCAGGGATAAAGCTGAATAAAACAAGTTTCAATTCATGGTGAATAGATGCAGAATTTTAGGACTTTAAATATTGGTGGAGGGAGGTATTCAACCAGATCCCCCAACTGTGGCTGCTGTTAGTGAAATGAAGAACCCATTGCAATAAATGAGGCTTGTCATTCTTTTAAGTATAATGAATTATCACCTTAAGTTTTTGTATGCGCATATAGTATGATGCATATATCCAAGCCTACTAAGAGCCACCAAAATAAATTAAAAAATGGCAATAACCCATTGACGACATGAAAGTTGAAATGGATGCATTTTTACTGATACAGCCATGCTGCCAAACTGCGGGACGGTGAGAGCTTGCAGTGGCAGACACATTCAGAGCTTTCTAACAGTGAACTTTGTGAAGATAGATCCATGACATGAACACATTAATGTCATCTGCACCTGTAGAATAGCCATTGTTACATATATCTGTATCATTCTCATTGGAGACAGAGGAACAAATAGAAAGGTGCAAGGAATATATGGAATTCCTTCAGAGTTCATTAACTACACATTAGAAAACCCTGAGTGCGTAGTATAACATAGGACATATTTACACATGGAAAAACACCAAATGACATACATACACATGGATCATAGACATTAATGCACATGGAAAATACCAATTGACTTAAAAAAAGAACATAACCATCCCAATCTCTAAGAAGAGCTATGAGACACAAGACTAAAATATGACCAGCAGAAAAGATGGCAAAATATTAAAAGCAGCCTCTATACATGCTAATTGAATTTTGATGAAAACAGCTACAAAACAAATAAGTTTGTAAGCAATGGAACAGTGGGGTTACTGAAGAATGGTAAAAAATGTATAGATGAAGATGATTGCCAATGATTAAGTCCAACTGAAGAGTTTTAGACAAGAGTGTGCATCATAGCCTCATGTTTAGCCTCCAAATCTTCAGTGGCTCCCAGCCTGGTCCCAATACATTCTATGGCACACACTCCATCTCTGACAACTTGCTAGGGCCACAAAAAAATGTGAATTCAAGGATGGAGTATATCAAACAAATCATTTGAGATGTTAAATTGAAGGCTCATGAAGGAAATCTTATGCTTACTTATAATAAAATATATGCTTACTAATAATAAAGAGAGGAGATAGGATACTACTGATGGTGATGATTTCCATGAAGCACAAGCAGTCACTATAGCTTATAAAAGTGTTCAATTATTCAATTCACTGCAAAGGTGTGATTAAGATGGTCATACAAGCAGCAGGAAAGACGATGGATGCATTTTTGCCAAGAGAATGGATAAGAATAGTGCTAGAAAACAGAACTGACATACATATTACATTCAAAAACGTAAATCAGCCTACAGTTCAATTCATTTCTTTATTCACCCATTGACAAATATGTACATTTGTATAGGTTTCGTCAATAGCATATATCAAAGTCATAAAAAATCGTTAATAAACTCTAAGACAGAGTAAGAATGGCTACAGTACAAACATGATGGAAGTATGTTACTGGAAATGAGACAGTTTGCACAAATTATGGGCAAGGTCTTTTATCAAATTTTGGTTGCTTTCATTTCTCATTCGCTTCATCAATACAACCACTAAGATAGAAGACCTCTGACAACAGGCATTATTTTATAAATTAACTAGGATAAATGAAATGGAATGCATTGAAATAAAAACTACCAGAAAATTATTTCTGTGGTAGGCCTAAGGGATAAGCACATAATTCATTCAAAAATCCAGAGCAATGTAAATTACAAAAATTGGCAATGCCACCACACAACTTAGATGAAGGTAAAATACCACACCCAGTTACAATGAAAATGAAAATCTCTCATGATATTTGGCTAAAATTTTAATTCTCCCTGGTGAAAATGGCCACAGGTAATTTATGTGGCCATGGCACAGAATGTGAGGCCATGGCCACACATGGCCTCAGAATGTGAGGGCATGGTCACACATGAGTGTGCGGCCGTGTGTGGCCACTTGTGGCCATGTGTGGCCGTGTTTGGGCACCTGTGGCCGTGTGTGGCCACCTGCGGTCATGAGTGGCCACCTTTGGCTGTGTGACCTGTGAATGTTGGCCCATTGAGTATTTGCAGCCTGTAGGTCAGTAGCCATAAAACAATGAACTAATTGGCTTACTGAAGTAAATTCCTGGAAAGACTCAACATCATACCCAAGACAAACAGAATTATATGCACAAGGTTTTTCATCTCAACAATTAAGTTATTAAGATATAGCATACTGCCTGTGATTAAGTTCTTGAATCTGTTCAAGAATATGCTAAGGTTTTAATATGTTGCTTGAGGAATATGCCACCCAGATATTTGGATAGTCCTTTTCGACATCTTAAAACGAATTAATTACAGCCCAAATGAAATTCACTCCAAAGGCAAGGCGTAGTGTGTAGCTCAAATTCCAAATTAAATCCAATCACAGTCCAAAATCAATATCAAAGACGGTGCAAGGGTCAAAACCAGGAGAAAAGAATAAGCCGAAACAGTGCAGAGGTCAAAGTAAATAAAGAAAACGAAAATGGCGCAAAATACTCAAACTTCGAATGGCACAGGTGCTTATACTGCTAGATCTCCAGGATATTTCACTCAACTTTTTTTTGTCGGAAGATGGCTTCTATTGGCGGAAGAGACGTGCATATGCACTACGCTGGCCACAGAAAATCTTACACCATGGCCACATATTTTCTGTGTCCATTCTATGATCCCTGCGGCCATGGCTGCAGATTTTCTGTGGCTGTGGTCACAAGGCCACATGGATTATAGAATGGCCACAGACAACCACAGGATGGCCACATAAATTACCTGTGGCCATTTTCACCAGGGCTCACAACATCATTAGTAGAATCCCTCTAAAGGATAACAATATCAAACCATTATACTTATCAGAAAGTTTCTTAGAAATGAGAGCTCTTTGAATGTATTCATAAATATATGACTTCGATGAATGAAAGATGCATAACTTTTGAATGATAAAATTGCCATCAAATACAGAAATTTATCTCTTACTCCACTTTACCAAGGAAATATTTACATTTTACATTCATATTTGGCAGTCTAGAATTTTTACTGAAACATAAAAAGGCTACAATATAAGTGCTTAAATATGCAGCAGAAATGTAATTTTTGAGATAGCTGACTCAAATTAGGTGATATTAAAAAAAAGAATAATGATGAGTTATTTCAAAGCAGCTATATAATGAGGTGAAGGAACTCATTCAAACAATGGGGAATTGAAAAAAAGAAGCTTAAATATTAAATAAATTGTTCATTTCCAAATTTTTCCTATTGTAAACTGATATTTTTCATTGGATTAAAGTTCTCCCTAATTAATTTTTGTTGATTATAACCTATTCATGGGCGTATCCAGGATTTAGGCTAGGGGGTGGGAGGGTGGGCCACCCATCCGTAGCTGTAGATATAATCAAACGGGGGGGAGTGGAGGAGGAGAAGTATCTGCCCCTGGCTATGCCCATGAACCTATTGTCAAGAATTTTAGCTCTTGAATAGTATTAATTTCATATGCTTCATTTTTACTCGAGACCCTTGGTATATGTCATGGTTTGTCATGGGTAGCAGTAGTTGATATTTTAAAGTTTGTCAACTAACTCTTTGGTAGAAAAGTAGTTCACGATTCTAAATATTTCCTCTTTAAAGATTTGGTAAAAGATAAGAATGCAACTACTGTCCATATATATTGTCCCACTTGTGAAAATTATTTAGGGACCAAGGAGAAAGTGAATGAGGAACAAATTGTGCAATGTAATAACTGTGAGGAAAATGTGGAGCCGTTTGCAAAAAACTCTTCGTATTTTGTTTCCGTGAAAACAGACGAACAATTTCAAGCTATAATGGAAAAACCAGATGTGGCGCAGGAAATTATGACTTATCGTTTTGAAAGGTGCAAACTTAGCAATGATGCTTATAAAGATATTTACGATGGACATATATACAAAAAAGTGTGTGAAGCCCTTTCTGTCCTGAAAAATTTTTCAGTTACCATTACCACGGATGGTTTAGCTCTGAGTGAATCCTCTACACAGTCTGCCTGGCCAATATTTATGCATGTCAATGAACTGTCTCCACAAATAAGGAAGAGATATATGATTTATGCTGGTACGTGGGTAGGTCAGAAACAGCCAAACATGAATATTTTCTTGAGGCCTTTTGGGATCATTCCTTTTGGAGATTAGGTTTATTATTCATTATTAGTGCTTACAATATCACAGGTTTCCTCAAGTATTCTTGACAAAGTTTCTGATAAACTAAAGTTGATGCGCCTGATTGACAGTTTGTTACCTGATGTGAATAAAATCTTCTTTTTAAGCCTAGTAAGTTATTTTGCAACAAAAGTTCCCTGAAACACAGAGTTTGGTCTATACTTGACGCAAAAATTTGGTACACGACATGCCCAAAAATGTGCAGTTTGTATTAATGGCCGGTAACCATGGAAAATGTGTAAGGAAAGGTAGAGAAGATGTATATACAATGTGTACACTTCGAGGGTGATATTTATGTACTATTAGTGTAAATATTGGTATCATGACAGTGGTACAATAGTGATGACATTTGTGTACCCAAAAATTGTAATCGCTGTTGTTGTAAAAAAAATTGTAATCCATAAATTGTAATCGCTTGGCAATGAAAAAATACTATTGACTTGACTGGGATTTGAACCCAGATCTCCAAGAATAGCGTTAGTTGTGTAAGCCAGTTTAACCACTAAGCCACGACTCTGCAGCTGAAGTGAACTAGGTGTTCATGTCTCAAGTTCATATTGTGGCACAGGAAACAATGTTTGTCTGCTAATTAAGCCACTATCCCAGTGATAAAACCCACTTTGTCACTCCTTTGACTGCCTTGGCAGTTTTCCAATCATTGCATTAGTGGAGTAACTGGATAACACATCTGACTAACGATTGAGATATCCGGGTTTGAATCCTGGTCATATCAATCGATTTTTACATTGCAAATTTCATCCCTAGGTATATATGCACCAGTGCCATTGATTTTGTACCACCATTTGTACATGCAATGATTGGAAAACTAAATACACACATTAATTCTTCATTATGGTAGACATCACGTGTGAAATAATTTCTGACATAGACTTATCTTCACCACAACAAATTGTGAAAACAGCAGTTTTTTATCTGCCAGCAATCCATCATAGGAGTGCAAATACTAAAAGTTTGCAAACAAATCTTTAGTAAGGTATCTTGCACCCTCAAAAAATGTTATCTTCCTGGAAACCACAGATACAGCAGTTTTATCATTGCATATGGTTGCTCATTGCCTAAAACAATCTGGAGATATTCGAAGGGGGTGGCTTGTTTTCTTAGAAGTGTAGCCAGAATAGAGTGCAATGATATTCATTTTTACCTTTGAAAATTTAAATTAAAAGATTCAAAATATTTAGGGCCCATTTTTAACATCGCCTTAACCTGTACGGCAAAAAATTATTAATTAACATAAAATTTTGAAAAATATTAATATTACAGATGATTTTTAAGAAAAATATTTCGTTGCTGAAGTCACCCTATTGGGGTATATTTGGCCGCTATATGGAATTATCTTCAAAAACTTCTACAGCTTAAAAAAAATCAGAGTTAAATTGGCACAACTAAGAATTAGTTCTACATACTTAAACTTTTTCTGGGCTTTGCAAACCAAAACACATGAAGAAATAGGTAGTAAAAAAACTCTTAAAAGGGCTGAAGACATTCCATTTTATGTCACAGCTATGCTGCCACAAAGTCAAACCATAAAATGCATAAACTGCAAGATTCCAATCCTGTGGCTGAAATGGTTGTGCAATCATTATGTGCAGTTTAGATCATTTCAAAGAATTAATTTAAGATTTTTCCTAGTGATTTCCATGGTATACACATTATCTTTCAAGAAAATGATGAGGTAAGAGAATTGGTATAGAGGTTTTTTTTTTGGAATAATAATGCAGAGGATTCCAGTGCATCACACCCCAATGAGACAAAGTTGGTCTAAGTCTTAACATTTTGTCACAAACAGATGTCTCGATCCAGCAAACAGTATATTTTATCCCCAGTAATTACCAGCGGGAGACAAAAATTGAGTAAATGATGAATTCTATAGTTGAGTGGATGGAAGTCAGTTCAAGAGCATTATCAAAGTACAATAATTAGGCATAGAGATATTTCAATTCACATTTGAAGTAAATGCTGTTTATAAGAGGGTTTAAAACCATTTGTTGTGAAAAATATCAAATAAAAAAATTAAAGACATAGTCACATTGTTCCAAATGCAGTGGAGGAAATTTTTGCGATACCAGCAACACTAAAAAATTTATCATAACTTATTTAAAAATCGAATCTTAGTCTAGGCAATGGATTTTTCCCTAGGAGAATATGGCATGGTGAACAGTTAATTGCATCTTAAAATTCCTCTTATGCATATAGCTTTGTCGCATGTGAGTTTTAATGAACATGTAAATACATTTATTAAAATTTATTACAAGAAAATTAACTAAATGAAAGGAATATTAATAAAATTGAATCAACTACTGAATAAACTAAGTAACTTACCACTGGATCAATCATGGCATGTAAGTAACCATGGGGATTTCGAAACCACATGGAATTCTATACATCAAAAACACATCATCTCTTCAAGAATTTTAAATGTTTGTAAATACACGTATGAAATAAATTATTTTAAAGAAACAGAACGAGCAATGGGGATAAAGATGAAGGCTGGGTTTTCCGTGTCTTCCAGCAGCTGTCGTCAAGCTGAGGTCTAGTAGCAACCAAAACGAGCCATCCTTTCATTCTTGCCCACACAACTGAACAGAAGCCTGAGCTCTCCCCTTACCCCTGAGAAAAAAAACCCTCCAGGTCTGGGTCCTCCCCACCCCATCCTTTCATAGGTCAAAATTTTCCCTCTGTGCATCTTCTCCCTCGCCAACTGTCCTCCCTCGCCAAAGGAGGGCCTTTGTTCCATTCCGTTCATTGCTTTCCCACGCAGGGGGCATGTTTCGACTGTGTTGTCACATTGATGCCAACTCGGGAATAAGAAATTCTTTGGCTCAGAGGTGGAAAGTTTTTTGGACAGGAGTGTACAATGAAATAACTATGGTAATGCCTCATTGTATATATATTTATAATATTTACATAAACTTTCATTTTTTAAAGTAAACAAAAAATAAATTTGCTAATGATACATACAGTGCTTAGCATGCATAAATTATTGACAATGATGATGAACTATTAACTTCTACATCAATGAAAACATCTTCATCCAAGACTGGAAATGCATAATAAATTATGTATCCAGGGTAATTTCAATCAAATGCAACAAAATGTCTTTACCACCTAACAATATTGCATAGAAAGGAGTGGCAGCATTATATCTTTATGCTTACAGCAAACTCAACATCTACTGTACATTTGTTTACCTGTACAATAATAATCAATGACTGCTGCACTTTGATTGTATTATAATATTACCCAGTCATGTAACTTTGTAAAAGGTATTTCAAAAGGCACAAAAGCTAAAAACATAGAAATTGTATGTCATAGCTTCTTCCTTTCAAAAAGGACATGTAACATGTAAAATTCAACATACAATATTACAGTAGTAATCGCTAATCACTGGCCTACCAGGAAAGGAGGAAATAAAATTTGTTGCAATCAGAGTTGCAAACAGGAGACAAAAATGTAACACTTACATACAATCTGGAAGAAAAGTTTTTGAGTATTGTTCAGAGAAACGCGATATTTAATTCTCTCTCAGTAAAGTACAAAGAATAAGGAGTTATCTGAGGAGGAGGCAGTGGGGATTAACTTGAGTAATGAACCAGACAAATGTTGTCTCAGGTAAAAGAGAGGGCAGGAAGCAATGAGCACATTCATTTACTAAGGTTATGTGTCAGTGTTTATTCCTCACTAAGGAAATTCAAAGATGTACTAAGACCAATAGACAGGATTGTGCCTTTCAGGCCAAATAATCTTGTTATTCTAAAGAGATTCAAAAAATCCAATCAAAATTAATGTAAAAAAGTCATGACTTTTCAGTTAATACAATTGATAAAAAAATCACTTCCATTAGGAATGTAGCATATAGTAAACATTAGAATACCAATTACTTCATTTTCTCAGGTCTGGTAGAGGAGAATTATGCTCATTCCTCATTCAATCAGCATAAAAAATGGTGGGATAGATAATGTTAAATTGTTATGAATACAGAATTCATATCATTGGGCATCAAATGACAGAATGGAAGGCATTAAGGTTATTGTCTCTAGTCTGGAGTACAGTTCCAACTAAACTGAAATGCTGAAGTGTGTTGCTATTATCAAGAATATGCCTTCTATTATCTGGGATAAATGTATGGCAAAATGTTCAAAGACTAATATGAATGGCATAATGGCTTCCAGATTTATAGAAAGAATATAAGTAGAAAAACTATTCACGCACCCTCAGAGATTCCTTTCATTAACTTTTAATCATGTTGGCAACAAGGAAGTAAATGCAGTATAATGATTAAAAGAAAATTACATGACATATATTAAAAAATTCTTCACATTGCACACCGATCAGATGATGTTCATCATCACAGAACTAACAATCTGACCTGTAAAATCAATTTCTTTTGCAATCCAAGGAGTATTCCCAACTTCTCCCGAGCAGCTAACAATGCCCAATGGCATACAGATATAGAAAGGATTTGAGTTTGAGCAAAGAAATGTAAGTATGAAGCCACTGCAATATCCCTGATCCCGTGGTAAAGGATTATTAGCACACGGCGGGTTATCATTAAGGCAGGTAGCAATGTAGCCATTTTTTTACATGGTTAACATGAAACTACATAAAAAAGTATTGGTCATATGAATCCCTGCGAGTAATGCAACTTTCCCATTTGTGTGCAAGGTTAGAGAATAAGAGTGCAAGCTCACGGAACAATGTAATTCTTCCTATTAAAAAATAAGGAAGGTTGGAATTGTGATGTACGGAAACTCAGCTTGAAGCTAAGAAAATCCAGAATTTGGGAAAAGGAACCTGCTTGATCATGCATTGATGATCAATCAGATACGAACACACATCAACATGTACATTAGAATATCACAGTTGGTCACGGTGAGTGGTCCGACAGAACCCGTAAAGTGGGCATCGACAAAGGTATGCAAATTCTCAGCTAGAGCACAACAATAAAAGGAACAATGCCTCATGACCCCCAGGGAGAGAGTCATTGAGTAAAATATCTACAGACTGCTGATACAATAATGGCAAAGTTCAATTGCTCGTAAGAGTATGTCTTCATAATTCAAAGGAAATTGGTTTGTAGAACTTTGAAATTTTGTTTATTGCAAATAATTTCATTTGGCACACTTCACTGCTAAATTAACATACACATCAGCTAGTTACCTCAGAAACCACTAGCATTCCACATGATCAATCCAGGTTGCAGCTGAAGAATCCAATAAAGACACATTGCATGCATCTCAACAAAGAGGCACATCTTCACTTGAAAACAAAACCAGCCTTCACACACTTGATGGTAAGTTTTCCTCTCACACGCACGCACTCTCTGAGATTTTAATCTGTCTTTGAAGATAGCAGATCTGCAACATGCTTGAGACTCCAAGAAAGACAGCATCTAAAATTTCATTTGGCACACTTCACTGCTATAAAATGTACACATCTGCTAGTCACTTAAGAAATTGCTAGCTTTCCAAATGATTAATCCAATCTCACCTGAAGGATCCAATGAAGAAACATAGCATGCACCTCAACAAAGAGGTGCACTTTCACTGGGAAAAAACCTCAAACTTCACACAATCAATAGTCAGTACTACTCACAAACACGCTGAAATTTGTAAGCTATCTTTAAAGTGAAGCAATACGCAACTTGCTTGACAGTTCAAGAAAGACAGCACCTAATATTTGAAAATAGATGTTTCAGAAATTATGTCCCGCTGACGGGGTTCAACATGTTTTTTTCCTGCTCTTAACCTTCACTCACTCAACAGAAGATAACTCCCGTGGCTTATCACTTTTCTCAGATCTTTCGCCTCGCTCTCGTGTTTCAAACAATGCAGCCACATCCCTAATACATCCAGGGGAGGGGGTGCCCACTGAGGAGGTAGTGGGAGAGGTGGGAATTGCACCATGCCTCTGGTTTGGTGACCTTGACATCACTGGAGACACCCCCACTCTTGACCCTGAGAAAGCATCTGCAGCATCATCTGACTCTGAAGATGTCGCTCTTCGTCGGGTTCGGGATGACAGCAACCCTATAGTGGGTGAGAACTGGGAATCAAATTCAGAGCAGTCTCCATCAGTGGCTGCCCTTCTTGTCCGCCGGCGGCTTCGCGAATCACCATCGCTCATACCACTCTCTTGGTCTTCCTGTGGCACGGATGCAACCTTTTCTTTCAGTCTCTTGAGCACTTCATCCTTCTCACCTCGAAAGCTTTCGGACCGGTACTTCTCTCGGAGAAAAGAGCGCCTTTCTCGTTTGTATCGTTCAATTCTCTCCCGGCGTTCAGGATCATCAGCATCAGGGAACAGTGACATCCCGCCCAGTGCTGCATCGGCTTTCATCCGTGACACAAAACTATCTTCCATACCACCTCTGTTATTGCTCAGATCTAAAGTTAGACGGAATGAAAAAAAGAATTAGTACAAATTATTACCATGGAATAGCAACTAAAGGAGAATAAATACATTAGTAATTAAGCCAATGAGTCATGCCATGTCAAAATGCAAATTGAATTGTCCCATCAGTAACTTCAATTATTATCAGAAATTATTTAGAAATTGGATTATAGAAACATAAACTTTGAGAAAAGTTGGGCAGAAAACATGAAATGAACTGGTTCAACTAGCAATTTAAAAAAGAGTGATTAAACCATACACTATATATAACCAATTTATCGCTCACTTGAATTCTCAACCGAATACCTCTACTTACAGGTCCACCTCACCCCTATTGTTCAATAATAATATTGCAGGGAAGAGCTTTCTTAATACAATCTCCAATGCAGCAATGTTAAACCGTACTACCTAAATTATAAAATTAATGATCAAATACCTTGAATATCCTATGAGTCCAAGATATTCCTAAATCCCTAAACCAGTAGTAAAAATTCAGAAAAAATATAATGGACACCTTTCTACACAATCTATTGCATATTCAGAAACAACTATCAAAGAGGCTTTCAGTATATGTTGCATTTAATTCATTTCTCTTCGCACAGTTTCACACCCTATACCAGGAGCATCTTCATGAGAATGAGAGTTTCCCAGTCAAGGCGGATGATTTTTTTCTCTGTGAAATTTTGCACTATTAACAATCAGTTGTTTTGCATGCACTAAGAATTACTTATTAATTAAACTGAGAACAAAAATGTCCTCCATATGGAAGTAATGTAGCTCTGCATGATTTAGACAATTTATGTATTAATTATTATATACATATATTCTTCCGATAGCTTTAGAAATAAACAAACAATAGCTTGGCATGTTAAATACAGCTGATAATATTTCATTCCAGCAAATACCCACATTTTGTCACAAATGAATCCACACTCAACGCTCAGATTCTGTCTGCATCGATAGAGATGAATTGAAGTTTGGCATATGTTAAGGCACTTGTTTTCAAGCAGTTATCTTATGGTTTTGATGCCACCCCTCTTTTTCATTACTTCTTTGATGAATGACACAATACTATTTCATTTATGGACCCAAAAAAAAGTGGTCTATTTATATATAAGATTTTGAGCATAGAAACAATCATGGCACGGTGAATATACACACAGTTAACCACAAAGCATGATTGGAAACTGAAGAAAGGTGTGAAAATCTTTACAATGATATCTAGAAATATATAAATCATTTGAAATATAAAATTTTGTTTTAGCTCTCTTCTAATACTGCCATGAAACTGTGTAGGAGAAATGTCAAAGGACTAGAAAAAAGTACAAGCAAATAGAAGAAGCAGTTGAAAGGAAAAGCATTCAAAATCTGTAAACAGGAATATTATGAGGGAAATGTATGCTAAACTAACCTTGAGAGTCAGAACTTCGGTTCATTAGGTGATCATGGACATCATCTGCCTCAGTCTCCTTGTTGATGTCCGGAGATGTGCGTACCCTGATCAACTGCCCTCCTGAGTCACTGCCCTTGGGAGTAGACTCAATTGATCCCGATGCATCACTGCTTTGAGAGGGTGACATTACTTTCTCCCGTGCCGAAGCCAAGAAGCGCTCCTCATCCAGGGAAACACTGAGGGCCGAGGCATGACCAGCACGGTTAGCCCTTGCACGGAGGCAGGGTGGAGTGGGGCGACGGTGTGAAGGTGCTGATGCCCTTCGGCCAGATGCCATCTCAGCTCCTCCCTCTTCTTCCCCACCTTCATCCTTGCCCTCAAACCGAGAGAGCAACTCTCGCACACTCGCCTTCCTCACTGCAAGCCTCCTCGAATCTGACACGCTCCATGACCGCCCCGGGAGACCCCTGAGGGATCCACCCTCAGAGCCCCAACTTTTGTAACCACCCTCTGATGAGGATGTGCCAAAACCATCCTCCCGGCTCTTGAACAGAGATGTGTCTCTCTTGGGTGATGGAGACTTGGGTGTCACCCGCCCACTGGAATCACTGGCACCAACCAGAGGGGCCTCTTCCTCTGGACTGTGAACTCCAGTCGATGCCTTCTTGGTCGTGCTTGTCCTCACTGGGGAGCCGTTGGTCAGGCTGATACCTGATGGCAGGTCAATGGGCACAGACCGAATTGGGCTCTTGGGGACGTTAGCACCAGTTGGTGGCAATGTTGGGCGGGTGGGAGACAGGACGAGAGGAGACTGTGGCCGTTGGAGTGGTGTCATGGGTTGAACAGGTGTGAGGGGGGACACGGGAGACTGTTTGGGTACAGGCGAACTCGATGGGGGAACTGGGGAGCTCCGGGCAATGGGCGACTGCCTCGGAATGGGTGACTGTGAAGGCGGCACTGGCGACTGTCTCGGAATGGGGGACTGTGAGGGAGGAATGGGGGACTGTCTCGGAATGGGGGACTGTCTTGGAATGGGGGACTGTGAGGGAGGAATGGGGGACTGTCTCAGGATAGGAGACTGCGAGGTTGGCACAGGGGAGTGAGGTGGCACAGGAGAATGCCGTGGAACTGGAGAGGGTGAACTGGGAATGGGAGACTGCCTTGTGACAGGTGAATTTGAGCTGGGAACAGGTGACTGGAAACGAGCAGTGGACTGAGTGTGAGCAGATGATTGTGAGGGCACTGGTGACTGCGATGATGGTGCTGGAGAGAGCGTATGCACAGGGGACTGGTTTGGAAGGGGCGAGTGGTTTGATGCTGGGGAAAGGGTTCGGACAGGCGTGGCCACAGGTGATGGGCTAAGTCTTGTCCCCGTCCCCTCACTACTAGCAGGACTGGACACTGGAAATAATAATAACACTTTAGTCATCACATGCAAAATTTGCAGTGTCATCAACAATAGATACATTGTATATAAAATTAAAAGTTTACAAGAATTCACAAGGTAAAGAATATACATACATCCAGGGTTCAGTAGTATGCATTACACTGACAGCAGTCACTAAGTAATAAGATAATAATAATGATCATATTTATTGGCTCTAGGAATAATTTCCTTTGGAGAAGGAATACGTAATTACAACTAAGACAAATAAATAATAACAATCATGTTCAAAACATGTCACTAAATTGAAAAATGTTATCATATTTAATGTACTTGTCCACAACAAATACAGTGAAACCTCTATTTTACACTTTTGAAGGGACTGCTTAAAAAAAATGCAAAATCGAGGAAAGTGTCAAATTGAGGAAATTAAGATTATGCTCAACTGGCCATGACATAATTATAAACTTGGTATCCCATCTCATACGTGCATGTTTATCTATATAAATAAAAATGAAATGCTGTTCGTTGGTAAGCGCATAACTTAAGAATGGCTGGACCAATTTGGCTGACTGCTCTTCTAATGTTCGTAATGTTCCGAATTAGGTTTTTAAGAAAAGAGAAAATGGAAAAATTGGAAACTTGGAGACAAACTGAAAGTGCTTTTGAGTCAATTGTTTTCCATAAGAAATACAAGTAAGGTTCATTTTTATTTTGAATATTTAAATTAGAAATAATGGTTGCACAGTGTCGCAACAAAGACCATTGGAAAGACAGTTAAATGAAAATTCTTTTCATGCAATTAATTTTTGTTTTCCAACTAATTTACAGTAAATTTTGAACAAACATTCATAAAATTGCGGAAAATTCAGCTTTTTTGGCTCTGTCTCCTGAACGACCGATAGCATTATTGATGCCGATCGTCACATGGAAATATGGTGGAAAAGGCCCATAACATATTATTAGAATTAAAGAGTAGCTTCAATACCATTGGTTGGATTGGATATTTGGGAAAGTAACCAACAACTATGGTAAATTGTGCCATAAGGGACAGGGAGGGGGGGCAAGGTGTAGAGAAAGTCGGCATCAGCATTAGCCTGATCTTAATGAGAAGTGCCAAGAGGAACATAGTTTATCGTCTAATCCGACAGACTGAGTTCTGCTTTTGAAATGCCCTCCGCAAGTTATTGAAGTAGGGATCTGGCATCCTCTGAAAAATATCCACCTCTGCAGGGATTTGAACCCTAAAGCATTGGAGTGAGCAAACACCCAAAAAAAAGAAAGAACAGTACCAAAACCTCTCCGCCATAATGACCAAAATTTAATGGTTTGGAAAAAAGTTCCAGTGAAATGGCATCATTTCATGACCAATAAAGCAAATTCTACTTTGTAGATAACCCTCAAGTAAGACATGGTGATTAGGTATATTAACTTATTCATATTATGAGTAAAACCATGAAAATGCCATAAGGTCTTTGATATAATACATCATTTCCTGAACTGAATTGCCGTTTTTGTTTGAATTAAACAAGCGTGCGTCCTCATCGAAGAGTATTTCTATATTTTCTCATTAACACTGAGACAGTGGACAAGATATCTGCCATATCTGAGTTTAATTATGAAAAACCAAATATCTTTAGTCAATATAATAATGTGCACCTTAACATGACTAAACGAGCAATTTTTACTATGTGATTTAAAACGAAGATAAGAAATTGAGTGTCAAGTTTTATTCTTGAATGTATGTGTGAAACTTTTCTTCTAGTGTATGAGTGAAACTATTACATTTTCCCTTCTCTTATCCCTCCCGTAGAGAATCAACGGGAATTTCTCCTAGTTTACAATAATAAGGCAAATTCAAAGGTATGATCAATTTTTTCTTTAACCATTCAAACAAAGTAATTTGCTTCTTTTTTCAAGAGCTCTCAACCGATACAATTCATGTTCCACTTTGCTGCATGCTTCAACCACATTGTCCTCATTGTAAAATTTACAAATATAATTCTTTACAGTATCAATTCCTTTCAGGGCATCTATAAAAGCTACCTTTGCTTCTTCTACTTCATCCTCCTCTTCAATTTCTTCTTCTTGATGAGACAGCTGTTCGCTGAAAATTTGTTCCACTGTCTGGTTCTCACATACTGTCACCTGACTGTCACATTTTACATAGTCCTCAAAGTTAACTTCATTAATCTGTAAGGAGTTCCAGTCATCTTCTTCACTTACACTCAACTTTACATTTCCATCATCAACATAGGTATTGCAACCATTTAAAAATTCACATTTCACAAAACAATTCTTGATTGTTAGGGGTGTTATCAGGTGCCAAGCTTCAGCTATCAAGTTCATTGCGTGTAAAACACTCAACTTCATCTTTGTAGCATCCAGTAGCATCTATCATGGCTACTGCCTTACGAACTAGCAGCTTTCTGTAATGAAACTTAAATGCATGGATAATGCCTAAATGTAAAGGTTGATTCTAGCTGGTACAGTTAGCAGGAAGAAATAAGACTTCAATGTTTCTGAGAAATACATCCTTTGGGTGGGCTGCATACTGATCACTGAAAAGCAAAATTTTATGGTTCTTTCCACTCATTTTTCGATCTAAGTGAATGAGATAGTCCTCAAATAATTTAGCAGTTACCCGAGAATTTTTATTAGCTTCATATTTTGTTGGCAATGTCCTGGCGCTCTAGAAACAACGAGGATTTTTATATTTCCCTATAACTAGTGGTGGGAGCTTATCAGTTCCATCAGCATTGCATGCCAGAAGAACAGTGACATGCTGCTTGGACTTAGAGCCACCATGGCAAGGATTTCCTCTAAAAGCAAGTGTGTGGCTTGGTTGCAAATTGAAAAAAAGGCCAGTTTCATCGGCATTATATATGTCACATAGATCATAACCATGTATTTTCTGCGAAAGGGTTTCATTTTTCCACTGTTCAACAGTTTTTTCATCAACACTCCTACTCTCCCCTGATAAAACTTTGTAAGTAATATTGTCTCCTTTTAAACCTGTCAATCCAACCATAAGATGCGGAAAAATTATCTAGTCCCAGGCAAGTGGCTATGTGTAAGGCCTTCTCCTTTAGGTGGGTACCATCAATTGATACATTACTTTCGTGACTGATTGAACCATCCTACTCAAGTCGATTCCAATTCCTTGAATGGCGAGACTTTCAGAGACTTCCGATGCTTGGAAAAGGGTCCGTATCGGGCATAACACCTGTTAATAATAATTTATACCTTTTAATTAGCCAACAGACATAGCGGCCATACAATACAATACATACATGAAGAATATCACAAACATTTTAAAAAATATCATTAAGTCACAATGGCAAACCAAATTCGCTCAAGAAGCTGAGAATTGTACACTCAATAAGAAATAAGGTATTACTTCTTCACCTTTCTATTTCTTCCCGATTTTTAATAATTGTATTCAATTTTGATATGGAAAGTCTCAATTGCGATGCCAGTTCGACCTGTGTCCTGACATGAGCATCTGCTTCGGTCAAAATCTTCATCTTGTCAGTAACTAAAAATGCTTTGCGTTTCGCTATTTTGTCCATTTCTTTGATAAAAATAACAAATAATGGATTCTTATACAATTAGAATGCTCGAAACTTCCCTTTACATGAGCTGACTCACACTTCTCACGCATAGCTAAACGAGGGAAATTAGAAATGACTGCAGCTATGTGCATGTAACAGATGAAGTGCGATTTGTAAAAATTTGTTTGAGCTCAGCTTAGCGTAGATCAAGATGTGTACCGGTTCAAATGATAAGGATAATACACAGTAAATGATGGATGACTGCATTATTATGGAAAATCCATTTTTTTCATCAACTTTAAGTTATGAGAATGACCACTACTAAACTTAGTGCTTATACAACTCTAGTTAAGCCCGACATTGTTTTGGAGGAAGGCACTCCCAAAAATAAAGGTGCATTATCAGACTTTCTTTTCGATTAATAGCAAGACATGCTGTTACGAGTTAAAATATAGGTGTAAATGCATAGAACATTCAGCCGACGAAGGATTCTGACCGTCGAAACACCCTGAAAGTTTCCTGTGTATCTTATAGGTGTTAGCTCTTATGATTTTGTTGATTGCGCCTATATATGAGTACGCACAAAACTCTCGCTTTCCATGATAATGTTGATGGCTTTCAGATAAGGTTTGTCTAGGATAAGATCTTTAACACATCAGAAGTGCCGCCTCACATCAGTTAATATGAGAAATACTAAAAATAAAAAATTGTAAAACGTAAAATTGTATGACATATTGCAATTGGGACACCAAAATAAATTTGTAAATTCGGGGAGAACATATATTCAAAGAAGTGTAAAATCGCAAAAAAATTAACATTGTTTATATGAGGTATTGGTCGGGACCTGATAAAAACTGTGCAAAATCAGGGAAAACTTATAATAGGGGAGTGTAAAATTTAGGTTTCACTGTACTTACAAATTCAAGCTGAATACATAGTAGTGATCAAAGAGACAGTATATTCATAAATTTAATTGAAGATGTTTACCAAAATATCAAGTTTTATTTCCAAGATGTATAAAGGTATTAGATTCTGATGATACCAGTGTTCAATAAAAGAATAAAAAGGGGAAAAATATATAAATAGAGAAAAAGGCATTATGAGTTCAGTTTTGGGTGCTTTGCAGACTTACCCTGGCATAGTTCATGCAATTCACCCACTGAGTAGCATTCTTTAATGAGAATAAAAGCTCTAAGCTTCCACTTTAATACATAGGAAGATGATGCTATTAAGTTATGGGGGAGCATGGAAAAGAATTTTGCACCCAGGAGGTAAGGTCCCTCACGGCACAATTTTGATGCTCTAGCCTCGATATGAATGTCACTCTTTGAGCATATATTACGCTGATGGACATTATGGTCCAGTTCATACATATGCATGTTTTCCTTAACAATTTGATTTGGTTATACTTATAAAGAGCAGCAAGGGGAATTATTTTCAACTCATGAAAATGAGGCCCGCAGAATCTCTATAGGGTAAGTAAAGGATAGCTCTTTGACCTTCTTTGGAAATTGAAAAACATTTTCATCAGAAAAATTTGGAGTCTTATTGTAGAGTTTGACTGATAATGATGGATATCTGCCAAAATTAATGCATACAGATTTTTGTACATTTATTGGCAAGAAATTTTATCGAAACTAATGTAGCAGATGTATTGCTGTAGAGTGCATTTTATGTTGTAGCTCAATTTATTTTTCATTTATCAGAATGGTATTTTCATCAGCAAAAGAAAGGTTTTTGAATTGAGGATACACTCTAGCATATCATTTATGTACAGTAAAAAAAGCAAAGGCCCCAAGGTAGAGCCCTCAGGAAGATCTATTTAACCTAATTTTCAGCTAAGAAGTAGTTTGCTTTGAACTTTCCAGGTTCATTTAGATGAGACATTTCACTAGACACAACCTCTTCATATCTTCCCTGAAGGTATAACCAAAGCCATTTGTTTGCAATGCCCAAAATACTATCTTTTTTCTCAAACAAAATCTGAAGGCTAATTTGGTCAAAAGCTTTAGTAAGATCAAGGTATATACACACCCATAAATAGATACTTATTGTCCTTTGTAAACAGTACATACAAAGAGAATTCTTGGGGACCATAGAAGTGGATTTTCCTTTTCTGAATTCATGTTGCTGTTTTGAAAAAACAGACTGTTTCTATGAATTTCACAGTGTGCTTTAACATTACCCTCTCAAAAATTATACAAAACCTAGAGATCAAATCTATTGTTCTGTAGTTTCCTACTTCATTCACATCATCCATATCATGAAGCAAACGTTACTTCATTTCAAGCATGTTTAAAAAAATACCTTTGGATGGAGACAGGTTGAACAGATATGCTTTGAGTTAAACAATTTGAGGGAGAAAAAATTAAACATTTTGTCAGGAATACCATCTCTCTCTTAACAAGGTATTTGCAAAGAGTAGGTCCTATGCTGGTAATTTCATCTCAGGTTACAGGCTTTAAATATAAGAAATGCCTTTGCAGCTGAGCGTCAGATTAAAAAACAGGAGTCTGCTTCTATATAACAGAGACAGTTTTACTTTGGAGTCTCAGTGAAATAATCATTGAAATTATTAACAAAGATACCACAATTTGATAGCACAACAACTAGAGATGGGTAAATAACGATAAATTTCTGATAATTTCACATTTTCTGCATCTCAGTGCCGTCTAGTGTTGCAGAGTTAATAGTTGCATCACATGATTACCAGCAGCTGTATTCAGCAGCATCGCAACATATGGACATAAGAGCGTCTTTGAGTCGATTGCTCAGCACGCTATGAGCGGAATGTTTCGTAACACATACAATGTACATGGGACCTTGGCTGCCAATCACACTAGGTACAAGCATTTTCACAAAACATTGTCATTTGATCGAGAAACCCACAATTCACCTCGGAGATAGTTACAGTTAATTGAGTGATCGACGAGATAAACCCAGCGATGTCAACACCTAGATATACATCATTTGAGTACACAAAGTAAAATTTTCCATCGGGAAATAAACATTCCTCTTCCTCCAATTGCTTTGCGGGGACTAGGTGGATAATGCCGTGGAATGACTAGATATTTTATTCGTAGCATATTGTAAGCTAACCCATTTCCTTCGTTAACTGCGAAGTATGTACTTATTTTTCATTTCTAAAATTGAGTTCGAAATGACGAGCTGGAAATACTACTAATGACACTGGAAAGAATCAATAAAAGTGTTTCTCTTGCATGAGGAGATGGTTATCATAAAACGAACTTAGAGACGGATGCTCAGCTGCATCATTTGCATGGCATGGCAGTGTGTTATAAATGAATCGCCAATGTGAACCATAAGGAGGCGGAAGATAAAACTCATCCAGTGTAGTTGTACTCCTTGTCAATTAAAATTGACAATTTCCCAATGGCTTAGTTTACTTCAGTTATATAAAGATGAAAAATATTTAGGACAGTGTTTTGCTAGTACTTATCACTTGAAGTGAAGGGTTCAGGGAAGATTCACTGTAATTATAAACAGCTTGGTAAAAATTTTAATTCCATTTAAACCTTTATAATAAATTATGTGTTTAACGCTAATTATTTAAGTGTTTTAAAACACATACACGTGTTCTTAAATGTAAAAAAGAATCCATTATAATTGATCAAAGTAATGTAAAGTTATTACAGAACAACTCCCTACAATGTGCACTTTTTTGCACAGGAGCCATGCAGTTTGATGTAAAACGCTCTATAGAGAGTTCAAGTTGCTCTGGAGATGCCACTACACTCTCTGTAAAAGATGCAACTGCTCAGACTGCAAATGCAGCATTAGTTGTACCACCTCAAAAAAAAACACCTCTGGATCCGTTTAAAACTGATGTAACTAGGAATCTGACCCAAAAATAACTGAAACGTTTAATGCTGCTACAACAGCTGAAAACCGCAGAAATCCAATAACAATACTTTAAAGAAAAAGGATATTCATTCTCGTCTTCAAAGTCTCTATCATTTCAATGCTTTGCAGTGTTGTGAAGTACAACACATGCCACCACAATTTTTGGAATATATGCCAGCTTAACTCTACAAACATACTTCAAAATCGGGAACTGCCATTTCAGTTTCCCAAATCAGCACTCTATTAAAACCCTTTCCTACCTAAATACCTATTAGTAGTTTATTGAAGTTGGTTTGTTCAGCACCAATAGAATCGTTATAAGGTGTCATCAACCACGGTTCTACTCCATATCCATCATCACCAACAATCACTGTGTTTCTTGATCCGGATAGAGTTGATCTAACTGTTGAATTTTTCCAGATACGAGCGTCATGGACAGATACAGGCCAACTTATATCAATGCTTGTAAACATTTCTCTTGCGTTGCAAGTTGCCTGTACATTCGGTGTAGTTTTACCTTTGCGACTGACATACTCATCTCCATGCAACCTAGGCTTCTCAATACCTACATGAGTACAGTCCACTACACCAATTACAGTTTGGAAAAGGTACTTACTTTGCCACAGTTTTTGCTTCCATTACTTCACTTTCAGTTGCTGGAAATTTAATCCAATGGCCAGCTTGTGCAATTACATTTTCCACAACACTGGACACAGCTCGCGATACTGTACTTTGGTCCACCCCTAGCTCCTCACTGATACCTTTCTGATATCCCAGATCGGAAATATATCTTAAAAATATCTTCATTTTATGCAATGGAGTCAGTGCACCACCTTGACACTCGACAGGTGCCCCTAAGAAAGTGTTTGCTAACCACTGAACATTGTGCTCCTCGAACCGAAACAAACTTATGAAGTCCTTTTCAAGTGGACTTGAACGAGGTTTATAAACTTTCATGTTCCGCATATCAACCATTTCTGCCATGATCGAGCACAACCTTTCACTTAGCAGTTGAGTCAACTACTGATGAGATGCATCTCCTTTGAAGGATTTGCTTTTCATTTCGAGTAAAAGGTAAACTTTATGCATACCCTTTTACTTCAGTCATGAGCAAAAGGTTAACAGAAGAACCATTTCCTTTTTAATAAAAGTAAGGTTTACCTTCAGTTTTAATTCATACCTCTTGAAGGATTTGCTCGGAATTTTGCAAGTAAAAGGTTTTCCTTCTGTTTATACATACAGTCCAATGAATAAGGCATCAGTGGATAGGACTTTTTCTCTACATTTGACAAAGCATACTCAGTTTACATTGAAACAAATTGTTTGTTCACCATTTAAGTTGAAGGAAAAATCTTTTACAGAATTGTAACGAGGCAATAAGAGACATGGAGATATTGTAAGAAAAGCAATGAAGGGCAAGATTTATTCCAGGCAGGAGACGTGTGTTGCTTGTAATCATGCAGTTTATTATCTATTTCATGTAATTACGACTACCAAATTCATTTTTGGGGAGGGAGGTATGGCTGAATATGTGAAGGTTTCACATGAGTTTACATGTGGTACTTATTGCCATTTAACAATATACTTACTGATCATGTCATGTCGAGTCATCAGTACATTCATTGACAGGTAAAAATGCAGAGAGCAAGTTGTATCCAAATATCATCCAAGAAGTGTTTACTAAAATTGGATAGGTCAATGGGCAGTACAACCCGTAGATTTCCAGAAAAAGAGGATTTTTTCTGATCTTTAAGAACTTGACGACCCGATTTATCTTCATAAAACTATCTAATTCCAGTTATCAATCCCTTTCAAACTCAATATAACTTTTGCCTCCCTTAATATTCTACATTCATTTTCTCCACCTCTTACCCTGAAGCTTACCCAACATCCTCTACCCATCCATCTAGTACTATTATTACTATTGTTATCCATCAGCCTAATCAACACTCTATAGACAATACTGGAAATAAATACATAGCAAGAGCTTCACCTCATTCACAGAGAGGAAAGAATTCCCAGGTGTAAGAACTGTAAATCAGCCTACCTCCACTGCCTGGCTCTCCTCGTACTCTCTCCAACTCCAGCCTGACTCTCCTCTCCCTGAGAATGTCCCGGCCAATCTCAGAGTCAAACTTCCTCCGGTGGCTATCCTCAAGGGAAGAGGGAGATGGGGACACAGGAAGCGAGGACCTGCGGCTGTTGCTCCCACTCGAGTGTGACATTCCACTCCTCCCTGAGATCGTCCTCAGCTGAGCAAACTCGTCTGGCAGCAGCCTGCAATCTCTTGATACATCATCAGCACCATTGGACATGGATGCACCACTCGCAACACCATCTGCTTCCCTAACAACCTTTGTCGGTTCGCAAACCTTCCTCTGTTCATCAGGGATCAAACCTTCACTCACACCCTGTGGGGGATGTCCACTTTCGACACCTCTGTTGTTCACATCAGGGACACCATTATGATCCACATACACTATATCCAGGATTTCATTAACTTCCTGGACTGACTTTCTGAAGGCTTTCACTTGCATGTACACTACCTCAGGATCTGAATCTTTTCCATTAGTCACTGGTTCATCAATCAACTTCACTGTAACATTAGTATCACTCGAAACGTTTGTAGCAGAGCTACCACTCAACCGCCTAGTTTCTGTGGCAGCTGAATCTTCAAGCACAGGTTGCTTATTATCAATCTGCAAAGGAAAGAAAATATTAAATTCAGCAGTGCACCACACAAATAATATTCTTCAGGATTATGCAAAAGATGTCAACAACCAATACAAAGTATCCCTGAGAAAAATACTTTCAGTGCATTGTAATTGAGTGGAATACCAATATATATCTTAAGTGAACCACTTTAAGAAAATGCCAGGTTTAATATAAATAATTATGTTGGGTAAGCATTAAAATCCAGGCCAAGCCTTAAGATATGCCTAAGATAAGAAAGTATGAAATATAGCAGATTTGCTCCATTTTAGAAAATAAATAAATATCAAGTGATAACATTAAATTCCACAGGGTTGTATGTGATTAAAGATATCACTCACAATACAAACACTTTCAACAATATCACCCTTTCAATATAAAGTAAATGAACAGATGAAAAAAATGATTTTGTATTATTTGCACTAAAACTTGAACATGTCCAGAATAAAAACACTTGGGAAAGTAATTTGTTTACACCTAGTTAACCAAATGTCTACATTGGCAATAGTATTGGAACTTGAAAAAGTTTTATCTTCAGTCGATCTCCTATAGATGAAAAATAATAGCCCCACATATAAGACAACTTTTTTGTGAATTTAGGAAAGGTTCCAAATTGTTCAAGATAGTTCACAGCTCTTCCAGCTATTCTTTACTAAAATTTTATTATTGAGCCCTCAATTTTTTACAGAGGCACAAATTTGTACTGAGGTTAGAAATGGAGAAAAAAATGAACACTATTTCTACTCTTTCAGCAACAGCACAAAATAGATGAACATTTTGCACATTTCCTTTACATTGAAGAAATGGGGTACGGAATAAGGTAAAATGCTCACACAAATCACATTAAAATTGGTCTGTATATTTATCAACGAATTATATTCCATACTTCTCATGGAAATAAATATTTTTACAATTACTACAGCTTACTTTGGATTTATTACCTCATCGTGGTTGGTTGTAAGACATAGTTTCCGGCTTCATATGGTGGAAATTTATGATGTCACTCACAATAAAAGACACTTGGTTTTATTCCACACAATTTAATACAATTTAACAGAATGAAGGAACATAGAAGAGATTTTATTAATAGTGACAAAACCACTGGAATGGTGAAACATTTAAGTGAAGAAACACACTGGTGTAATTTCGACCCAAGAATTTACATTGTATTGACATAGGGCAGAAGCTTGATTTTATGGAACATTTTGAAATCATAAATAGACCTGATACCTTATGTAATGACCAAATGTTCTTCTCTCCCTCACCCCTCCTCCGAATCCACCTGCCATCCCGACGGCTTCACAGATAAGCCCTATGACCTTGCCCCTTTCAACTCCAAATGCAAACCCCCCTACTTTAAATATGTTGTGACCATTAACAATTTGCTACCCTCCCCACTCCCTCCACCCTCTTTCCCCTCCATACTTTGTGTGAGTTGTTATATATAAGGGGAACGCGACCCATAAGATTTACCTGGGGATGACATGTCAAAAACCATGGTCGAGTTGTATTCAATTGTGTGGAATAAAACCAGGTATCTTTTATTATGAATAGTTGGTTGTATTCACACCAATTTAGGGCCCCCAGATATTATGTATAATAAAAGAACTCCATGCCATTGGACATGAGAACATATTTCTCTCTTCACACAATCACAAACTTCTCTCTAAAACCATGATACACCTCTTCAAATTATGAACTGACCACCTCAGTTTGCATTACGCTTAGTGGAATTAATTAACTAGAGATATTTACCTGGACATCTTCATATACTCCATCACCATTTTCCGCCACACTGTCAGCAAAATTGGAATGTATGTTCTGGTACACTCTACCGATGGGAGCCGCATCCAGATTCCTAGGAGCGGCAGTTGGAGTCTTTTTCTTCTCCGATGGAAAAACTTTATTCTGCTGCACAATGTGCACACCTTCAGGCTGGCCATGCACCCATGAAACATTCTCGTATGCAGGAGTCGAAACATCCACGGGTGTCGTCTCAGCCGTGGCGTCGTTCACCAGTGGTGCATAGCTCACTCCCCCCTCCTCTTCTTCCTCCTCCTCCTCATCCTCTGGCAGAGGCTCAGCAATGCTCAGGGCCTCAGCAGGCAGGTCCCCTTCTGACGATGTCTCTCCACCATGAACAGTGAAGCTCTCATTGTCTGACACAGTAGCATCGGCACGTGATACTGATGAAGCATCTTCCGATGGAGATGGGTGAACCTCGGCATGCACTAGCATCTGCTGCTGCTGGTAATGGTAGTGATGGTTCTGGCTTGGCCATGACCCACGTGAGCTTTGAAGACTCCTAGGATGAGCAATTCAATAAATGATACGTTTAACCTTATGGCATAATCATGGCTATTTCTATTCTCAAAATTTTGGAATATTCTAGGCTTTTCCATGATGAAAATCACTTTTTCTCAAAAAGTTTGTAACCAACTATGGGATTGGTTGCTAACAGTAGTCAACAACTTTCTTTTTTTTATTAAACCTTAGGTAGCTGGATCATGAGGTTTTTGCTGCTATTGTGAGTGGGAGAAAATCAAGGAAAGTATCAGCTTTTTTCCCCTTTTGTCCAGGAGAGGGTCTGGCCAGTAAGGGACAACTTAAATCTGGGCTCTTACCATGGGGTGCTGTTATATTTCAGCACTTTTCAAAGATGCATAATTGTAGTTGCAGTATTAGAAATTCATTTTTTATTCAAAATTTCACGGTGTTCTCTCAACAATGATGACATTTTCCAGATCAATTTGATACTAAACAGTAGATAATTACATTGTCCTATAATTATTTGGCTCAATGTTAAATTAGCTGCATCAAATCTGTCCCCAAACCAAATATTTCGCTCATACCATTGGGTTTAGTAAGTAAAGGAAGGGTAAATAAAGTTTATTCAGGGCATCTGATTTGAGCATATTTTAACTTTTGGCACTTTGAAAATCAATAATTGAAAAGTCTCCTCCATAACAATCCATGATGCTTTTTGGCAATCTATGTGCCAATAACGTGTATACTTGCTCCTTTTTTTTCTTCTTACAGAAAAAGTACACCCTTTGGGCAATACTTATGTCGTAAGAATTTGAAATGTTTTCAATAAAATGTCTATTATAAATTCTTTCAAGAGAGTTTACTCCAACCTGGGAATTTTCCTGTAGTTTAACATTTTCTTTTCCTAAATCACTATATTCTTTGGAAACTAATCCAAGACAGCCCGCACAACTTTAGTAACAAAAAGTATTCAGATCTAGACAAAAGAAATGATTCCACAATTCAATTGGAAACAATTCAATGCCCTTGAAACTTTAAACTGGACCAAGTTTGTAATTTTGCAACATTCTCTGCTTTAATATATACATGGAAATAAGAGGGATTTGCATACTAACTCAAATTCATCATCATATACTGCCACTCTCATATAGCTAATCCATATTTTTGTTGAGGCAGCACATAAAGGGTATGTACCTGAGGGGAAAGTGCTATTTTTATGAAATTACTTTAATTATATATTTCACAATAAACAATAAAATAACAAACATAATGGTAGGGCATCAGGGAGAGTGAAAATTAATAAAGGGGCAGTGAACATGCTAACATCATGAGAAAAACTCATATGACAATTATTCATTAAAAATTGCATGAATATTAATGATTGAATATGATTGGTCAAATAAAATGAATGGATTATTGAATGGCCTTGGATTATCCACACACACTGGACTGAATGGCCATTTTCTTGTGATGAGTTTTTGCAAGCTGCAGTGTTAGGGTGGAGGTAAGATCCGATAACAGCAGAGTGAAATCAACATTTGTTAAGACAGAATAAAAACATTTGTGGCACATCTAGAGAATTCTCAAACTTCTCCATTCTGCCTCACTATAGTGATAGAAGTCAAAAAACAACACATGGGAGGCTCACCCATAGGATGCTGGTGACTCTCGGTGATGAAAACTTCCCGACAATGGGGGAGGTTCCGGTGACTGTGAGTCAATGTACCGGAGTTCCTCTTCCTCCTCCTCGTCCTCTTGGCTGTACCCACTTCTCCTCAGCAACGATGGAATTGAGGGTGGCTCAGCTTCAGTGGAATATGGGGTCGACCGCATCGGTGAGGATGCTGGTGATGGAGATGATGATGCAGGAGACTTGGGGACTGGTGCCCGCACCTCCACCTTTGAACGCTTCCTGGCACCCGGAGAAATGGTAGATACACCAGACTTCTTCTTCTTTGGTGATGGGTCAGCGCTACTACCCGTGTCTTCTGGCCTGGCTCTTGGCCCAGTCTGGAACAAGATATATTGATGTGAGCAACTTACTGAGATATTCAAGCCAGAATTAAATAAATTAAACGCATCCCTATAAATACAAAAAAGTAGGTTTCCAGTCCTGAATTAAGAAAATTCACACTCCATTCAGAGGAAATATCAGATTTGTGAGCAGAAAGAGATTAAAAACAAAAATAAATAATAAAAAGTGCACCATGGAAACAAGAGTAGATTATACTCTGGGGTGGGTACCAAATTCAAAAATATGGTATTTTACATGTTCCTATGCCTTAAACTCCACAATAGAAAATTTTAAAATCAATCTCAAATTTCATAATAATTCAACTGTATTGTTTTCTTATCTTTCCCTAACTTACACAGGATAATTGATCACCAAAATTAATAAAAAGCTTCACAACATAGCCTCCAAATGATATGTATTAAGCTTCACTACTTAATGAGTCTCATAAAGTAAACTAATATGAATATGAAAGAGTTAATCTGACTGACAAGACTTCCAACTATAAACTGTTAAATGAAATATGTCACAAGTTTTCTGATATCAGACCCAATTAGCTACTCAACAAGTTGGGGTGATAACAAAGTTTTTAAATTGGATTTTTATTTAGCATAAGTAAACACATATGAGACATTTTACATATACTATGAGGCATTGTTTCAACGAATCTCAAAGCATTTCCTTCGCACATGCATGCAAATGAAAAACATTTAAACATGAATTCAATATGAGAATAGATGGCATTTTAGCACACGATAATGAAGCCTGTCTCAGCAAAAATCAAATCATGATCAAACTAACACAGCTACTGGATGCAAGCAGTTACAAAACAAAATATAAAATATACTATTTTCATGAAATATTATATTTTTATAAATATGACGATAAATTATCATGATTTGACCGCACACTTATCTTTGATGCATATTGACAGCATTACTGACTGACCAAAGTCAATGCATATCCCTTCAGGCTTCACACCTATTCCACACCATCATGCACTAAGTTTCCATCTAAACTCTTTCTTAATCTACAGGCAATTAGAAGCAATAAAGTTCACGTACTCCTTGGGGAGAGCCCATAAGGCGTCTCCGAGAGGGGTGAGGTAATAGCGGAGATCGTGATAGGCTCCCACCACTGCCGATTGGTGTTGTTGACACCAAAGTCTCATCCTCAGAGAAAATTCTCATCTCCCTCTCTTCCAGCTCAAAATCCAACTGGATTTCACTCAAGTCTAATAAGCCTTCCTCCTCAAGATTCCCGCTTCCTTCTTGACCATCATCTTCCCTTCCATCATCCTCCTCCGTAAGCAGCATTCCACCCAAGTGGTCAAAGTAAGAGTCATGGGACACAGAGCGGCTATGGCTTGGTTTCCCAGTAGTACTCGGGGAAGATGCACGACGGTCATCACAGAGCCCAAGCCCAGATGACTGACCAGTTATCTGGTCCAAAACGCCTTCAATGCTCCCCAGGCCAATTTCAAGGTCAAGGGCTGCTGAGTTACGAGTGCTTGACCCAGCAGATGCCACTGCTGATGACAAGGACTCTGCGCTTTTCACAGGGCGTAGTCGCCGCTTGCTTTGAACAATGTCACTTTCAGTCATGGCTTTTTCCTGTAGGATGAAAAAAAAATATTTTTCCAAAATTAGTGATTATCTCATGAATACCCTTCTCTTATTGGTCACAATACTCAGAAAAAGAGATAAGAAAGAATAACTTGGTGGAGTTCTACCTATTGGGCTTCAAGGCATTTAGGTCTCACAGTCCACTGCGCCATCAACCTTAATGTGCTCACATATTGAAGTCAAACCAAAGGCCAGAATCTCTCCCATGGACAAAGTCCTCATAGCCAGCAATTACAGAGATGTTTCATGCCACATCACTGCAGGTTATTCACTCCTCCTACATTGGCATTCTCCTCTTCATATCACTGACTGTGAGTTGAGTTTGCAAATACTAGCAGATGGATGCACGTTAGGATGGCACTTATTTTTCAGAATGGAGAAAGATAATGTTTTCCACCACTAGAAATGATCTTTGTGGAGGGTTAGTTAACATGTCAAAGTTTCATCACCTCTAGCAATTGGGAACCCATGCCCCAAGGACCCTTAATACATCGAAAATAAACATGCATTTTTTGGGCAGAAAAAGCTTACTTCATATGTACACTGCAATTGTACAAACCTTTAAGATTGAAATTCTATTGGCTTTCATGATCCTTTCCGTGTTTATAAGATATGGTCATGAGCAATAAGAGCCATTCCCCAAGGGTGCCACCCAGCACCTCCGCACCACTGTGGAATAGCCTCTATCATGCTATACATTGCCTCTCGAATTCTTATGAGTCATCAGTTAATGACCTTTGGAGCTAGGTATTGGGATTTTTCAATTTTCACATTAATACTGGTTGCTTTGCTATCTTGTTATACACTTTGTTCGGGCACCAATTCAGTTCACAAGCCTCGGGCAAGTTAGTAGAACTTAACAGTCATAACCCTAATGCCAATGAAACACTTAATGAGATTCTAGAGTTATTTCCACGTCTGGAGTAGTATATGCAGAACACATTCCCCTTCCCTGACTCCACAAAAATGCACATGCAATCCGCAGATGTCCCATAATAGCCTCGCATTATTTCTTCTTAACTCTCCTCCCATCCTACTTTACCCTTAATCCCAATTTGGTATTTAAGGTTGGCTTTTACCCAAAAGCAATTAAGCAAATTTTCACCAACTTATGCTTATAAGGAATGCTCAAAATAATTTTAACACAATTGTACATCCATAGTGACTCTCTGAGTTTGACATTGATAGGTGCATCAAATAAGAGAGAAACAGGGCAGAGTATGTCCTGAGTATAATTGTGAAAATTTGATTGTAAGCCAAAATTTCTCATATTATGACGACTCGTAATCATTCAAGAGGCTTGCGTAGACTCTCAATCCTCTGAAAGGAGGGGACTGGGATATGCACCATGCACTGGTACATTGAGGGGAAAGAGGAGAAGGGAATGGAATGGTGTGGGATATTCCACAATGGTGCAGCGGTGCTGAATGGCACCCTGAGGCAGCAGCTCAAATTACACAGGACCCTTTCTTTGAAAAGGAGAAATATACAAAATTTTATCCCTAAAGAACTTTATCCTGAAGGCATGACTTATTTAACAGGCATCTTTGTCAATTTTATAAATTTAGCTTCTACCCTTGTGGTAATAAAAGCCCATCTTTCATTCCATTTCTGGAAATACTTTGGTGAACTAGTAGCCAGAAAGCATTCAAATTTCCTTCCTAGGGCTATTCCACAACAATTCCCAGCACACTTGTAGCAAACTAAATTCAGAGTTTTCAGGTCTGATAGACTGTCCACACATGAGCAACAGTGAGTCAGCAAGCCTACCCTCATTTAGGTCACCCCAACCACCAGAAGAAAGCAGGTTGCTGTGGTATCCTGGTATTTCCATAGTTGCTATAGCTCAGAGACACTCCTAGACATTTCACTGATGATAATAGTTGAGTAAAATCTTCTCCATGTTTACAGAAATATTATCAAAGCAATTCCATCAAATGAGAATTGCTAAACCATTAGCATACTCCAGAGGATTGGCAATGACATCATTTCCTTGAGGATGGCCCAAATGCAATTGCTATGCTCCTCAACTCTAGCTTCTTCTTCCTTCAAAGCAATCCAATGTTATTCTTCTGCTCCCACATCTTCAATAAACACTTGTAGTTTACTATTTCATCACTTTACCCGGATGCAATGTGAAACAGATTTGCCTCATACTTTTCTTATTACCACATAACTGAAAGAGACTATGTTAAAAAAAAACCCTCTGACTAAAAGCTCTAAACTCTGACTAGTCCTCAATTGTAAGCAACAGACTAAATGTGAAGCATTCACAGTTAAAAAGTCATGCTTTGAGGAAGCATAAGATGAAATACCATTCAAATTCAATTAAATTCACCAGTACTGCATCTGCAACTAAGCTAGTGGCTGATGCATCCATGAAAACAGCCTGTGATAAATGGAAAGTCAATCTTACTAAGCTGCACTCTATCTGGGTCCTATGACATGATCGTAAATTCTCCCACTGAAAGCACAACAAAATGCTAACCTTCACCCCTGCTGATCAACATGATTGAAGCACAACCATGAACAACATTCAATGTGATTCTAATTATTCCTCAATTCCATGAGATGCACAATAGATCTTGATATGCTCCATTATTTCATAAGAATATCTGCTTGGATGAGATTCATATTGCGATAAATTAACTTTTTTGCAAAAAGAAACATTCTAGCCAGAAGTCTTAAAAGATTGCTCATCCAAAAGTTAAAGGACAGTACTGAAATTTTAACACATAACAATGCCTTGACTGGAAATGAAACAAAGCACACATATGAAAACAATGGGCCAATGGGAAATCAAAAATGAAATGCAAAAATGGAGTGGTACCAGCTGGTCTACCTTCATAAGCACCCACAGAAAAAATTAATGGACAGAGAAGTCACCAGAGATTATCCCATAAAATCAGTGATGTAAAGCAGGTACATTTAACATTCCTCAATAGGCAGGTGGAACTACAAATAGCACATCTAGAAACACTTATCAATTAAACTATTTTAATCCATGCAATTTCATTTTTTCGTCAAAAAATAATACACCCAGATAACCAACAATGAAACACAGCAATGCAACTCAACTGACACCAGGCCAAATGAAACCATTAATGGAAGCAGATGAGAATATGTCATTGCTGTTACCTGTGTCACTAGCTCAGTTGGCGTTACCATTCCTCTGACCTGAGTGGTAGATGCTGTAGTTGAAGCACATGATGTTGTCCCCCCTCCGATGGCACTTCTCTTTGATGGCAAAGAAGACGTAGATTGCTGTCTCTGCGTCTGAGATTGACCCTTCTTCAGGAAGAAAGACTTCCAGCCTAGGCCTGGTGATCGCTTGGATTTAAGGCTTCCACTTCCTCTCTTCCTGGCTGGCATGTCGATCACTGTGTGGTATTTCGCCGGAAGATTAGCTGGTCCACCACCTACGCAAAAGACGGTGAATGCATAGCACATTATATTGTTGTCCATCCTCAAATAGTCATTACATTAAAGAGACTCTCATACTCGTACTGGCCATGGGAGGATATTTTCATGGAGTTATACTACAAATGTAATACGTGAATATTATCTGGAGAAAATGTGAAAAAGAATTCATCATAAGATGCAATCACAGTCATTGAACATAATTTAAAGACATGGGCAATGACACTGACATTTGCATTTGTTTGAAGAAGTACATTTTGTTTGACATCACTTTGCCAGCATTTAAGAGATAATTTTAATTATGAAACATGTTTAGGGAACTAAACTTTAACAAAATATTACAAAAAAATTCACATTCACAACCTGGGTTTTGATGCGTGATTGTTGACATTCATGGAATGTTATGATCCTGACAATCACTCATCAAAACTTTTGTTGACTGTGGAAAGAGTATTATTAATTAATTTCTGATATAGAATTCAATAAAAAACAGGAATAACTAGTGTTAGAGAAAATCTATTACGCAATCATTCTTTAAATATGCACCAATTTGATATTTCTGATTAGGAAATGTACTATAATTTTTTTTACAATATGTACACAAAATGATAAACTTCTGAATTAAGAAATTGCAATGGCTCAAAAAAGAAGTCAATAATCACATCCAACATTTGAGCAGTCTTAAATACTAACCAACTTCAATATATTCCTGGTCAGCTTTCCCTGTTGCAGCCAAAAGTGCTCTAGTCCGGGCTTCCTCCAAAGATAGCAGTTTGGTAGGGGTGGATATTGCCAATGATTTTGGCCTGCTACGTTTGGGAGTGGCTACAAGGAAAGGACATACTCATGAATCATTTTGTTCAAATTATTGTCATATCAGGATAACGAAATTCAAATTTATATACATAAAGCCTTTTCACTGAAATAAGTAATGCATTAAATACCATTTTCTGCAGCAAATGCTGCAACAAGTCCTGGAGAAACACCAGGAGGTAGTTTGTGCTGATCAGGTGACAGCTGTTGAAGATGGCGCTGTTGTCTCAGTCTCTGGCCCATCATATTACCACTCTTGTCAGTGCCACCAAAAATGAGATCTGCATAGCACACCAGGAATTCAGTCACAACAGCCTGGAGATAAAAATGGTATAATTAAAAATTACCTATCGCATAAATTACAGGGCAAGTAATTAACTTCCCTGACAACTGGGAGTTTGCTCTAATGTTTCCTTTGTTAAATTGGCTATTTCCTAATAATAATTCACTTTCAAACAGTCAGCATCTTTTCCCTCCCTATTTACAGTTCCAATGTAGTTATTTCCTCTACCCTCTCCCATGCTCACCCTTGTCTCTCCTCTATCACCTGCTTCTGCATGTCACTTACTCTAAATACACACACACACACTATTCAATTTTAATGCTTCCTAATTTCCTCAATCACCTTCCTATATAGCCCATTATTTTTTTATTCAAAAATGTTATGGCATAAAACTTAGTACACATGGTGTGTAGGAAAAAACTATATGTTCTAATCTGTTCAAACCCATACCTGAACTCCGACACCTTGCAAGGCAGCAACTCCTCCAACTTCCAATTCTTTGCATCTTAATAAATTTGGAGCCCACACTATGGCAACATTTCTCGGAGTCATTCCTGTATCTCCTCCTCTCTGGGCAACACGTGCCAGATGCTTCATCAGGTACTCAAGTGTTCTTGGAGAGAGAGAAACAAGAGAATGTTAAATTACAGCCATACTTGTAATAAGCAATTATAATGAGTACCATCAAAAAGGCAATAATAAAAAAGTAAGCATCACAACAGCAAAAAAATGAAAATCAACTTATATTTTATTCCCTCAAGCTGATTTCACATACACTGCCAGAGGTTGCTACGCTCTATTAAAAATTAATTAATTTCTATCAAAAATTAATTAATTAATTTCATGCCTATCATTCCCTGCATCGCAAGAGAATCAATTCTTTCATATTCCAGGCTAAGTTCACCATGATCAACAAAAGCAATGGAGCCACTAATGGCTGATTAAACGAATATGATTTCCACATTTTCAGTGCATACTCTCATCAGCCTCCTAGGAAAAATATTTTTCAAAAGACTAATTTCGAGAGTACTGGGTCAAGCCACTGGATTACTTTGATAGAGCCTACTGAAATTTCACAGAAGTGTGAAAATTCCGCAGAGGGAAAATCATTCCCCTTGACTGGAAGTCAAACCTAGATCCCTGGATATTGCACAAAGTGCTCTTTTTGAGTAGCAATTTCACTTCATATTCATGATAATTTGCAATTGCAAATGCATTTTATTCCAACAATGAGGCATTTGGTCTTTTATTGCCACAAACATATTTTATCAACAACTATATCACACAGTCAAACAATAAAATTATACTCCTGATAAGAAGGAAAATTATAATGAGTATAATTCAGTAGGAGTATAAACTTATCAGGAGAATAAAAATAACTCTCACCAGTACTGTTCAGCACTGTTCAACAAGTACTTGGGAGAGGCCATACAAGAAGTGCAAGAAACTGGATGAGTGGAATAGAGATAATTGGAGAAGAAATAAACACGCTCTGCTTTGCAGATGATATTGCAGTCATAGCTGGAAATCGCGAGGATCTTCAAAGGTTACTAATCGTCATGGACCAAGTTCTACAAGAATACAATATGAAAATAGGTAAGACAAACACTAAAATCCTAGTACGCAGAAGAGAGAAAATGAAAGCAGAAGTCACCCTGAGAGGAGAGACATTAGAGCAAGTGGATTCCTTTACCTAACTCGGAGGTACTATCAGGTGGGACAGAAGAAGTACAACGGACATCCAGTGGAGAATAGCCCAAGCTAAGAAGACATTAATGGGAAAAAGACTACTGCTGTGCTCAAAGAAGATAGGACTACAAAACAGGAAACAGTGTGTGAAAACGTTCGTGTGGAGTGTGGCACTCTATGGATTGGAAGCATGAACAATTGGTAAAGCTGACTGGAATAGACTAGAAGCCTTAGAAACCTGGTGCTGGAGGAGTATGCTGAAGATAAACTGGACGGAAATAATGAAGTGTATAGAAGAGTAGAAGAGGAAAGGACCATATGGAACACCATACAGATGAGAAGAACCAGATGGATTGGACTCAACTTGAGACATAATGGGTTTGTGAGGAACATAATAGATAGTCAAATAGAGGGAAAAGTCCCCAGAGGAAGACCAAGGAATGAGGTCATGGACCAAATAAAGAGGAAAGTACATAGGAAAAGATACCAGGAGGTAAGGGAACTAGCATTAGATGGGGTAGGGTGGAGGAATACAGTCAGCCAATCTTAGGATTGAACGACCAATGATGATGAAGAAGAAAACTATTGATCTGACTAAGGCGAAGAACAACCCAGCCAGCACAAGGGATATTTGCTTCGGTAGAAAATAGGAATAAGTTAGCGATATATGCCCTGCTCACTTTTTCATCTCTAACATATCCTAACTATTATTACATATTACTCATAAAGTGGTATGTAAATAGATATTTACTGACGAAAAATAATGCAATGAATTTTTGTAATGCTTATTTAGGGCAGTAGCATCAGTATTTTAATTATTTGAGCTTGCCTTAGAGCTATCGATACGATCTATACGAGTGTGACTTCAGTAGTCCTCCTACCAAGAAGTGCCGAGTTTAAAGATGGAGTGAAGACAAATGGAGAGTGAATGTACATTGCCTGATTTCCCGTGGGTGAACTTTGATTTTCTGAAATTATGGAGCAATCGAAGTACACTCTGCTCTGTTTTCCCGCTTTGCTCGTGCTTCTTAAGGTAAGGTAATACAGTAGATGGCCGCTATAACGAGCTCGCACAAAATTCGAAAAATCGATGGTGATAACGCTCCATCTTTTGAGCCGTCCAGCTATTTTTGCGATTCTAACGTCTAGAATCCTTGCATCAAGTGCGGACAAAACTGAACAAATGGGCATTTGATGCACAGTTTTCATAAATGTGTCGAATCGCTAACGAAATTTCAAAGTCTACCGGGGAAAAATTGTCAACTAGTATCCGATTTATTTTTATTCTGAATTTTCCATGCGCTGCAAGATCTCTGGTAACATTTAGAGGGAAATTCCCATTTAACTATCACCGAAAAAATATGGCATATCGTGGTCAAATGGTATCGAACATGTACGTTTATAATGGTTGAAGGTGCCATATGAACGTGGTTGATATACTGGAGGGTAATAGTGAATGAGAACAAATTCACAAATGAACGTAAGCTATGCCAAATCGTTATTGATATAAAAATTAAGAAATCATGGTAAGTTGATCGGGAATTGAGAATATAATGCAGAAATGGGTCAAAACAGCACCTCTATCGGTCATTTCCCAATAGATCCATAACCAATTGCACTAAAAACACATTCGGGAAGGAGTTTTGTACGGAACATCGCACTTTGGACGCCAATTTCACGTAGTTCACCATATGGTAGATCATCCTTTACGACTGTTGGCAAAAATCGTGGCGAGAATAAATATCCGGAGGACAGCTGCAAAACAATGTTTTAACGATGTCTATTTACAACAACATGGCGCGGGCGTCAATGAGAGAAAACCGGAAATATTACGTTCGATAATTAGAGACGAGAAGGGTTCAGGGTTATATTTTTTAATAAGGAGAAGTGAGTAATTTGCTTGCGAAACAACTCCGAATACTTATTTCAATAGCTTTCATAATGCTCGGTCTCAAATTTCGTGCGACTCCTCCCGGCTCAGAGGCTCACACCCTTCCCTCACTTGTGGATGCCTCCTAGATGGAATATAAGCAGGTCGAGGGTAAAGAAGACGAAGACAGAGAGACGAGAGCGGGAGTGATACTATCGGATTACACCTATCTCTTCCTGGCAGAATGAGTCTCAAGCGGATAAATTTCGCCGCATTCCCTAAGAGACCATTCCCGTCTTGAGTAAGAGGGGTGTTTGGCTTCAGTTGTTTTACCCGAAGTAGGACTACTATAAGTGTTAAATTCACATATATGACAACTTATTTTTTTCCGGCAATCATTTGTGCGAGAGGGATGAGTAGGTGACAAATTTGACCTTTCGCTTAATTACATGGTAGGCGAAATAATTCATCAGATTCGTGACAAATATGAAGAATAAATCACCAATTGTAAGGAATTTTCCGCACTTTTTTAAATATGTCACTGGTTTCGAATTACCAACATCATCAGAGTTGCCCCTTCCACGATGCCATTTGAACTCTGCGAGCCTCTTGAGTCACAGCCCTCGAATGTTCCCGGGTAGTGTCAAGGAATCATCTAAAGCGAAATAGGAACCAAGAGAGGGGGAAGAAAATGTCAACCTCAGCTTATCTCGGAATGATTTAGCACCATCAGTCAGGCGAGGGGAACTCGAGAAAAAGTATCAGGTGTCGACAGGGGTGGGGTTAAGAGAAAGTTATGTCAAGAAGACGAAGACTTCGACTGAATCGTAAGCGGCGTTGTCGCTGGTACTGCGGGGGAGTGCCGATAAGGATGGCATGCGCGGGACAGCGATCCACACACCGCATGACTTTCCCATCTATTCCTCCCAATTCTTGCATCAAACGCCCGAAACCACTGCTGAAAATCTGCGATGTCATCCATGCTTTGGTATTGGATTCATAGATACAGGGAATAGCTCGCTGCCTGCCGAATGATCGAGGATGCCCTGACTTACTGATTACAAATGTCTTCATTTTGTTGCACTAGTTGCCTATACTTCCGAGCGAGATGCGAGAACTTACACAAATCAATGAAAGTTTAACCTGAAATGTTTCCAATGACGACTTATTACAAATTTGCTTCCAACACTTTTTGCCTAAATACGTCAAATAAGGTTATATACTTTGGAAATATAGTTGAATCTCTTTAAGAAGATCCGGAAAATGCGTGAAGCCGCAGAAGAGGTGATTATTAAGTGTATGAGAGTATAGTCACGATCGATGCCGAGTCGGTAATCACACGATTACAATTACAGAAACAATTATGCGATCATAACAATGGTACAATCATTTCTATCCACTCCTCATCATCATAGATCGTTTAATCCAAGGATTAGTTAACTGCAGCCCTCACTAGGCTGCTGCAGAAGATGAACTGTTATTTGATACATCATTACTTTCTTTCGTCCTACGATCCACCATTCCCTACGGCTACTCTAACGACACTCAGGAATTTCTGACAGGAAGATATCACCTACACGTGAAACCGTAACCTACTGCAATAACAATTTTAATCTGCGATTTATGCCAACATAACACTCGATAATCCATGAAATGAAATATTCATTATTGGCAGCTTTAGGAAAACCCATTAGATTTACTGGCATCCAAGAACAATGAATACTCAATGGGAAAAAAGAAATGGTAAAAAGGTAGGCACGCGCATTGCATTTTTGAGCGCATGAAGGGAGATAAAACGCTCGTCAGAGAGGAAGACGTTTACTAGTAGAGGGTGGTTACTCACGACAAGAAACGATGGAAAAATTGCTGCCTCCATTTCTATATACCATTAATACCTTTCATATACAATTGGAACTCCGTGCCAAGGAGGACATCTCATAAAAGTAGTGTTTGTGCAGAAACCCTAGCGTGGAAGCCCTTCTGATATTCTGGATGCGACACTTAGAGGGTGGGAAACAGATGGGACATAACATACGAGGTAATTCATTGCGAGTGCTCAATCAGCTGGTCGCGACTTGAGCCAGGTAAGGATAATCACTGCTTGAAAAAGGTTTAACCGGAATGTACCGCAAAAGTAAGGAAAATGAAAGTAAATAGGCAGGAGGTATCAACACAATTGACAAGTAGCCTAAATAATGAACATATAACATAGGGAGTGCAGGTGGTCTGAATCTTGAGAGAGAATGGCCATTTCACCTGCTCCCCCGTCTAAAGCTAATTCCTCAAAAGAGACTCGCCCATGCCGAGAACCGACTTCCGCGCATAGGCCACGAAGTTTCAATCGCATTGTACCTTTCGAAAGAATCAAGACTGTCAAAATATAATGGTTCAGCAAATTTGAGTCAAATGGGGCGGCCGAGTGCCCCGACCCCTCACCTTTGTGATAAACAAGTGGGGTGGAGAGGTCTGGAGGCAGGAGTGGGGGTAGAAGGACGAAGGCAGCCGTATCTTAGCTCACCGGCCATTCTCGGATCACGCATATGGAAAGCAGTGCAGGCTTCAGCGATTAACATTGTTGTAGCCTTCATACTGTAACAGCATCAAGAGTCTTTCTATATGTTATTAATGAAGGATCATCCTTTGCCCCAAGTGAATTAAAAACTAGCATTCAAGAATATACCCTTCGCAACGTTCGCCGAAACACTGCCAAAAAATGGGAAGTTTCGGTATTTTTTATTTTAAAGACGACCGCTTCGTGAGAATACAATTCCACGTAGGGAATTAACTCTTCGTCTGTAGAGAAAAAAATATTGCGAGTCTCTAGCTATCACGGTATAATCGCAATTCTGTCTGAGGGAAGCGACTGAAACGAGCTTTTCGGTCCCGGTATAGAGCCCCCTTAACGGCCAATGTTTTCCGGAAAAAAATTATGAAATAGAGCTGTCTCGTCTGCATTTCACACATTCTAAATTGGTGGAAACGATTAGTATACATGTTCCAGAAGAATATTTTTAAAATGAGGGAATTTTAAACCAGTGCTTAATTAAATTTTTCCCTTTGGCTCATACGATGCCAGTATCGAATTTAGTATGGGCATCCAGTTCTCCACAGCTTGAGCACTCACAAGATTACTTTCGACACTATTACGATGAAGAGAAATTCCTCTTCTTTTAAATCAATTAACAGTCATCGTCTGTAGTGATAAAATCTTCTATGTTCGTCCGTTGTGCAAATCCTTCAGCTTCTACTTTTAGAATTGGTGATGGGATCTCCAATATTTTTTCCTGGGCGAACCATTCAAATAACACTTATTCTATTAGAACATTTTTTGCCGGTCGTAGTTTCTTACTACTCCCCGTGGCATTTTCAAGTTTAAATGCAGTAGTAATTTAGTCGTTGTTTAGAGAATTATAAACAGGGTGGACGAAGTTAAACCACGTTTTCGGCCGATTTCCGTTTTATTGGCGTTATTTCTGTCACATTCCTGAATGAATTCGAAGTTTGTAGTCAAATCTAATGACTTCCTTTTCCATTGTAACACTCGTAATAAAAAACAGCGAACATCAGGAAGTACATCAGGATCAAGCTTTCCAAAATAACTATTGCGAAGAACATCTGGCCAGGTTTTCCGCTGGAATGGCGTGCAGCAAAACCTCTATTCTTTACTAATCTCTCTTCTACTCTCCGCTCTCCTATTTCTCCCCCTAGAAGACCCAGGAGTCGCTATAACGTAAGATGCGAGTCCATACAAAAAACTTAGTAGTTCGTCCGTTCACTTTCGTTCTTTCATTCTAAGTGAAAGGTTATCGCGAATTACCGAAACTATTTATACCTGTTCTAGTCTCACTCGCGAGAAATGACCCCCGCAGGTTATGCATCCCAGACGACAAGCACGGCGAAACAGACTCGTTATGGCGGTCCGTCAAATATGGCCAGTCGTAATTACCAACAAACTCCGTATGCATTTAACATTGTGACCAACAAAGACCAAATAATCACTCGCTATAATGGCCTTCTCGCAATAGGCTGCCCTCGTAATAACGGCCTTCTACTGCACTAAATTCTTGTGAATGGTGAAGTTCTGATTGTATGCGTTATTTCCCATGAAGTTACTTCATCAACAACATAATATTCCTGCGACAAGTTATAATATTCCCAAATTGCTTTCGAAAATTATTCCAATTTGCATAGCGAGCTTGTAATTTTGATATCAATTTGTGTTTGTCAAAGTATCGTGCATTCAAGTTATGATATTGTGTAAAGAATTATCCTTCCAGTTGTTTATATTGATGTCTCTAGTTTTAACTCCTTAAGTGCTTGAAATATATTAATATGTTTATGATGTTACCACGTTAAATCGGTCCCCTAAATGTATGTACGAATTTACCATTGGAAGTAAACAGGGTCGAAGTTTACATGAATTGCCATTAATGCCTAAACCGTGTAATCCTCTTGTTACTCGTATTTAAATAATGTACTTAAATAAATCAATGTCAATAAACTAATTTGTGGAAAAATGTTATTTCCTTCGTTTGCCTGATTTTTTGATATCCATCATTAGGATTTTTGCGTTGTTATATTTGAGTATGTACATTTGGTGGCTGTGCAAATGCCCCACTTGTTCTTTTTCTGGGTGTTCAGTGTTTTCAGTTAAAGTGCTATTCGGCAATGTGTATTGTGGGACGCTGTTCGAGAAGTTGGTACATGTAAGCCCTTGTGCATTGTGGTCAAGAAGGCACCCTTTTAATGACTGGTAACAATAAAAAGAAACAGTTAGATACGCATTAAAATACATCAAGAATAGTGCCATATAAATTAGTTTCCTATTACTGCCAATAGATGGCAAGGAAATCATTTATTAATGATACATATGCCCTGATTGGCTAGCCGTAGCCTATTGGGGATAAGGGATAATTGCCACACGACTGCATACAATTTATCCTAACGTGGCAAATATCCCTTCCTTGACGGACATTCATCTGCCTAATATCTCTTCGTCCTTCCGATTGTATCCCTTAACTGTATGGAAAGTATCCGTTCAGTTAGGGATATTTGCCACCTTGTGCCAGCTGGGAAGGCTACTGCAGCTGGATGGCCAAAGCCATTAAACACTTCCACGGCACATGGCGAGTCTGTCTTGTCATCAGTTGCCTATCTCTTTGTGCATATGACAGTTCCACTGATGTTCTCTATCTCTCCATGCACAGGAATAACAATCCAGCACAGTGAAAAGGTAAAGTACATGGGTACATATATATATCTTTAACTATGAGATAACACATGAATACTCACCTATAATGTGGTGGTGGTAGGCTCTTAACCACCTCACGCATCAGAGACAGTCGAGATTCATGAGGAGCCTGCACAGCACTCACAAAACGATGGTAGAGGTGATATGTGCACAGAGGGTTAGGCAGTTCACGAAAGTACATTTTCAACAAAGAGGCCACTGAGTGGATGTCCTGAAGTATAGCCTCATCCTCATACAATCCTGGTACTCGATCTTCATCAAATGCATTTCTGGGAAAGAATAACTCAAAATAAGTTGCATTCTAGCAGGTAATAAACCATCTGAGTCTGGATACAAATTTACGTATTTGACTAGGTAACTTGTGAAACCTGTATTTAGAATAGCAATTTAGCTCTCTCCATAATCAGTTATTATTTTCCAGGTAAACTTTTAATAACAACCACAAAATCAATTGTAATTAGAACAAAAAATCTTGAATGATATTACTTCTAAAAATAATTTATGAAAGCATAGCTTAGATCCTGCAAAACCTAACAATAGAAATTTTTCAACAAATTGACTTTAAAATATTTTTGGCTTCTTTACTTGCAGAATTTCTGGTCAATGTCGGGCTGCATTCCCATCAGATCAGATACAGGTGTTAAATTACTTGTCTCCTTTTCCACCATACATGTTACCAATAATATACCTTTATTCAGAAGTGATACGTCACAATCAAATATTAAAAAGCAGCAATAAACGAAAGAGCCTAAATAACCATAAACAAAATAAAAAGCAAGAACCATTTCATCAATAACCAGAATTTAATTGATAAGCATATCCAAGCTACATCTTAAAACTGATATTCCTCGTGAAAACAGTGCTCAGGGTAAAAATTTAATTGAATGATACTTGCAATCTATTCTCTTATTAATAATATTTCATTATTCAATTAAAAAAAAGGTTAACTTAATGACTAGGAAAACCCAAGAGCTTTCCCAGCTGTAAGAGATTTAATGTAAGGGCTCATTTTTATGCTTTGCATCATTCCCAAATGCACTTATATTTGAAGTAAAATTTAGACACACTTGTTGCAAGCTTCTCCCACAGCTAATTCAAAATCTATAATGAACAGTTGAAGATTGATACAGAGTATGCCCAATAAAACATTATTTTCAAAGTAAATCATCACTTACAAATATAATATAAAGTTCAAATTGAAAATATACAGATTTCACAAAGTAACTCACCTCAACTTCTGAATATTAGATGTGACTCCAGAGAGGCGATATATTCCGTCAACAATACCATTTGTTTCTATGAATTCAGCACAGCATTTAAGGACCATTGGAACTAGGGACAACGGAAACAAAAGTTTAGCCATAAGTTTCAAATGAGGAATCCTTAACTATCTTTAATGTATGTACTCAGTTCACTAGATGAAATTTAAAACCATAGATAATGCATTTGAGTACCACTAAAGAATAGATTAAAATAGTAAGAACTTACTGTCATGGCCAGAATTGAGCAAGTGCTCTCCAAGATCACAACCAAATACCCTCTCTTTAAGGATCCCTGATTGTTTGAGGCGTCTCCTTGATGGTCGAGAGAGAATAAAACTCCTAAAATAGAGAAAGTACAATGCCAATCAGTAACTTAGGCATTCTCCGCTAAAAAAGAGAAAGTTAAAAGGATTTCTCCTTATTTCCTTGAAGCTAAGGTTTAATGTAACAAAAAAACACCAATTTTGACTATTTTTATGCTAATGCAGTCCTGAGGGTTGATTCTTAAAGTTCTGAGATAATTTCCACCCACAAGAATAACAAACAGTGGCATGATTTCAAAGCATAGATTGTGAGCCATGAAATTATCACGATTTCAAGATGCTTGGAAAATGAGGCACAATCCACATCATCACCAACGGTTCCAAATATTGTGGATAATGTTCAAGTAGAACACCCAAAATAACAATTCATGCACAGGAATAAGGAAGAAGTAAATGCAATATCATTTTTGAAATTTTTATTTGGCAGTTTCAAAAGGATTCATGCATCCTTAGGTTTTGTATGAAAAATATTTAATGATGTAAGTAACTGATTCTGTCTCTGACAAAACTCCTACTTCAAATCAATGTCTACAACTTTCCCTGAGTAGCCCAATTTTCCATGAGGTTCAACATTCCTCTCATCATTTCACTATAGTCACCAATTTTATGACTTGGCCACAGTCATGTCTTCAACTTAATGTAAGTGGGTAGATATTGAGGCAATTTTGAGTAACTATCTATGGTTCTAACTCACAAATTTAAATCACCATCGCTTTTACTAAGATGTCAGACCATTGAAAGAGTCAATGAAGTAAACATTTCCAAGTCCTTCAGTCACTCGGTAATTACTCAACGCAGATACATACCTGAAAAATGCAATCAGTTTTCCATGCTTCCTCAAAACGGGCTTGGATGGCAGAGGTACACTGGCACCAGATGATGGAGAGGCCACTATGATACCAGAAGAAGCAGGAGAAGGGGATGATGATGCCGTGGAGGCACATGATGATGCTGGGGTCGCCACGGTTGGTGCCGCTGTCCCTGCCGGAGATGTGGGGCCCGTGGCCCCAGTGGCAGATGGTGCTGTCGTGATGGCAAGTGAATTTTGCTGAGAGGCTGCTGGCACCAGTTGGTGCAGGAGACTTCTTGGCACCTTTTCCCCAATTAGGGCTACGCACTCGCAGGGAAAGAATCCCACTTCAAATCCTCTTTTTCCACGCCACCATACACTTTCCTCTGGAGGTGGCATATCAATTACAGAGATCATATCTCCCACCTGAAATGATCAAATAATGAAGCAGAAGAATTAGCAATGTAATGAAATATATTTGTGCTTGTATAAGATTCTACCACCAAATTGGAACGATATATATTACAATCATACTTAAATAAAACCTGCTGGAGCAATAAATCCTTCAGAGAGCAGTACTATCTGGAGAACCACTTTCAAATTAAGAAGACATTGTAAACATATGAAAAAATGCAAAAATTAAGTCAAGTTCATGCTTTTTGTAAGGAAAAAAAAACATACCGCAACAACTATAGATTTATTATAATTTTGAAAGTAACACTTCTTTAAAACATGAGGAATGTAGGATTTGTTCCCTAAGTCCTAATCACGGATGGAATTTAACCAGAGGATTTTTCACGCCTCTCTTCACCCATGAGTAATCTACATGAAGGTAAAGACTAAAGAACATACGCTAAAGGTAATAGTCAAAATGAGGTAACATTTGCCAAGTATAACGCATTGTTGAATTGTTAATTGAAATCCTGCATTAAAAAAATGTTGAAATTTAATCAATTCAATGCTTTGAACAATCAATTAGCAAACACAATATGCAATCTCTTAAAAAATAAATAAAATACAATGAAATGCATCATCAATATAACAAGATTTTAATGCAAAAATTATGTATTTTTTGTAGGGACCTAAGAGAATTAGATGTTATGTGATTAAGGTGATATCGAGAATTAGGGAGCCTCTGTAGGGTGGCAACCAGCACATTACCTTAGCAAAATTCATGGCTCCATTCCCAGTTCATGATAATTTTTTATCAAGGCAATTTAAACATTTTATACGTAATGTTTAGCACTACATGGAGATCTCCTACCATTAATAAACCAAACATCTAATAAGACAACTGATGTTATACCATCATAAAGATGGCCACGCAAATTCCAAGATTAGTTCCAAGCAACTCGAAGCTTGATTATATTGATGGAGCGTGGCATCACCTTGACAGCACAATTCTACAATTTTTATTTTTTCGATAAATTTCAACATCTTTGCATGATCAAGGTACATAGACCAAGGCATGTGACGCAAAGATGTTGAAATAGATCACAAAAATAAAGAGTATGTAATTGCACTGAGTGTTTTCTTAATAATGGTAAAGGCTTGATGTTCCCACAGATTGGTGCATTAATTCTTCCACATTCACTCATTTTAATCACACTCGCAAACCTAAAACAAGTACTAATCCTTTACAATTAAAAAGAAAACAAAAGCACACATAAAGTAGACCCATTCCAGAAGGAAAGACCCAACCCTAAAAATGTGTGACAGGGAAGCTTCTGGATGTCAGTCTATTTTTGGAAAGGGTCCACGAGTTACCAACATTAAGGTGGGGCATTTCTTATTTCATAATTTATCTTTTGCACCCACAACCATAAAATATAAAGATTCTGGTGAGAGAGTAAGATTATAACATGTTGTTCCGGTGCCCATGTGGACTACTTGTCCTTCCCTCCCCCAATCTCTATCCACTACCCTCCCTAGCCCAACCTTCCCTACATTCCCAGTCCTGAGGACATTTCCTTACCAGGAGCTTCAGTTTCCTCTCTACCATCAATTTGAGGGTATGTAATGTATGTAGAAGAGGATACCTATCAGTTACTTACCTCAAAAGATATTTCATCAGGGGCTTGAGCAGCATATCTGCGGACTGCATAGGCTGCTGCCACAGCTGGAGTGTTGATGTCACTATCATCTGTAACCAGAAGGCGATGCCCTCTGTTGTCCAGCTCTAACCAATTCAGTACAGGGCCACAGTTGATAAGGCTCGCTGATCCTGGGTTATTCCCATGCCCTCCACTGGCACTTCCATCTCCGGCCAAGCACGAGAGACGAGAAAGGTATTCCGTAAGCAGGTTACGCACAGCCTCCTGCAATCAAAACAGAATGACAAACATTAAACTTGATGTAAATTGAACAAAAAGTAAAATTTCTGTAAACGAGGAAAAAACTGGGTGACATGATCTTAACAGAGAGAAAATGTGAGCACAAAGGGGATACAAGAGATGAAAATGTAGAGAAAAATGCATGGGGTACGCCCAGTATTGATGAAAAGGAGGAAGTTCTAAATATGGTGTAAGAGGAATAAAAAGCAGTACACGCAGCAAGAGCAAAGATGGTAATAAATGGATTGAGGACATATTGAGGGGTAAGGGCATGTTGAGGAGGGTGATGGAGAGGAGAACACTAGGCAAGAATGTCATGTTTGACCAAAGGTGAGGCAAAAATACAAGTAAGACAAGAGAAACTTGACATGAGGCATGTGAGTAGAAATAAATTTTAAAATGTCCCCAGATGAGAGGAAGTTAGGGTGGTGACAACCATAAAACTATCAACCATTTGATTGAACCACCAACTTCTCCAGCATCAACTTATTCTATGAGTGACAATAACTAAGCATGGTTTGGCAGGGAGGGAAGGAAATACGACTCAAATGGTCCTTTTCTGAACAGATTATCCTCGTAATTAATGGGCCAAAGCATCAAAGGCAATATAACAATCAATGGGGTAATTCGATACTTAATTGAACATTAATCACACCATGAACATGGAATCCAAAACTCCCACAATCCAGACAATAAAATACACGAAAAGTAATATTCACTTGGTATAATCACAGGAAATAGTGAATACAACCAAACACAAGTGATTGCATCTGAAATCTTTATCAGCTCCAAGAGAAAGCTCACGGAAAAAATACAATGGTAACTTGAATAAGCTTTTATACTTTATGCAACATTTTTATGGAATCATGTCAATGAAAATAAAGGTGATGAAAATTTATCCTTCACTAGCCAACTTGATAAGTGGGCAAGCATTTTTGACATAAATTCAAATGAAAACCCTCTAGTTGGAGAGGCTACAATCTATGATAGAAAATTTCAGTAAAACCCCTAAATCACCTATATTTCTATTACATTATCACACCAGTTTTAATGCAGGAAATATAATTATATCCATTTGAACAGAGAGCAGGAACCCTTAATCAATCAGTCTGTGGAATCTATCACCATAAGTATGTCGATACCTTCTATAGGGTAAACTTTTCACTGAACTATTAACGCCATAAAAAGGAGTAGATAGTTCAAACATAGAGGGGAGGTCACCTCATGAGATAAACAAGTGGGTTCAAGACAACAGTTTCATTAGTAGAGTTATCTAAGAGATAAGGTAGATATTAATGGAAGAGTGACTTAACATCAGATTATTGTGGGTGCAGGCTTCCATCCCCTTATATTTTTTTCTACCTCTATCTCAGCATATCTCCTACCTCTCTTCAATCAATCCATAAAGCCCATTTTCTTCCTTACCTTTCCCCACTCATCCAATCCTCCCCTCAATCACTGCATTCAGCATCCCTTTCCCCACATTACATGTTTCAACCATCAACTCTGCTTCCTCCTCATCTGCTCCTGAAGTTTCTTTTCCTCATAGAATACACCAAGAGCATCCTCGTTTGTTTTCCTTTCTGCCCACTAGATACATCTCAATACTCCTCTACACCCACATTTCAATTAACCAGCAGCTTATTCTCATCCTCTTTGCTCTGAGTCCACGTTTCTATACCATAAAACTTAAGCTAACTATTAAACTATTTGCCAATATTTACCATAGAGTCTTCCATAAAGTACCAATTAACCCCATCCCATATCTGACTGCCTCTTATGCTCAGGCAATTCTCCTTCAAATGTTTCTCTCTCCTCTGATCACTTTCCCTGATATACGACCCAAGTAATTTCATTTATTCTACTTTCTTCAGTTTGTGACCTTCCACTTTTACAAACACCTTTGCTTTCTTCGCCCAAAAAAATCAAATTTCTTTTGTTTCTTCATGTTTAATCTTCATTCTGTATTTCCTGGGCTGATTTCCCAATGCCTGCTATCCTTTGAATGGTCAATAAACGAACACCAGGTCATCTGCCAATCGAACCTACTTCATCAGCTGCACTTCCACTAGCCTGTCTTAAACCTGAAGGGATGCCACAACTACTCTCATATACCATGATATTTCTGGTTTCTAACTACTCAGGGACAGAAGGAACTCCGAAATCTGCTCACTCTTTGCAGTATCATAACTGTATTTCTGACAACACGCAGGACTTCTTATGGATAATAAAAATTTATGCTACCCTTAGCCATACAAACATAAATATACTGCTTCAAATTAACACTTTCTGGCATTAATTTGTGGTTAGATGATGGTAAAAATAAGACAAACTTTCCAATGCCACAGGAAATTCTATATTTGGTAAAAACAAAGTCAGCCTTCCAATGTATCCTTAGGAATTATAGTCATGAGGTAAAAATCCCTTTTAAGAAGCCCTGGGTTAATGAGAGCATACATTTTCCAATCATTTCTTACATTTTCCCCACTCATCTCTGGATTTGAATCAGAACTTCATTTAATATAAGGCACCCAAAGCTACAATAAAGAGAATATAACTTTTCCCTCTACTTCTACACATTCTCAACCAAACAGTACCTAACAGTCACCTCCTAACGAACCATACATTTTTAAAGAGATTAGTCTTTTAAAATTAATCTCGAATACACTTTAGATACTGCACATCATAACCATTAGAGAAGATACTCAACACAGGTGACAGATTCAGCACAGACTCTTGACACTCCCTTTGGGATAATGCAAGAAGGAAGATTATTGTTTCCGTTTCTGCCTTTCCTCATGAAAATGGACAGAATAAATAACAACACAGTTGAGCAAACAAAGAAAATTCCATTCAGAAAAAAAGGCATACACAAGGATTAAACAAAGAGAAAAGCGATTATGTATATAAAATTAAATTTTCAAATTTGGTGAAAATGGCGCCAAAAATGTTCCATGAAAATATGCAATCGTGAAAATTACGACAAAAGGAAATTCTAAACTCAGAGAAAAGTCGTCGGTGAATGCCTGAGAGGGAATACATTAACCTTCGACAACGTTTCCCCTAATTCAGTGGATAATAAACAGGTTTGAGAGAGAGAGTGCCTAACCTGGCCGCAGGGCTTTCACGCACAAATGAATAACACATAAGAAGGGAACGTGAGAAGAGAACATTTTTTGTGGATAGCTAAATAAGAGCCCAACGCCCGGTCGTTACGCGCTACAAGGATATTTTCAAAAACATATCTCATAACATAACTCCATCCCTCAGTTTAGGGCGGAATCGAAAATTCTACGAAGCACGCAATTCCATAAGAATGGCTGTCGAGTCCGTGTCTCTTCAATTACATCAAAGACATGACATTAATATTTATCGTCATCGACAAGTTCGTCAAGCGTCAACCAATCCTAATCACTAATTGTAAACCGCGACCACCAGATTAGTCGGCAAGGAAATTACTCATTGCGCTATCAATGCAGTTTCGAAATATACGAAATGCTTTCATCGCCGTAATTATGTCCACTCACATGACCTATCGACCATGCAAAACTGACTGATGCGCGGTATTGTTTTCAGGGCAGCGACTACCAAACACCGACCTGCGTAATCCTATATAACTAATTTTATAAAGCAGACAGGACAATTCTCAAATCAGTTGCACCGCTGGCAGTATAGGAAAATGCTAGCCACACTTCAGCCATCTTTTAGATTTTATTATTATGATTTATTCAATCACAAATACTTAGCGCGCGTACACCATGATGCGAATCGAAGCTTTACGTCATTATCACTCATTGAATAGATATCCACAAACCTAACTGAAGACTATTCTGCTAAGTTGGATCCAGTCATTTAATTGCTGTTTAGTTGTGGATTCAGTTACGGATATGAAAAAACACATACTTAGAATTTTCAAGGAAGAGAAGATCCAGAGGGATTGCAAACGCCCCCTTCTAAGAAACTAGATAGAACTGAAAATATGATGAAATGACAATAAAAAAGGCAGATGAATACATAAATTAGCCGCATAAAACGAGAAATGAAACAATAACTACGGGGCTTTAATGCGCAAAGATTAAGAATCGTCGGGCCTCGGAAATGGATAAATTTTGGATCCACAGCATCGAAAAATCCAGATTGCTGGATCATCAAATTGAGTTTTGTCGAGGACGAGATGTCACTACCGTGTTCTGTTTTAAGCATAATTATGTGGAGCCTTTCCAGAGTAAGTCGCCAAAGAAGGGAGGTAGGAATTAGTACGGACAGGGACGGGTGAAGGACCACCAATCTATGGACGGTATAATTATAATACATGAGATGAAATCTGCTGGTTTTCTAGAATGCTGGTTGTTTGAAGGTCAATCCCTCGACGGCGGCAGATGAAAGGGAGTCATGAACGAAAGTAAAATCACGGGACAAATGGAAAATCCGTCGAACGCCAACCGCTACCTTCCACCCGTGATTCTCTTCCGTCCTCCGCCTCTTCCTCAAGTGTCGCCCTCCCTCCGCGTAGAAGGGGTTGCACTGCCAGCGAACCCCGAGGAACAGAGAAGAATTCCGGGGGGACTCCGCGGCCCAGCGCAGGGAGTAGAGCCTCGCCGGGGCCCCGGGGCTCGTCCCCAGGAGCACCGACCCCCACACGTCCCCACACTCCGACGACACGACGCTGTCCTTGCATCCCATCCGGATGGAATCCCGGGGACGGCAGCGACGTCGCTTCCTAGCGCTGCCCCCGGGGGCCGCCTTCGCCCTCTTGGGCCTCTCCGACGTCGGCGTGACGACATAGCGCGAGGGGAGACGGCGCCGAGGTCGCCGGCGGGCCAGGGAGGCCGCATCCCTCGCCACCGTCCCGCCCGTTTCCACCTTGCCCCCCAGCACTGCGATGCCGCGGACAAGTCGCCTCGGCCGCCGCCCACCGACGGAAGGGTCCGAGGATAAGGGGATCTCAACAAACCATTTGCTGGGAGACGGACATGGGTCATCGTCCCCCACGAACCATCAGCGAACTTCTCACCCGCGTCGAAAAGCCAGGACCAAAGATAGCTTCTAGGGTGCGAATGAACGCCACCTCCAAGCATATACTGACTAAAAGAGGTACTCAGCAGAGAAAAGTGTCCCGCAGAACTGACGTCAGACACGTTAGGCCGTCAACAAATAGGCTGTACATTTTTTTACATGTTTTTTGCGTTCCCAGAACTTGCGTAACAGAATGTCGGTGCCTGGCAGAAAGAAAGAATGCTCGGCCATCTAACGCACACCTCATAAAAGTCTGACTATGGAATAAAAATTTCCATTCTATCAGAGATTGAATTCTGTAAGACAACTTTAATAAGTAATATCACCAGCACAATACTTCAATCCTTAGAGATCAATTTTCCCGAATACTCCACGAGAGTTCACTGGTACAACATATAAGCACCAATAATTCTTGCAGACGTCATAACTGCTGGCAGCGGGCAAAATTGCACAGACGCTGGGGTCAATCTCTATTCTCAATACTTTCGTTTGGGAGAAGCAAAAAGCAAACGCGCGAGGATAATGCGCCAAGACGAATCCTCCGTTCCAACGAGGTTCTCTCCCAGTCAACGTCCTCGGAAGGACTGGGCGCCCGCATCGTCCCCGTCACACTCGCCAACACATTCAATTTGGCACATGGGAAAAAGTGCGGGAGGAGGAGTAGCAGCACCATCGCGTTACAGTCTGCCCGTCTTAATTGCCCACATCCTCTCCTTCAGAGCGTGGAGGTGGTCGGATACCGCTCCCCTTTCCATGCCGCTCCTCCTTTTATCTCCCCTGGCTCATCTCGCATCCGTCCCACGCCGCTGAAGACCGACGGCCGGAGCCGCTAACTCCTTCGCACGCGCCGTGAATCTCTCGGCCGTAATAGCACTCGATGCAAATTCGGCCGGGAGAGGTCGCATTCGGGCGACGCCCTATTTAAAAGCCCATCGGCACGTAAAAACGAGGCCCCGGATTTAAATGCATGAAGTCTCTGTTACATGAATTCAAAGCCGAGCTATCATTGGATTGTCTTTCATCAGCGAAGATGGGGAGATATCTGGATAAAATTAAACGATATGGTATGAGATTGAGCACACAACCTAACATACCGCATCTATTCAGATCACTTCATCACGTAAAAACGAGGACTCAGCACTCAGCTCCCGATGCCATCGGCGTATAACAAAACCGAATAATCGCGGCGCAGATCACAGATTCGAACTAGAGTAATAAAAGTTACACCATCATCAGAGTTAAATCTCACACACAGACAAGCGGATCACACTTGATTTTAATTCGAACATCACGTAAAAACTAGGGCCCGCAATTGGACTGTGTAAGTCTACGGCGCATGACATCCCAAAACATATGACGAAAAAAGTCTTTGACCTGCAAATATGTAGGTATAAAAACAATTACACTGCAATCAGACCAACTAATCACACAAACTAACGAACGCCGCAAACAAAAATTTCTATAACAGAAAAACGAGGTCCGGCAGCAATAGAGCTCTGATATCAACAATGCATATCTCACATTGAATCCTAGTTTTTTTTTTAGTTGAATCACCCAGAAGCGAATCATGAGAGACAGAAAAAAAGCACTCTGTGATCAAATTATCATCCCACGCACAAAATAACACACCACGCTCATTTAAATACCACCCGCACGTAAAAGCGGGCGCTCCATACTCGATATTCAATGCCTCCGACGCTTGCCGACACCTAAAAACCGCAGTACAAGTCACACTGTCATAGGTAAAGAAACGAACGATATAATAAACTTCAAACACACTGCGACGAAAATACAAAGAGACAAACTATTACATCTCGCCCATTACAATCAGAAACATCTTGAAACAAGACCCAGGGACTCGTATTTAGATGCATACGACTATCGACCTCGACACAGGCCAAACGTAGTACCGGTCACTCTGTAACAGCGACGGGGACAGAGCAAAACAAACACATTAGCGGCAAGAATCTTCGGGGCTGATGGCGTGACAGGCGCCGATGTCTCGATGGCCGCGGTGCCTCCCAGTATAGCCGGGTTAGGAGGGGGAGAAGACGTTGGGCGTGGGCGGAAACCAATGGCACTGGGAGGGGGTGGGGCAGAAGGGCTTTAGAATACGCAGCGTCGGCTGGGGGAGGAGGGTAAATAAAGACGCACGTGGAATGGAAACGACCGGCGTTTAAAAAGATCCTTAGGAGTCGTCCCGGTTATTCCCTAACACCCTGTTCACGACATCCGCAGGCGTCATCACATGGGGAGACGACCTCTGGGGGTCCCCTCTAAGTCGTCGCTGGCGGTGTCACTAGGCGATCGGTGACGGAGGGGGGCCCAGACGGACGTCACGAGGAAGGCCAGGTGCGGCTGGGCAAGTTTCATTCGGTAGGAGGGGAGAGGATGGAGGACGATGCGAAGGACACCAAAATGCCCACGGCCGGAAAATCCCACCAGTTTTGGGATGAAATCAACGACGGGTGCGCACTTGTGGGGGCTGTCATGTGTTGACACAAATGAGCCTCCAAATGCACAGCAACTGTTTATGCGATGCACCACATGAGGGGGCGACCAACACACCGAATGAGAGCTGGATTCACGTCACAGCGAGACAAAACACAACATTCTCACTGGAACACGAGTGATTCGGGGCCACCCGTCTCACCAAGGCACAAGTTAACAAATCCGCGTGGAATACGGGATGGTATCTCCAATTTAAGACAGAAAACAATCCGACACCAAAAAAGAGCTTGATATTCTTGAATGGCAGTATCAGTCCAATTAATAAGCACTAATGAATGGATGTAGGGAAAAGTTGTCGCGCCTTTGATGACCCTACTGCCTGCGATGTTATAACTGACCCGAAACGCACGCGGGGCAGATTCTAGTGCTCCCAGGCCTAACTTTTCAGAAGGTAATGTTATCCCGTTTGAGCAAAAGTGATTCCTAACAGTAGTATTCAACACAAACGACCCCAAACACAAACAACTTGGGTACCCCGTCTGCACAACCACAAAAACATCCTCTGCACTGATGAAGTGAGGTATTCATGAAAATCCTCCACTTAATGGAAAACTCTTAATGTATGCCTAAGACGGAGTGGTATAGCGGGATAACAGCAGGGTGTCACTGAATAATGTACGCAAATGAAAGTATGGGAACACACGGGCCTTAAGTGACCCCACTGCCTGCAATGTCATCGCTAGCTCTCACTCAATCACACATTGTGCCTGTCTGAAAGTAATTACATCCTCTATGGACACTGAATCGGCGTGCAGAAGTTTACATCGCAATTCCCGAGCACATACACTCACAACTTCGGTAACACGTCTCCACAGTCGCGTAAAATATAATAATTCCTCAAGGGCGATGAGTGGATATTCAAGGATGCACACGGCAGTCGAAATCTGTATCCGAGCGAACGTTTGGGAAGAGAAGGTACACTTGAATCACAGGAGGGACTGACATTTATCCGAAGGAGAGACGTTCGCTGAGGCCTTCGGGTGGCCCTCTTGCCCGATGCGTTTTCGTTGGTCAAAATATGCACGCAACACGCTCCGATATCATCACACTTGATGCGTCAGGAAGTAATCACGTCTCGACCGGACTGACAATAACCGATCCGATACGTCCGTATCAACGCGTGAACATCCGTATGCCATGTACACTGGCTCCTCCGGCGGGCGCCGACTGACTACTCTCCACGCGTTCGCGTTCGGGACGGAGTGAAGTGACGAGGAGGGCGGAGGAGGGGTGGGGCTGTGGAGGGGGGGAGAGAATGGGGAGGTGGGAGGGGGAGAACTCTGCGGAATGGGGGAAGGGCAAGGAGACTATCACAAGAGGGAGGGGGGACCACGTGGGCGATCAGCCTCCCACGTGCTCCTGTGAAAGGGCTGGCAAAGGAGGAGGGGGAGGGAAGGTGTGTCGAAAGCAGGAGAAGAAAGAAGGGCGACTTCCTCCACATACAACCAATAACCTCTCCGGTTGGATGGCGGTTAATTTGGGGAAGCGACTGAATACCAATTTCGTGACATCGTTTGCGCCACATGCTATTTATTATTGTAAAATGGTGTAAAAAAGAGCATCTGATTTAAATTTACTCTACAAATAAAATTGTATATCTTAAATGTAATTGACAAAATGAAAGGGTGTAGAGTGGTATTCAGCTTCGCAATGACAATATGAAAAAATTAATATGTAAATATTAATGATATATGTTTGATTCGCATAAATATTGTAGGCAGTAACGCATTCAAAAAAATATTTGCCTGCCCTTGCACTGAACACGAGATTAATTCGTACTCATACTTTTTGTGTTCCCATAAATTATTTATTTTTTACTGTACGTCAGATAAATGCTGACGTAAAAATTTGAGCAAAGGGTTCTCTCATACGGGGTTTGCCTCTCATTTTAGGGCTTGCCCTGGAACAATCAACTTTATATCTTTGTGGATAGATAGGAGGATGCACGAGGGGAAGCACTACTTGGGAATTGGAGGAAGGCTGGAGAGAAACTCGGCGTTGTCATTAGCCTTCTTTTAGAGTAAGGCACCATGAGGTCCACAATTTTTTAAGTCATATTGGAGGGACGGAGCACAGCACCTGAAGTGCTTTCAACATAGCCTTCAAAGAGGAGTCGGATTCTGCCATAAATCTCTCCTGCTTCGCTTTCCAGTTAGCTGGTATTTGGGAAGGCGACCGACAGCTAAGAGAATCGGCGCTATTAAAGACAGGTAAGTGGGTTTAGGAAGGGAAGGATTATTTAAGAAATAGAGAATGGGTGGAAAGTAATCCGGTGCCGGCTTTACCCTACTATTCAACGATGGGTGCCAAAGGTATCCACAATTTAATGCCAAATCCAACGGCCAGAGTACTGCACCACAATTGGTTTTAGCAATGCACTCGAGTAGGAAATGGGTTTCCGCTGGAAGATGTCTGCCACTTTGGCATATCGAACCCGGTAGCTGGAGATGTGAAGACAGCAATCTAGACTACATCTCATTGCCATCCTCTAAAAAAACCCTCTTCTCCTCTCAAATACGTACTCCTTTGGGTGAACGAGGATGAGGAGAAGACCGCTTCGGACACTTTGACGAGAAAAAAGAAAAAGGAAATCGAATCGTTGGTCACGTGGGCTGGGTGGAAAGAAACCCGCCTCCCGCCTTTATCCAACCATTCAACGATGGGCGACCAAGCACCCACAATTTATCGCCAAATCCAACGGTCAGAGTACTGCACCCGAAGTGCTTTTAAAATTACACTTGAGTAGGATTAAAATTACACATGGGTTTCCGCCTGTTTGCCACTTTGGCATCTCGAACCCGGTAGCTGGAGATGTGAAGACAGCAATCTAGACTACACGGCATTGCCACCCTCAAAAAACTCTCTTCTCCTCTCTAATACGTATTCCTCTGGGTGAACGAGAATGAGGAGATGACCGCTTCGGGCATTTTCACGAGAAAAAAGAAAAAGGAAAGTGAATCGTTGGTCACGTGAGCTGACCTTCCCGCGCCACACCTCGATACCGCCGCCCATCCCATCAAATCACTCCCCGGTTGGGAGGTATTCCACGCTTTCCTTATGCGGAGCGATTTGTTGGTGGGGGAAAAATCGCACAAAAAAGTTTCCTCCATTCCACGCACCTCGCCTCCTTCCACACGCACCCCTCCCTCTCTTCTCCTCCTCCTCGAAGTCGCGGACGCAACCTGGGTCACCTTCCACATTTCCCGAGAGCGTGTTTACGCAGTCCGGCGCGGACGGGAAGCTCGAATGGAACTCGAGTAACACGGGAGGCCAAAATAGAATAGACGGCATTCACAACTCTGTCGGAGACTGCCCCTCCCTTACACAATCGCCCGCGCATAGTAAACCACTTTGGGACTCCGTGGCCGAGAGATTAAAGAGACACAAATACTCATCAACAACTTGAAAAGAGTTCGCGTTAAGATCGGGCAGTTTCTTCATCCTCCCTCAAAATCCTCAGGAATCATGCTAGGTGGTCATGGGCAATGAGACCGAAGAAAACATGATTACAAAACAAAAGATGCTTTGTTCAATTTCGACACAATTGAATTTCACCACACCGACCTACGTTTTGACACAATTTATGTCACTATCAATGTACATAAGTAAAATTTTTGTGTGCTAATACACGTTTCAAATCAGGAATTGAGGGGAGAAGGTGGATGGTGGGGTTGTAATGACATAATGGTAATGAGGGAAGTTAAATGACTATTACGTCCTCCTACCTCACAAACATTACGTCATTCCAACCCCAACATTCACCTTTCCCCCTCAATTCCTGTTTTGAAACAGATATAAGCTCGCGAAAATTGTGTTTATGCATATTGATAATGACATAAATTGCGTCAAAACCTACGTCGGTGCGGTGCAATAAAATTGTGTTGAATTTTAAACAAAGTATCGTTTATTTTGTGATCATGTTAATCATACTCAATTTCCACGAGAAATCGCCTAGAACGTTTAACTTCATTCAGTATCGAAGAAGGTGAAATTTAGTTATAAACAGTACCGGGGCGAGTTTTTTCTCTCCATAAATATGAAAAATGGACATTCTTCAGCTGTATCACCTAATTGAAGATGACAACGTAAGAGTAAATTGGTATCAATCTAGAAGATCTATTGAATGAAGAGATTTTTCAAGAGGGTTGATGGATTAAAAGGGCTTTAGGAAAAATGAAGCTATGAAGTCAAGTACAAATAGTTGGGACAAAATGAGAAGAACCAGAGCAGGAGAATGTAGAAATTTAGAGAGGAGAAAACGAAGACGAACAAGGAAATCAATTATTATTTCCCGCGGTACAGAACATGCAAAACTACAAAAATATTAAGTAGGAAGGAAAAAGTCCACCCACCAATTTCACGCAAATTTACAATTTAATATACTAAGGTATAAAACCCCTTTAAAAATTAATTATTATTACATCGATAATCAAGACTTACTCCGTTCTTAGTCCCCTCCCACATTTGTTTCTCAGAAATGACCATGATCCATGATCTCGAGAAGTGGGTACGCAGCTGTCAATCGTTTTCAACCTATTTCATGCAATATTGACACTCAGAACGATATATCACTTAATCTTCCCAAACGTGTTTCACATGCTCCCTAGACCAATAATACCCGAACATGAGCTAAGAAACCTATTGGGCTCCTTGGCCTAAGGCATGCGACACGTCAACACTCATTAACATTTTGAAAGGAGTTAGCTCCTCATGGATAAATTCCGCAATATCTCGAAATTCCTAAGAAGAAAACATGTAGGAAGATCTTAAGGCAACTTCGACTGATCGACTAACACACACGGCAAAATTTGGCTAAAAGATAAAAACAGAGCAATTTCTCACTTCTCTACGTGAACACGGAAAAGAACTTAATCAATGATCTCCGTCCACCTAATCCATACGAGATTCACGATTGAAAAGAGAATCGAACAAAATGGTTCCAAAGCTTCTCACACATTATAACGTCCCTCCTTACATCGCCGACTGCGTAGCCGTAATAAGCACTTGAGTTACGTGTCAGAGAAGTTCGGACGAGTAAATAGATATCAACAAGATACGATCAAGCCCACTATCGGGCAATATCTTCACCCTCCCGAAATTCTCTGACACCGAAATTCCTCAGAAATGACTCTGGAGGGGTCACCGCATATTTTACCGATCGACAAACGGACAAGGCAGAATCCCTTGGCAAAACAAAGGCAGCGATAATTCTTCCCACTCCACATGACCATGGGAAGAACATTATCAATGATCTCAGACCATCCATTTCGCGCGAGATTCACGATCCAAAAGCGAATCCACACAAGGCGAACACACTTCCCAAATATTTCACACACACACCCTAAAGTGCCTAATAATCAGCGGAGGAAAACACCGCGAACCTCTCAGGAACGTCAATTATTCACGGCTGGCGACGGAACACTCCCCACTTCCCCTTCGCGTCGAAGCAGAAATAGAAGAGAAGAGTATAAAAACTTGTTTTCCGACGCTCTCCCAAGAGATCTCGGGGCGCTCGGCTTAGACACGCAACGCGGAAGGACGACCAAGGATCCGTAAAGACGACTGGATTACACAGAACACGAGAATATAACTTATCAAAGCGAAACTTAAGCGTCCTTTCATTGGATTTGGGGCGTTGCTCACACCGCAACAGAGCAGCGTAGTTGCTTTCTGTCTGTTTCATACACAGAGCACTTCCAATCAAGTCGGGAGAGAAAATTATCAACGCTTGAGAGGAAAAGAACGTCAATCGTTATATCCTCGAATAATGATTTCATGATGATTCTGGGTACAGGCATCAAACATGGACAATGCTAATTTATTACTCACAGTTCGGAAAAAGCTTTTCTCTCTTAGTACGCAGAGAAAATTCGGTTAATATTTATATACACATCGGCCATTACGATTGTGTACCCACAGAATGCCACCTACGAGCAGGTAACCTAACATTTAGCCAGCGAACTTAATCGCTCGATTGATCATCTTTTTATTGTACTGACTTTTCCCAACTTGATCGATTCCTTGAATGGAAAGCCAATTTTAGCTCAGCCCGCCGTCGCACGTGTCTTCAAATTAAGAAAATACATTCCTCCTCTAACAAGCCTGCCAATGATTACGTCCAAAGCCCAAGAACGGTTCCGCTTTAATGCTGAAAATCGGCTGTCATTATGGATTTTCTGTCAAAATTGTGAATCATTTTGTTGTACTAATGTAGTCACTCGCGAAACATCGTTAAGAAAAGCTGCAAAAAACTGCTTTCACTTTCTCGCCGTAGGAATAACAAAGGGAAATATGAATTTACGAAAGGTAAATATAGAGAGAACATATAGATAAAAATCTTTCACGAAAATTAAAAGTAGACTATTTTTTGCCGTACATTCCATATATTTTGCTAGAGCCAAACTATTATGGAAGAAATGATCAGAAGCATAGAACTAAGGAAATAGACTGTAGAATATTTACAATGTAATTTTTTCCACGTACAAGGACCATAATGGTTGCGATGGATCAGTCCCATGAAACTTGGACCCTAACTAGGAGGAGTAGATTTTCCACTCGTTCTTAATATCTTGCAATCATTACTAACAACCCAACCCGCATGAAACTTCCGGCATGACATAGCATTCTGCATGGCTTAGTACCTTTTCGGACTATTTACCAATTGCATAATAATTAGTTGTACCATAACTCGAGTTGCATGGTAGCATGTTACCCTATGTAGCACTCTCCAAGTTTCTGGTCTGACGGTGAATTTTTATCCTGACTGCTTTTGGCCTAGGGGCGGGGCAAAGTGCGCGGTTCTGATTATAATTGGGGAGAGTGCTGCATGCCTGGTGTAGAATCACCCCGAGCAACAAACCCTAGTAGTGGCTTGCCGATATCTCGTATAAGTTGATGTCGAAGTGAAAGGAAGGTTCAAATAGTTCAACTTAAGAAATACCTAATTCTCTGCTTCGCGACTGGACAGGTAGACGACATAACTCGTTAGATAAACGAGAGCCATGCCCTGCGTTCAGTTCCTGATTCTCTTCGGGTGCGTTGTGTGCGTACTCTGTCTGACTCAAAAGATCAAGTCACATCTTCTTTAAGTCTTTTATGCTCTTGTGTCGACTGTAATGGCCCCGAGACGAAATGAAAACCTATTCGACCATCCGAACGTGACGTAAAGAGACGACAAAAAAGATTGCGACCCACCGCGGCGGTCTAACCCCAATACGAGAAGTGCATTCGGCGGTCGTTCCCCACTTGCATTCCCTGGACCCAGACAGGCGCGACGGTTGGGAATCCCACACACAAAGTGAGACACCTTCACTTCCTCCCGACGCCTCTCACTTTATGGCCACCCGACCGCCTCGACGCACGCAAGTTCACAAATAGCAGGAATGTTTTACGGCGAAATAGTGCAAGAGAGAGGTGATTTGGTGGGACGGGAGGGGAGAAGCTCATATCAAGGACAACCCAACACATTCCACGGGCCCCTAATGTAATAAAAGACTGCAACTAAATTAACAAATGCGTACACAAAGCAAATAATCCAAAGCTCAGCTTCGACTATTGCTCCACGATATCCGAAAAGGGGGCTTGGCGTGGGGCGACGGCCGGCTGCCGAAGGCGACCGTCGGTGATCGCGTCTGCCACAAGAAATTGACCTCTACCTAAAGCGGCATTTCATGCAAGCCACACATCAAAAGTGGCGAGTAAACATCGAGTGATTTCTAATGTATTTCAGCTCGCCTATAATAATATCGGTAGGGACATCTACCGAAAGCCGGCGATCGACGTCTATTTTGATAAACGGAATGCACCACAGCGCAGCGACAACTAAATATAAAGCGAATCGGATGAGCAAGCAGGCGCGTTTCCTTACGATTTCAAGAAAGAAGTGGAAAATATTACAAACAAAAATATTCAAACACCAGTTATAAGGATCTAAGGACAAAATATTAAATTTGATAACGGCGCTTATGACTGATCAGAAGTTAAAAGTTTTAACCGACAAAAGTCGTTCTAAAAAGAAAGATATGTCCGACGACTCACGGGAAAACGATATGGACACATAATTCCATTTTCAGCGACATTGACTCATAGTATTACCAGGAGCAGGGTAGGGAAAGGCGACACAGACGAATGCACAATCAAACTGTAAGACATAATGATTTCTAACCGTGTACCATTCACAAATACAACGCGATAATATGGAGACACTAATTCTACCAGACACGCCAGCATAAATCATCCATTTCCTTCCCAGGTTACTTTGTCCTGCATCCTGCAATTTTATCGGTGGGGTCTAGACATTCCTTGCCACACGCCCCGTGGCGGATGGTAGGGGTACCGAGCAGATGTGGACGTACCCTCTATCTGTTCTTTCCCACCGAGGCACTGCACCTAAACCGAAACCACCGTCCCACCTCCCCGCCTTTCCAACACTCTCCGCACCCCATCTCTGCATCTCCGCTCCCATTCTGACCGAGCGGGAGGAACTCCGCCTCTCCCGTACCCTAGGCCCACCTCTCGGGAGGACTATCTTTAGTATACGGCGGCGGGGTTGCCAACCATAGAGCTGAAAGGGCTTTAAAGGCTTTTGACTCCCCGAAGGGACTCCCTCCCTTTCTCCTACCCGGTGAAAAGGGGATGCACGGAAGAATGCTAGACGGGGAACCGGGTGGCTCAACAGATGATTGATCTGCTTGAAATCTCCGGCCCTTTCAATCCGGAAGATTAACCAACCCACGGTATCGGAAAGTGCGCGTGAGTTACGGAAGGCGTCCGATGAGGCTAGGAAGGGCAAAAAAAACCCTCATATAATCATACTGTAAAAGCTGCCTTGGCTCCGGTGTGGATGCCGACAATACTGATGGAGCATGAGCCAATCATCAAAGCTGTCACATCAATGTTATTTTTTTATTTGACTGAAAAACGGAGCCCGCTGAAGATCAAATAGAAAAAGAAAAATCTTTTTGCGTAGCTAAACTCGAAGAATTTGCTTCAATAAATTCAATTCGATAAATGAAGCCGGTCGTACAAAATCAAGCTCCGTGAAACACTACCAAGACATTTTGAATATTCATTTTTACAAAAGGTTAAAATGATCCTCCCTTTGTGAAATTCAAAATGCATACAAGTGCTAAGTAGCAGCCAAAACGGAGAGTGAAGATTATATCTTCGGATAGATAACTAGTGGTTATGAAAATCTCTTTTCTATACACAAAGAATCTAAGGGTTGAGAATAATAAGACGTTTAATAAAAAAATCTAGGACGTAGAAAGAACCAACTCATTCGCAATAGTAAGAGACATCGGCCACCTCAGAGGTCAATGGATTAAAATATGATTGGAAAGAGTTATAGAGGAATACCGAAGATGGAATACACCTAGAACAATGTAAACGATGTCAAAATATAGTATTATGAAGGAATATACGAATTAGCTGAGTAGAGAATCGAGTGGAGAGCATAAAAAACTATTATCCAAATTATTACCGTAGACGCTGATTCGAAACAGATATGATAAACATTCGATGCAGAATATTTAACTATTACATCGATTTATGAGCATTAAAAACCCTTAATGTAATTGACAAAATTAAAACAGAATTAACACGCGAATTCTCATTTTGAATACGATTATTTTCCACAAGTTCTAATTATGGACGTTCAGCAATTAAAACTGAAAAACTCATCCGATCCGGACCTATTCCTAAAGGGTCAAGTAACGCTATTAAAATACATCCAGTAAATTCACAAGGAGTTAATCCCCATTTTAAACCCCGATATAGACGATCTTCCGTCACAGGGAAATGGGTGATTTTTCGCCTGACAGGATACACAGATTTCCCACCACAACTCCCTTGCCTACGGTGCTACAGCCATCATTTATACCTCGTTTTAAACCTCTCAGTTAAAACTCAGCATTGCACTACCATACCTCGTTACTTCTTTCGCCACAAATGCAGCAAGAGAACTAATGACGAAGGACTCTGGCTCATGATCATTCACCACATATCTGGGTTATCATTAATTTAGAAATATTAATAAGATGTTTATATGCAAAGTTATGACTGTTTCACTAATTCTTCCCCATAAATCATTCCAAGCAGGGATCATATGCAAAAAAATATGCAAAAAAAATCGAAAAAAATCGTTCCAACCACCTTAAGAATGGTTAAGCGGCCCTCATACTTCTTCGTCTGATTACAAGAGATGCATAACTTTTTTGAACTTCGTCATAAGAAGATCACAGCGAGTGCATTTCCCGCGCATTTCGTCGGATAAATAAAAGCGAGGGCGGTGATGTTACAGACTGTACACCACGGACTATAAGCTATCAGGAATGGACGTGCGGGGCTGTCGCTCCCTTGGTTAAGGGCCGGAGCTCAGGATGAGAAGAGATTTGAACGGTAAGCAAGGGAAGCCTATTGAAGCGACGCTGATGGAAAAAAATCTCTCAGCGGTGCTTAATAAAAATGATTTCGCCCTCCCCCAAAACACAATGCAGCCAGGATCGCTGCCAAACCAGGCAACAAAAAAATGAAGGGCGATGCGTTCGGCGCGGGAAAACACCCCTGAGGCGATGAGGATAAATGGATGACGAAGTAGATGATCGGCTGATGGGCGGAAAGTTGATTGGTTGCGATACACACGCTTCGGCGAGTGAATGGTTCCCCCCAATCTCCAACGATTTTGATCAGGGCGTGATTAATTGAATTGGTTCCTTTTTTTTTAAATCCAGAAGTAGATTCGTTCCATGTACCGAGTGTGAAAGCGAAAAATGTAATCTTCTTATTTTTTTCAGTACCAACAAGGACCCAGGATTTCACAACTCGAGTTATCATCATCAGCGGTCATCAAACCTAAGGTTTTTTCTGCGGCTCTTAATACAGCTTACTTTTCAGCTAACTGCTTAATTTCTTCACCATTAATAACCTACATGATTTGCTTCTTTTATTCCATCCTCCCTTTTCCCCGGCAATGGAAAAAATTAATATTCATACACTAATAGGACAAATATTTGGGTGACATACGACGACGTTCTTCAAAGGCATTCGATGTCAAAACTTACGCGCACTTTGCTGAGTCAAAGCACTACGAAAATACGGGGGCTGACCTCAAGGAACGGGACATCATTTAAACCTATTTCAAAGTTCACCATTAACATCTAAGAGGTAGCGCAGAGGCGGGTGGCAGGTGGTATAAGGATACCATCCATAAAAAGGCACGGAAAAGGAGGGAGGAGATGTCAGAGTATATTAACTGCTTGTCTTACGTTAATGTCATGCTGTTTCTGTTACAATCACTGATGATGGGTGGAGAAAAGGAATGTTTGTACCCATCAGTTCAGCAGAGAAGGTAACTCTCTTATTTCGTCGCTTCTATCAGTTCAACAGATACAGCGTGGGGTCAAAATTATATCCTTAGTGACGTGCTGAAACTCGCCTGGTCAGAATTTTTCGAGTAATCTGAGCCTCACGTCTAATCTCTACCTCTTCCGACGTAGAACTTACATCAGTTGAGTAAAAAAAGCCGCTCGCCACATTTTTCGACGACTTCTGTGGCTTTCCTCTGTATTCTAGTTACTTCGCGAATAAAATATTTCTGTACATGGTCCCAAATTCTCGCGGTGAATTTAAGATGTCTTCCCATCGTTCTTAGCGGAAATCGAAGATGATCGTACATCACAATACACACCAAACTGGTGTCCTTAAAGCCAATGTCATACGCCTCTGCGGCAGCTGGAGGAGGTAAACTTGGACCTTAAGGTTACAGCTTGAAATGGAATTCCCCCCTCACACTGACATCACGAGCCATCACGAGCCCTCACTCGCAGGTCTTCGTAGAAATACCGACAGAATCCGCCGCCTCCATTCCTCCTTGTTCTCCCTCTATTTCCTTCACGTACTTCCCAGGTCATCCCACACGCGTCTCGCCTTGTCGTTTTAACCCACGCCGAAGTTCTTAACCCGCCTCGGCATTCGCTAAAACCGGAGTAGACGAGATATCGAGTCGGGTGAAGAACACGTTCGGACTGCCCACTGGATATCTCTCCTCGCCTAACGGCAAGTGGGAGGAGGTCTCCATGCATTTACATCGCACGATTGAAGCGGGTAATGGGGGAAAAATAGGAAAACTGCCCGCACATAAAACAAGGAAAGATGGAGAATGAAAGAAACATTGGCGATATAATTGAAAGGCTTGTTTTGTAGGCTTTCCATGTTTATTTTGCGACGATGAGAGGAAAGACACCGTTTAAAGAAACCGGTTGAGGGTGGTGGCAGCGCAAAATTTCAATTTTCCTGCCAAGCGAGAATATTATGTATTTACAAATACAGTGACGTAAAATAAAATACCTACAACGTCTTCTCCAAAGGCGTTACAAGAATGAGAGCACCCGTCCAATGAGCAATGAAAAATTAATGCCGGTCCCGAAGGCGGCAGGGCATAGCCTTGGCCTGCTCCCGGGGTCGCTGGTTCAAGTCCCATCCGGACGGGTTCTTCTCCACCAAGAGCAAGGGTGTTTTAGTTGAGTTCAATTGATTCCGCCCAAGGGAAATATGACGGCAAGTCTGCCAAATTTGCCAAAAAAAAGTCTGCAAAGACGGCAAGCCAAAGTGGTTTAAGGTGGCTCTGGGTCATTCATTCCAGATTACCTCAAAACTTGCATATATATCTTTGAAGTGCATTTTATGAACTGAGATGAAAATAAAATGATGTTCCTAGGTTAGTTTTACCGTAATTAAGCCTTGAAAACAGAGATTTTAACATAGGCTCTTATGTAGATTACACAGTTTACAGCAGAAAAACGTCAATTTTAACAAGAAGGCATCCTCAAGTTTTTGAAAACAGTTTAAAAGAAGCGAATGGTCCTGAGAAATTGAATAAAAATGAAATATACGCATCTTACCACCTATTTCACTATGTTACGAGCAAAATACTGCCGTCATTTAACACTAGGACGCCCGGACTTTTCAACATCATTCAACGCCCAAAGCGGGTCATTTTGACCCACTGTAATTAATGAAATTATTCCTCACTTTGCACTACTAAGTTTACATTTTTACAGTTTTTACTACAAACTGTCACTCTTTCTCTTTACATTCATCGATTATTTCACTTTATAACTTTCATAACTTTGACAATATCGATGATTTATTGATATATAAACTTACGAAATTTGTGTCCATTTATCGTTTTTTCAATTTTATTTCATTTTTATTGCTTATTGTTTAATATCTCAATATATTACGAAGACTTTTCACATTATTTAATACATATCTATTATTTTTCAAAGTTTGGTTGCAATTAATAAGTTCAAAATATTATTTTTCGGTCGAAGTAAGAATTTTCCCAAAAATCATTAGTAACTAACTATGGGATTCTTATTATTGCAGTGATGCACATGTACATATCTGATGCATTAGGAATAAATATACATTGCATTGTTTATTGTTCATAATAATAATAATAATAATTTTACTGTTTTCTGTTAATGCATTTGGCACATGTGAATACAATTTTTTTATGGCACTGGCCTCAGTGTTGCAGAATTGGCCTTGAAAAATGAGAAGGGTGGGGATACGAAGTGGAAGGAAGGAATATGAGAATATTTTTGAAAGGTGATCCAGGCATTGAAAGGAAACCGAATGAGGAAGATAGGACAGAGTGGGACGGACAACATGTGCAGCAGAATAACTAATAAACACTAATAACAAAGAAGTTTTGGTGCAAATGATACAAATTGCAAATACATATCTGGGTCAAAATGACCCGTATGGGCGTTCTAGGTATATTCTAAAAAAACTAATGTACGGATTACTCCAGGAAGGTGAAAATTTTTGGACATAAAGGCATGTTAAAATGAATAAAAGTCACGGGAGGAAATCGTGCTCTCATTGAAAATGAAATAAAAAAATGAATTCAAAATCACGTTTGGGTCAAAATGACCCGCCTGGGCGTTCTAGTGTTAACTCAAAATGAGGTAGTTCAATGCAAATGGCGCTGCGGTCGTTTCCTTCGGCAGAACAAATGTAGTCATTAAAAATATATTCGTGGAATGATGTACACTGTCTTAATTTTGGTTTTCAATTGGTAACCCATCGAATCAGCAAAAGCAGGATTTTTTACACTGAGTAAATAAAAATGTGTAACTTTTTGTTTGTCTCGACTGGCACCGTCAAGCCTGAGCCACCTCAAACGAGCAAACAGAATGGCACAAGTAGTAGAAGACTCGAGTTTCATGTGATCTTAACATGCAAATGTTGGTATATCAAGACTGTACATTCCCCGGAACAAGCCCTTTTGGAACAATGGAGCAATGGGGATGGATGAACTAAGAGTTGGATATAAAAGTTTCCAAATTTGATAGAAATAGAAAATTGAATAGATAAAAAAATGAGAAATCCAAAGTAGAAAAGACAGGTTTATAGGACACGTTCTACGACAAAACAGCCTCTCAACAACAGTACGGGATGGGAAATTAAAATTTAAGAATTCTTGAGGAGCATGAAGGAACGAAACAAATTATGATGGACCCAAAAGAAAAAAAAATTACGGGGTGACGAGGTTGATTGCTTGGACAGTGGAGTAGATCGCCCTGATGACTGCTTGAGGTGGGAATATTTAGTAATAGAGAATTTATTTTTCCTCTCCCAACATGATTCCCAAAAAATTGATCGGAGGTTAAGTACAATCATTAACAATTTCTGGTATACAATCACTATTGCTCTTCAGAGTGCCATTATGACTTCTAAGTGGTATATGCCTTTTGCTATTTACGTTAAAAGGTTTCTTTTCTTCTCTTCTTTCCGTTAAATTTGAACGGGTACCCTCTTGTAGTGCAAAGTCGCTCCAGACAAAAAATCGGTGCCTGAGATAGGGATTCCAACTCCTATCTACGAGTCTCTATGCCGTGTGCGTCACTAACCTGCCTCCTGGAGCCCAATGTCTTCTTTAGATATGTTTCGCTACTCAAGATACTCCAAATAAAAGCATCAGATTACCCTCTAAGGGCAGGTAAATATTTACAGAAAACTATTCTTTGGCGTCAATTGTACATACAACTATGACGTTAATTTTAAGTATAATCACGAACTCTGTTAAATGTTCCTAATAGCGGCGTCCAGAGGAAATGGGCACAGAAAGTATAGCAATGAATCAAAAGCTGGACGAGCATACATGGTCACAGCAGTTAAAGTTAATAGCTTCTGTAGGAGCAAACGGGTTCTTTAATGATCAGCCAACTGTGGGGAGTACCTTACCGGGAGTGGCATTGGGTTACCAGAGGAGATATCATTTCTTTACACATTTCTCCGTGTATGGGCGGAATTTTAAGCTTCTCAAGAAGGCGATAGCCTAAGAAATTCATCAACACCTACATCACCGCTACTGCTACTGCGCTACTACTACATGAGACATAAACATCTACATCAGTACCACCACGAGAGCTGTCGCAAGGATGTGTGGAAGAGGGCCATGCTATGCAAATTAAGGGTGAAGGAAATACAATGGATAAGGGAAAGGGAAAAAAGATACATACGTTCTGACAAATCAGTACTTCGCTCTTTTCTTGCAGCAATAACTAATAGTACGCGACAGAAAATTTTGAATCTATACGTTCGATGATGGATTTCCCTAACTTCTCCAATTTTATCTCTCCTTCATCTGAAGGCTATCGAATAGAGACGATGACACCAACCTTGAGTATGGATGTTGGGAAGAAACTAGAGTGGAGTCAGAAACGAGAACGTTGTAAGGAATACATGAAGCTCAGAGCGCAAACTATATACAACGGGCACATATTAGCACGAATTATTGTCGTGATACTTCATTGAACCGCCTCTATCTCCCTGAATTGGATAATATAATTTTGATTTTTACACAGGTGGTGCAAAAGTTGCCACGCTCGTGGCTTGGATCACAATTGTATTCCACGGTGACTTTTCAGAGGAGTAATTGGCCTTCCCTCCCTCTCGATAGTTCCCTCTCGATTTTTTCAATAGGAGGTGGCGCCTGAATCAAAAACAATAAAACCAATGAAGATGGGTGCATGTTTCAGTGGCCTCTGCCATCCTCGAGTTGAATTTTCACGGAAGAGAAGAGATACCTTAACGTCACCTTTATGTGGCGAAAACGGTAATTACTCCGAGATCGAGCACATATCATAATGTGCCATTACATTTACCAATAAGGCCTTAGAAAAACCTATTAATGATTGAAAACTCCGGCTAACAACGGAGTTTATGTCCTTGAAATGTGTTCGCGCATTCACGCAAGTTGTCGTGTTTACATGAGGAAACTTTGAAGGAACATTATTTCACCTAGCTACTAGCACTAGAACATCCATCCAGTAAACGCGGCCTTCGGCAAGAATGGGGAAACGTATCTTTGAGGGGGAATTTAATGTAATATCTAGCTGTAAGGAGGAAGTGCTCGGTGGGTGGGATAGCAAAGGAACTACTGAGGGATGCTGAGTTAGTAAGGATAGGGAGGAAAACGATGGCTTTCTGAATTATATTAGAGAAGCTAGTAAATACGAAGGGATCGATGAAAAGGGAGTAAACAAGGAGTATTTACCTCTTTTGAAATAACCAATTGAGTACTTGGCTGTATTTAAGTACCAACAAAACAAACTTACGATCATCGGAGGACCTATCATGAATCAAATCAACGTATCAACAAATCAATCTTGAACTTGCAAACTATCTAGTAGCATAGAATAATGTCTATCGAGATGCCTCAAAGGCAAAATAACGACAGAAACAGCTCCAACGTATACTTCCCATAATTACATTTATTTTCTTTACATCGGGCATTGCATTCTTCATTCTGAACAGCTAATTATCCAAGACGGCATTTCGAAAATTATAAAGTTCTCTCCTCCTTGTTATTAACCAGTTTCAACCTTCCTATCCTCCTCTGTCAGGCCGCAGTTTCGATGTTAGTTCGTCAGTCGCATTCCTCGTAACTTCCCCGCTAATTTGCACTCCTTCCGAATCGCCAACGGGCAAAGTCTTAATGATCCCGTTACTAACAGCTACGAGAGGAACACCGCAAAACCAGGAAACGCTAACTGCCTTTCACACCTCGCAACTAGTGATGACGAAAATAAATTTTTTTTGCGCAGATGTTTAAAACTTCAATGAAATTTTTCATCGGAAAAAAAATCTTTCAAACGTTTTTCCTTCTCCACCTAATTATCTCATAAATTCTCTGCGATGGTTCAGTTTATCACAAAAGGCCCATTTCAATTGCTATGCAATCGTTTTCGTTAATTTCTGAAAGAAGATTCATACGGTGGCATGTTCTCCCTGATTCTCCAGAGTATTGAACGGTAGATAGTTGTGTTGGCGCTTGTAGCTAGAAAAGGAGTATTGTGCTCACCAACTCCTAAATCAATTTTCGATGTTCATCTCGCCAAAGTAAGAAGGCAGATGGGATGCCATCGATAGACTTACTATAATCAAATATATCGTCATTCACTGCTATTGACAGTCGTCGCTCTCACTTGAGGGCGAGTTAAGTAGAATGACATGAAGACATGCCTCACCGAATTGATGCAGACATGACATTCACAGAGGATATGAATTCAGACTCGGGGATACTTTCTGCATTTAATTTGATAATTAGAGAGAGATACCAAAAATGCTACATCACCATCTGAGTTATACCAAGGGAGAAAAAACAAGGGCGAAGAGTGTAACGAACGAATGGACGCCAATACCATAATTAACCATTTTTCACATAACTGAGAATTTGACAAATGATTTCAACATTTCTCGGGTTGCATCCGCGTTAGTTGTCATTCAACACAACAGTTTCGTCAGCTATCCTGCTGGCGTCCTCAGGTGAAGAATGGCGAGAAGGTTTTGGTCCGTCCTTATATGTATAGGCCAGGTTAGGCGCCAAAAAGCGATCAATGCTCCGGCCAATCATGGAGCAGCGTCGCGTTTGCGCGGGAGACTTACTACTCTCTTCCAAGTGCTGTGCAATGGGTATCATGCAATGGGTAATGGCAAGTCAACCCTGCAGTAAAACTTTATTCTGTTGTGTTTTATAAATAATATAAGCCATTAAAGCTGCACTTTTTTGCATCGATATCCAGCAAGCAAAACGCGCGCTGATTGACTATCGGATTCTGACTCCATCTCCCCATTGCCCGGCTCGTGTTCACGACTTTGCCGTGACAGGAGTGACAGCCAGACATTATTTCTTTGAAATCTAAGAGAATTATTTCGTCTCCGGACCGATTTTCGTTGAAAGGGAGGTAGGATACTCCAAGGTGTCATTCAACAACCTGCCTGCGGTGGACGCATTGATGGCGGGAGATTTTATGAAGCGAAACCCACTCTCGGTAAGCTCCGAGCAGCGAGGGGTAAAAATGTCGCTGCAAGAATATCTTCTTAGCAGCTACTCTTTACATTTCTCGTATTACATGCAAATAACACGGAATTCACAGTAAATTATATTATTATATTATAGCGCAAGGCCTAAATTACGATTTTTAATCGCTTATTATTAATAATGTAGGATTTGTACAACTCTCAAATGTTGTATTTAGGGTTTTAATGCACTGAAGTAGCATCTGCCGTTGTTTACAAAAAGTGCGCAAATCCTCAATTTTAAGGACCGATGACGATAATAATTGTTCGCCCAACATTTTAAGTATATAAAACTTTCCGTAATTATCATCAAGGTTACCAAGATTTAACAGATGCTAATATGGAGCATAAACAAGTATCGCTAGTACGTAGCGGAAGAAAGATGAGCGTAGACTGGAGGCTTTTGAGTTGTCGGTGTGCAAAAGGAATGAAAGAATTGGCTCGGTGGAGAGGAAGACAAATGAGGAAGTGCGGGACACGGAAGGAGAAGAAAGAGAGATGATAGGAAAACTTCCGAGACAGCTAAATTGGGTACGTACGTACGTAAAATGGACGACGTAATGAGAAGTAATGCTCAGGAGGGAGGAAATGGGGGGATGTTTGGTCAGTGTAGGAGAGGATGAAAGAGAGAATGGATTTTGGACTGTAAGGAGGTAAAAGATTAGAGGAGTTTGAAAAGGGATTTGTTGTTCAAAAATAAATAATATTACGGAGGAGATGCGAAAAAATAATCTCGTGTTAGGGTAGCACTGTCGATGGACCTATAAGCGGACTTACGGCCCAAGAAACAGCCCTAGATCCCACCTCATGGGGTCTCCGGTTTAAGGTGGTTAGAGAGCGAATCGTAAGTCGTTGAGTACACATTTTAATAACTTTTCAAGTATCGGAAATTAAAATACTCACGTAATGGTCCACTAAATAGATTTATTGCTTATGGCCCCGGCTTCGTCACATAACGACATCGTCAGGCAACAAATATTATACCACATACGTATATATACCTGAAGATGTCATTATGTGACAAAACCCGGGTCGTAAGCAATAAATCTATTAAGTGGACCATTACTAGAGAATTTTAATTTCCGATATGGTGAGGTTCCACATAGTCAAGCCTGGAGTTAGAGTTATACTTTTCAAGTAAGTCGAAAAAAGTCTTGGGCCACACTTCACTTATGGATATCAATTTATGCGTTGGAAAAAACTACACATGCATTATTATAAATTATGCAGGAATTATATTTTAACATTTTCTTCTCAATTAAACCATTTTTATGTCTTGGGTTGACGAAATTTAAGCGAAAACCGTACATACATACTTGTTTTTTATTCGGCAGCATACCTTGATATACAAGATAAGGAACCATTATTACAATATGAAAGGCGTGTATTCGCGTTTACGAGAAAATCTCTACATATGTCATCGAAATTTTTACGAAATATATGTCAAATGCCATTAGGCTGCGAGTTAAAATAGTAACGTGTCCAGAAACCGAATCGGTAACATGCAATTTATTCGCTTTTGCATATAAATAAGTCCGCGTATGAAACCTTTTATTAAAAATCTATGCATAAACGAATGTCGCTCCAACCACTCTATGGCCTTAACCATGGAAAAACCTGGCATCCGAGACATTATATTGAAGCATTAGGGATCACAAAAAATGAGTAATCACTAATGAAGAAGTCTTTCGATGATTTGTGGAGTTTGGATTCATCACGTTAGATGCGAGAAGTAGATACAGGAAATTTTACCACAATAACAGTCTCTAGAAAGCCATTAAGGTAAGAAAAATGAATGAGGAGATTTGCCGAAGATGATCAATGATGGAATACATAAGGTAAATTATCAAGAACGTTAAGATGAAGACTTGCTTAAGTGAAACGTCGAGCTTAAAGGACATCGGTGAGGGAAACTACATTTGTACATTATTGTACTTAACATAGTTTATAAGACATTATTTTCATTAATTTTTAGGCTAGAAATCGTGATACACTACACTTTTAGTCACTGGATGGGCAATGTAGATGACATGCCGAAAAGTTTGCCACGCTCCGCTAAAAAAAGTATTTCCTTAAGCCACCCCTTCATGAGTCTAGCACTATTTATTCGGTCGAATACCCGTAATGATCCGGCTCTCACACCCTCAGCAAACCTCCCCCATTGCTTCTGCCGGTCGCGACCTCTCATCCCAGTAGATACATACATGAATCCTCCATTCCGAGCGTGCGAATAAGACGTCGAGTGGGCCGAAGCACGCCCTCTACCATTTGCCCCCTCTCGTGCCTCCGCTACGGCCGCGTCGGTACGGCTCGTAATTCACGCCCGAGCTCGCGTGTAATCTGCAGTGAGGCGGGGGCGAGAGCTAGTTACCGGCGGCATCGCCAAGAGATTTGCGCCTCCCTTCGCTTCGAGTGGCGCGTGGGCGGGTTGAATGGAACAATAAAGACGGGGCAATGGAAGGCATCCTTAAGGCTCCATCTTTTTTTTCGTGATTTTCTTGGTCGAGGTCGTCGGCCTCACAATTCTTCCCCCATTGGCGAGTCTAAGCTTCAATCAACGGGAGAGGGGGATCGAAGCAAGAATTTATACACGTAGTACAATTTACAAGTGAAGAACATAGTTAAAGGTATTTAAATAGAGGGAGGAAGACCCAGGAATAAGTTCATGGACCAAATAAAGAGGAAATTTTATAGATCTACTAGGATGTACGAGACCTAGCAAATACATAGTGAAAGATGGAGGGCTGCAGTCAGCCAATCTTATCGTTAGGATTGAACGACCAATGGATAAATACGTCACACGGGGTAAAACCTCTTCTTTTGATAGATAGATAGCGGATATTGAAAGACGTTGAATTGAAATTTAAGAGGGCGTCGACAACTGTGATCATGTTGAATTACGCGCCAGTGCGTTACAATACCGTCACTCCAGTTAGCACCGAATAAATCATGTAAAAGAGTAAAGAAAGTAACAAACATCCAAACAAAGAATCATAGTAAACATTTCATCAACAGCTGTAATCAATCTAATGACTAGATTGCTACAGCTCTCCATATTGATCTCCTCTCCACATTGATCTCAAGTTTAAAGCATTTAGCATTTGACCTTCCTCAAGTATTTTCTCTTTTCATATCTGCTTCCAGAGCTCTTTCAAAGAACGGATACTCGAAGGGGATTTTAGAGGAAATAATTAACGAGGAAGGCCGGGGATTGAGTTATTTAACCACTGACATTGAAATGATAAATTGCATTATTAATTTAAATTTTAATTAATTACTGTATTTTAGTCTCTCGCTTGCAGTAAGAGAGATGTTCAAAATAATATCAAAATTATTGATGGAGCATTTATGGTGGCAATACTATAGAATTTAATTATACGGGAAAACCCAGGAAAACAATAACTCAAAATGTAAATATACAGAATACCAGTAAAATAGTGATTTTTTTGCAAGTGCTCTAAAACTCGACTGGGTAGCAGTGGGGTAATTGCCCCATTTTGCTCTTAATTTACCCTCCCAAGTTCTCCCACCCTCGGACACGATACTACTCCAACCCTGAATTGTCTTTCCATCCCCATAGAAATGCATCCCCGTCCAAAAACCACTCCCATTTCCTCCCCCCACCTCCCCAACGCCCACCCTCATCACCAATCCCATCATGCCTAGCGGCACTAACATGCCTTTTCCATTCCGAACCCACGACGCGGGAGGGCGCTCACTATCTTTCAATTTCCTACGCGACGCTCTTTTTTTTAACGTTTGTCGCGTGCCGCCACCAGGGACCACCACCTACGTCGGTCCCATTTGACCTTTCGATGTGACTCTTCCGCCAGACCGAAAATAGCCATCCTTGTCACCCACCACTGCATAATACAACCTCCCCTAATTTAGTTTATTTTTCTTCCAATAGAAGACCGCGCCCCCGGTTTTCCCGCCTCTGGACGGCAAACAACCAAAACCATCCGCCCCCTCCCCCCTGCTCCCAGTCGACCTCCATCCGGTGTACCCCTCTCGCTTTTCAAATTGGGGTCTTCTTTCGTTTCTCTTTTTTTTCTTAAAAGGTGGCTCCATTTGCGTTCGCGTGAGTGCGAGGAAAGAAGCCACTAATGTCATGGCACACTATTTCCCCCCTCTTTTTTCCTCTCCTGCGAGTTTCATCTCCTTTAACATCCCCATTCCACCCCTCTCTTCCTCCTCCCACCCGGGGTAACATGTTTAAGGGCGTGATTGGAAATCATTGAAAAACCTCTCCGAAAGCGCTCGAGGGCCTCGGGTGAGAGGAGTAAGACCCTCTTCCCATTCTTTTAAGTTCTTCCCCCAGGGGTGGTTTCCGAGGCGCTATTCCGGTCACACTTAGCCATTTGAATAACAGTCGATAGGAAATACAATGTGATAGTAACGAGTGCACAGGGGAAGGTTGACACGTACGAAAGAAAGTTGGGCTTAACTGTGCGGAAAAATGGCACAAAGAAGGTTAATGAGAGATGAAAAACTCCTCTTCCATCTCATTCATAACAAAAACACCACAGGACTTTTCCGTCTCTCCTTTTTTGGTCCTTAATCATAGTACGCTTGCCTCTCAATATTCCAAAAGTTAAATGAGAAAAAAATAACTAAGGAGCTCTGAAAAATGGGATAAATTACTATTTCATCAATTTTTAGGAATGACCCACTGACTGAAAGCATCATAAATGGAAATTTTTCGCCATTAGTACAGAGTTACCGAATACACTGCAAGTTCAACACAACGGTTCATCATTTCTTGACGCTATATATGCAAGAAAACGACCTGAACTTTGATACATGAAGGAGAAAACAAATTTCCAGGTATTAAATATTCCGAAAAATAAAGAAATTTTCTTATAGTCCTTGCCAGAGAAAATCAATATCAAGAAAATGTTACACCTCTCCTATTGCCTTCCCCACACGCGCTATCGAGACACTCCCAGAACACTTCGCAGACCTATCCTCAATACTTTCCACCGTTTCCAATATGCGAGTCTAGTTAGTGAACCTTAAGAGCTAAGCCACCAATTCTGATAAAAATATAGAAAAGTATGTTTTTGGAGATTATTTTGGCGAAGTGGCTAGACTACTGGAGGCTCATATATCGAGTGTCCCGGGTTCGACTCCTGGTACTGGCTGATATTTCGAAGAGGAATCCAAATTACAACTCGGGTGTATTAGGGATGTTTTTTTTCGATACAGTATTCCGTCCAGCCTGAGGCATGTTCAATTGTGGACACGATTAAGAATTTATTTTAGAGTAGGCTAATAATTACACAGGGTTACTCTTCACCCTTCCTCCATTCTCAGAGTAGTTGCTCTTATATACACTAACTCATCCTTGAGCGTAGAGCCCCAGATGTCGGTGGACTTTTCCTAATTACTACTTCGATTGCGTTCACAAAAAAATTAACGCTTTTCACACTGTCATCAGTCTCATTTTCCTCCGTTCACTCACTCATTCGCCGGCGCGCTCTTATGCACATTGATTAAAGTGAGTCTGGATTACGGTTGAAAAACGTCGTGTCCTCCGACAATCCGTGAAAAGTTTAAATCTTGATTGAAAATGAACGTTAATTAGAGGAATCAATGACGGAGCCGGGACTCGTTTTGAGGATTGCAACGGCGCAGTGAGAGATGATAGAAAAAACAGGGAAACGAAACGGGAAATTAAAGGTAGAGAAAATTGCAGCTTGGCGAGCGAGCGGTTGCACGTTCAATGAGCACCGGATGGAGGGAAAGGCAGGGACTTGGAAGCACCAATTTGCACCCTCACCTCCCGCTCACCCCCTCCCTCAATGTGTTCCCGGGGATGAGTCAAATCACTCGACGCTCTTAGCGCCACCGGCGGCGCTGCCGTGCATGTCCAATCGGACGATGACGGGAAAGTGGCGAGGGATGGATGGAAGGCCGAGGGGAAAGATGAAGAGACGGAAAGGACAGAGGGAGAGAGAGAGAGAGAGAGAAGCAAAGAGGAGAGGGAAGGGTAAGAAGAAGGGAGAAGGTCAGAATTCTTGCCATTCCGACACTAGCGAGAGGGAAAGTGAATCAACCCTTACACCAACCATTTCGGCAATGGAGATGTGCGACAGTCGAATTTCGGGATCGCAATTGGACATTTGCGTTGCAACGCAAAGCACGCATTATGCATCGAATAACGCATGGTATCACACATCGTCATCAAATAACACAATACCACGTTAATTCCAATTTCAGGATTGCATTTTGACATTAGCGTTGTATCGCAAAACATGCATTATACATCGAATAGCGTACGGTATCACATATCGCTTGTCGTCGAATATAGATCAATACCGCATGAAACTATAATATTGCACTTAAACCACGAGTCTAAAACATAAAGCATGTGAAAAAAACATCGCAATGAACTCGAAAATATGCTAATCTGAAATTTTTTCCCTTCCGATAATTGTTTTATTAAACCATACCGCATCAAATAACGCTCTGAATGAGACTGAATTTGACAAATTGGTAAGAATCAGGATGGTATAGCAACTAAAAAATTGTAGACCACGAAACAAATATTGCTATCGCATTCAGTGTCTAAGTTATCCACAAAAAAATACATTTGGATTGCGCACATCCCTGATGAAAATAGCATCACATCGCGTTAAATAGCATCACATCACATCGCGTTAAAAACTGCATATTGCAAAAACATTTTTTCCAATACATTCACATCGGTAATTGCACATCTTACGTTGCATTTTGAGAATCCCGGAGGCTCAATCTCGCAAGTCAATGTACCATAAGCATCGCATCCAATATGCTGCGATATCGAACAGAGCCAAACAAAGGAGAGTGAGCGGGGACGGGGGCGACCAGTGTGGGGGGAGGGGAAGGAAAACGCACTAACTGCGTCGGAGGGATAATGCGCTCAGCTTGGCTTCCGGAGTCATTCCGCTAATTCCGTGGCCCACACACCCGGTTTGATAACCTCGCAATCTCCTTTCCGAGGCTTCCCAGTTAATTTCGCCCACCACAGTCTATTTTTGAGGGCACAGAAGAATAATTAAGGGGAAAACGTGAATCCCAGGGCTGAGCGACAGAACATTACCAGAGGGCGGGAATCTTGGCTGGTTTCCGGATGCCGTGGCTCGATTTGATAGCCGATCCCACAGTGGTTGTGCCACAAGGGGCTTTAATTCAGGGATTTGTTCGGAAGGGGAATGGTAAGACCGCAGACCAAACCCTCGATTAGCCATTTTGAATGACAAATTGATAACTGGGCCACAATTAATCCCGAAAAATGCTTCACCAGCAATCATAGTTAATATAAATAATAAAAAGTACAATTTTATGTATACTAGGACTCATCGTTGATCGTTCAATACTAAGATTATGCCCTCGACCCTACTTTATCCAGCCTACCCAACATTAGGACAATACAACAGCACGCGTCAATATGTACGCATGACTGTTAGAAATTATCACCCTATCTTGAACAAAATAATATTAATACTCACAGAGCGAGCGTCCTGTTTAATCAAGCCCATGCCAAGGCTGACCAAGACCAAGTTTGGCGAAGATCAAATATTACTACTAATTACGGCCAAATAGCACAGAAAATCGGTTACATCGGATTAATCACATAATATTCACTGAAAAGTAAGCAATCAAGCTGTAAGAGCAAACATTAATATGTAATAAAATAAAAAATTCCAATTAGAATATGAGAGTACATATCGTCAGCCTTCCACTGCGCTAGAGAATAAAAAAAAATGATACAATTACGTAAAACTGAGCCTCCTCGAAAGAGCTGTACTACAGGCATTAATATGGAAGACGGATCTTATCAAACGGGTCTAGCGCTATCCTTGCATGTCCCGTCCACGGAAGCGTGTCCAAGTGTTCTCATTATTCACAAACATTCAACATTAAATGCAACGAGTTTCATCCCGAGCTTCCAAGAAATAGTGAGGGCAGAGTAACGGGTAAATTCCTGTTTCAGGAACTACTTAACTAAATTTCACATCAAGAAATTACTCGAATTTCGCATGTAGTGACCACGCCCACCCATTGCAGCAAATGGCTCATTTGCGGATTTCCCGTGAATTTATGCATCAAAACACACTTTACTCAGGCTTTCAGTTAAAACTCTTCCTAATACATCCTGTATGTAAGCTTAAAAGTGGTGGGGTAAGGTGTCTTCGCATAAGAGATCGAAATTGATTTCCAATGCCTTAGTTTCTGCTACCAATGGCATGATATTTCCTAGCTAAATGGTACAGAAACTCATCCCGTCTAGCAAAATGTCGCCCAGAGATTACTTTAAACTAGATTTAGGTGATGTGGTACCAACAGACCATGGTGTCATTTGCGACTTTCATATGACTGTCCCGATTACGCGATGCCCCAATTATCGTTTCCATCTTTTGGTGAATCATCCCTTCTCACCTCTCCTGCAAACAACACCGATAATAGGAGTTATTTTTATACATTTCCCTAATAATCTGCCAAAACTAGAGCGCGTATTACGTGTCAGAAAATATGGTATTTGATTTAACGGTTTTCTTAAGCACTAAGAGTTTTAGATTACGTGAACCTACGAGAAAGATGGCCTCGGCACCAAAGTACCGTAATTACTATATACATTATCGACAGAAATAATAAAAATTCGAGGAATTAGCTCTCCCAAGCAATCTTCTTTCCACGGCTCACTATAATCAATTTTTTGTGTCTTCTCCCCTCCTATTCCTGGCAAAAAATTTGCTTTCTTCCGATTTCTCGTCCGATCCATTTGGATTTTTCCCACCTGACGGAACGATGGACGTATCTCAGGTGACTACTGGAGTGCGAAATGGACGATTCAAAAGGCAAAAGGGCTTTAGCGGCAGGATTTCAGGGAATAGGATGTGGACTGGATATTCCTGAAATGGTCGCATATGAAAGGGGCATGCTCCGCTGGTTCGACCGCGTTCAGAGAATGGATGAGAGTAAAATAAAGAAACATTAATAAGAGAGGTTTGAATGAAATGAGAGCAAGTGCTAGACCGAAAAAGTAATGGGCGTATGAGGTGGAAGAGACTAATAGCAGGATGAATATTATTAGTCATAAGGACGAGTTAATGTAATAGCTATTTAAGTTAGCTCACATTCACTTTACTTTTAATGATACTTCAGATGCCCTGGCATCAAGGTAAATTAAAATACTATCGTTAAAATGTATTCATTGATTTCTGGTTCTGTCGCTTTTAATTTTCATTTCTGAAAGCTTCAGTAGTAAATGTAAATATCTAGATAAAATATGAAGGATAATTACTATATGATGCAACAAAAGCGAGACAGGTTAGGTAGGATAGGGCAATGTGCAAGAAATTGATAAAAAAGACCCAGTTTCCTGGACCTAGCACCAGTTATGGATCTCTTTTCACTGAGCCCAACCCGAAAGCGAACTGCATGACGGGTACGCGTGTGACGTAAGGGCATTGCTCGTCAAGCGATACACTATTAACAATTCATGAACCATCCACTCTTGACCGCTGTCCTTCCCGCATTCCCCCCGTTTCCACGAGGGGTGAATTTTATTCGCTTCATCACGAGTTACCGCCGCATACGCATACATTTCCTGCATTTATGGGATAACCGTCCCTTCATTGCCCCGGCTTAGGAGCTAATTCACCGCTTACACCCGTGTATTCCGTAGCGGGACCCAAGGTTCAACGCCTCCATTTCTTGTGCCCAGGCACGAATAACCACGGTCCAGTAGACGCCAGACCTAGTACCTAGCGATTCAAAATTGCTGAGTCGGGGGTGAGCTAAATTTTATCAAACATTTTTAACTTTAGCAAAATTCACCACGAGTCAACGAACAAGGAACTAGATTAAATGCACGAGATAGCATATGATCATTGGGTCGTGTTGTCTAACTAATAATGATTTTTTCGAAATTTAAGAAGAGTTCAAGAAATTACTAGAGTAACTGAATTATAATATATCAACACAGTGAGGTACAGAACAGGTTTCTGAAACCAACAATGGAATCAGTGGATGGGCAATATTGGCACGGAAAACCAAGGAAAGAGACGATCGACTAAAGAATGGCAGGTAAGGAGAAGAAACTTCAGGAGGAAATAAAGAGGAGGAAGAGTAGGTGGTGGGCAAAGGTAATGAGAGGCGAATGGTTGTTGAGGGCAGGGATAGAAGGAAGTAAGGATGATGGGTAAGCGGAGACGGAGCAGAAAGAGAATAAGTTTTATCGAATGGATGAAGAGAGGTAGGACACAACATATGCTGAGATGATGAATGTGATTGCGTATGAAAATAGGAGCAAGCGCCTGAAAAATCTAGGAAATATTTGCTCTTCTCTTTTAAAAATATATACACTACCCTTATCTACCACATAAAGTATGCAGGAGGCAAACTGCGAGGGATTTCAAAGCCGATAATCACGTACGATGAAATCGGTTCACTAGAGAGAGAGGAGAATGGACTGGAAAGCTATATTACATCTTTGAATTTGCAACCACGCTTTATGAATAGCCTCTTGAACTAGCTCGTTGCGTAGATAATCAACATCATAGCTTTTGACACAATTTTCATAACGTCATCAGACAGAGTTACAGTCCGGTCCGTATGTATGTTCGGAGTAAACTAACATTAAAAACGCCGTTTTGGGGTAAGGATGCCGTTGGTCCAGGCAGCTTCGGACCATGTGTAGTCTTTTTGCCCCACGGGTTAAGCGATGAATTTTAACTTCTGTTGAAGCCGAAAAGTCCTTTTAGTCCCACTTAAATCATCATCACTGAAAATAAAAATCTACAAAAAATGGGGATAATCTTGAATATCAACTTAAACTGGAGGCCCCACTTCGTGAAATATTATATTACTCATGATCACGAATGAACATTCATAGAGAATAATCCACACTATTTAATCACTAAAAACCGACCTAGGTTTCGATAACTTGTGTTATCTTCAAGATAGCTTTCGTTGAGGCGGTGAGCCTTTTATGCATCACGACGATCACGACTAGTCGTGAGAAGATGAGGGTTGGGTAAAGAAATTTTCCTTTAAGCGATAAATGAGAAGCGGTTGTGGACTCATGTAGCTGACTGAGTTGCCAATCTATGTCTTTACCATCTTAGAGGATCTTCACGGGTTTGTTTAGCTGCACTCAATTTTTTCGCGACGAATGGTCTCCATTTGAGTAATACTTCGCACTCAGAATCCGCATCAGCCATCAGAAAGGAATGCTTCACACAGTGGTCGCTGGCGCTCCGGATATTTCGACGCCGATCTCTTGGCGCTCAATTCAGGAAAATTCCAACCGGTTCTCGGGGCACTGCAGGTTTAAAAATAAATGGGCTCTCCTTGAACTTCTTACGAGCCGAGGAGTGGTCCCGTGATATCCCATTAACTCAGTAGTTGGGTATGAAGTAAGAAGAGCGGATCAATTTGCATTTATTTTTAACTTTGAGGAAGCATTCCTTTCTCCATTCACCCCAAGGTGAGATTTTCCACAACACCTTTTTCTTTGCCAAGCAATAGCAGAGCGAGTCGCGTAGTACGAGTAAGGTGGTATAACAGCAGGGAGATTATTTTAAACAATTCTATGATGCCATTACCCTACATTACCAATATTTTTAGAAGCAGGTGAAATTTTATTTCCAATAAACCTTGTTTAGACGATTTCTTAAACATTTTGGCTGTTTGTTACACCCAAAAGCAAAATAGTATCATTAAAATAAATCCCAAGTGGAAAATACGGTCGTATTCAAAGCATTAATCTGATTTTTATAAAATATTTCAAGCGCTGTGTAATGAGTTATTTTATCATATATATGACAGCATACATTAAACACAACACCTTAACTGTCATGTGGTAATCTTATGCCATTAAGTGACCGCTTTCGAATTAAAAAATGATCCCAGATTGCATTTCAAGTACTGATTCGAGCTTGGATGGGCTACTCGCAGCTAAAAAAAACACTATCCATTCCTCACACGTCCAGTAAATCAACTGAATTGAATTGTATTTTTCTAGACTGAAAAATGCCCCAGGATAAAATGAAATCCTTCAAATGCATTTCCAACGACTTCATTCACGCAAGGAAGCAGTGGGTGAATCGACGATTGGTCGGATAGAAAATATATGCTCCCAAAATGAAAATTAAATTTCCCTCCACTCTTCATCTTGGTCCTACCTTACTTTCTTCCGTTTCCATCGTCACGCATGCCAATTGCTTTAACCGCACGTGTTGCCTCCTGTATTCCGATCATACCGTTTTGAAGTCATTCTCATCCATTTAAATTTTCCAAAAGCGGATTGGGACAAATCCAATTTCGGTCGACGTTCAAAATTTTATGGTGGAACCGAGCATCGTGTCACACTGGCCAGCATAGGTGGAAACTATGTCAACTATTTTTTTCTTACCAAAAATATTTTCCGCGAGCAAAATAAAAACTGTTTAAATAAACAGCACTATTTCAATGCCAAATTACGTAAAATACAAGGTGGTCGGGCAAAATGTTTTTTAAAGTTGATTATTTAATAAGAAGTTTTACAACAGTGGTATCAGATGACAGAGGCAGGAAAAGAGTACGATAAATAGACACATGACGCTTGGGAGTCAAAAAGCATAGACTTTATGGGGGTTGGTTGCCGATAAAGTACAAGGGCTTGGTAGTTAAATTTCTCATCCAATGGTGTTCCCTTTATTATCGTGTGTGATAATTTCTCTTGGGTTCCTTTTACTATCGTGTGCTCAACGTGTTCTTACGATTAAGTCGAATTTTTTTCTGGCTCCTTCCACACTCCATCATCATAATTGTTCCCCACCTTAATATATCAGACGATTAACGCCATTTGAATCCAATTATCGCATCATTATAGATTCGGCTAATCTGTGATGAGCATTACCATTTTTTCTCTGTTGATTTAACGTGAGAAATTAATTGATGATACGTCATTTATCTCCGCTGTTAAAAAAAAGTCGTCTTCCGCGCAGTACTGTTCTACGTTCACAGACAGTGTAATTATTCATTTACATAACCTGAAATTCCTTATTCTTAGCTGCAAATGACTATAAATTATATTACCTGAATTTTACTCATTCAAGTAACCCATTTAACAGTACGTTTGGGAGCAATGGAAGTTCTACCACCTTCGAGTCCTCATTCGTTTAGGTACTTTAATTGTTTCACAAACGCATAAAAGGTCACGGAGAATTTATAATATTCAAATTACGGAAATAATTTCAAGGGAGCCGCCACTGTCTTATCGATAATGGAAGCTGCATTGATAATACCTCATCGGAAGAGAACGACGTCAGTTTAAAAAAATCAAAATCTTTTAAATCATTTTTCCATTAATGATGAGCGTTAAAATTTCAAACACCGTCGAAGTGGTTTTGGAGGTTCGTCGCGCGAAGTCGTTGTTTTGCTGTTCTCTTTCAAAACTTTCAAGCGGCGGGGTCCATGAAATCAAATTAATTAAAATTATGATGACGGCTGAATTGAAAATTTGGCACCGCAGGTCACTTAATGAACATCATCACTCTCTGAGACGGCAAACCTGGACTTGACCATCGATAATCATTATAGTTCAACGCTGCCACTGCGACGAAAAATGTTCATTTTATGCTAAGCGTAAATGTTGAGCTCTTTAGTTACTTCTTATGATTGATTTGTCACCGTTCTAGGTTTTGGTTAAGGCCAAAAAATCAACCGAGAATAAGAGCGAAACCGGCCACGACCCGGCTTTGAAAGAGTAACTCCTCCGGGAAAAAAGAGATAACGAATAAAAAAAATACTTCACTCCGCCACTCAGGACTCTTTCAGAAATAAGTAAGCTCATGCAGACTTGAGAACCTTTATAAGAACGCCGCTCACGCCAAGTCGGATCATGACGGCGGCAATAAATTTTCCACGGGAAGTACATGACATCGCCAGTGAGCATGACCTTGGGTTCATTCATCTTAACCTGACACTTACTCTACTTCGTGAGAAGATAAGTTTGCATAACTGAAGCAGGGCTTCATGCTATGCACTTGAATCGGCAGTCATAACTATTTATTGCAGAGGGATGTACGCTTAAACAAAATGGCATCAACAAAAGCAAGTTATGGTAGTTAGAGTTACTTTCCGAGGTATTTTCCAAAAAATACCGGCCATATTACATGGGACGCGTATTCACTCCAGAGTGACATTATTTAACACCTATAGCTCGCCAAAAATGAAAATAGTTTGTGTATTTGCCTGACTTTTTAAAAAAATAAATCGTATAGTCCACGCAGATATTTTTTCAGACATAAAAAACCTTCAGTTGAGGAATTTTAAACGTATTAGAATAGATGATTTAGTTATCCTCTATTACATACGTCAGTTTCCCGTTCTAAAACTGTGAAACATTGAAGAGAAAGTTGACGGGTGCGAGTTGCACACGATAGGAATCATTCTGAGGTCGGTCAACACGCGGGTCAAATTATAGACCACCGAAATTTCTCAATTAAGGAAACGAATCCAAACATATTACTAGGAAACAATTCATTCAAGCCTGTATGGACTATATAGTTATCCTACATCATCACATTTTTAATAATAGTGGTCCCCATTTCCCTTAAACTCGCCCTTATTTTCCCTAAGAAGGAGACTTATCCGGGAGGAGTCTGGTTGAGAACACCTGATCCAACGGGAACGAGGCAATTTAATAGTGTCAGGAACGGAATCAAATGCATATAATTGAATTTTAGCAGACGAATTCACCATAGAACTAAGGAATCTTCCAACAGACACTGGTAAAGATGATAATATAGCATAAATCAGTTGAAGTAGAAAATATCCCCGAAGGGACAGTACTAATGGGTGAATTTCAATAGATAGCGCGGGAAATTGTAAATGAAAAACGCACCCCCTTAAGATCAAACAGGAGGAGGATGTTTGCACAGTGAGAGGAGTAATCAAGTATCAATTCGATTAGGAAGTGGCGGATCAATTTAGCTAAGTTAAAACTCTGTAACTCCTACTACATTTATTATTGTGGACACGGATAAATGTATCAGGTGTCACAAATTTTTTACTACTCTGAAACAGATCCGCCACTTTCTAACATACGCATTATACACGTTACGTTTAAAGAATTTTATTGACATCTATAAAGAGGACATATTGGGGGTCGGGTTGGTGTGCTGGCTAGAGTACTGGCTAACCATACGGACGGCCAGGGTTCAAATCCCTGCAGAGGTGGATGTTTTTCAGAGGAAACCCGATCCCTACTTGAGTGTCTCGTGGAGGGCACTTCAAGTACAGTACTCCGTCTGTCGGATGAGACGTTAAATCGTGGTCCCCTTGGCGCCTTTCGTTAAGAGTAAGGTAGTGCCGACGCCGGGTTTCTATCCACCCTTCTTCCCTCACCTATCCCCTATGATGCAAATTACCTTAGTTGTCAGTCGCCCCCCATAATATCCAATCCAAGAGGACGTATTGCTAAAGCTGTAAAAAGAAGAACTGCCTAAACATTTATATGGAAGTTTCCACTGAGACTATATTCAATAGAATAACGTAAAAACGCTCAAAAGGAGTTCGTACACGGTCCCGGGAAAGGGAAGGGCATTTAAGGCTTATTTTTCATCTATAACAATCGGAATAAGTTAAGAGTCGGGAAATTAACCGAAAACGTACTGTCGGCACTCGTTGGGTTCATTAGAGTACATTTGATCACGAGGCCAATTACGCATGTATACTAAAATATTAGATAGTGTCTACGATAAGGAGAAGCTCAACAAAATAACATTTACTGGAATAAATTTCCAGCTATTTCGGCAAAGCTCAGCTGTTACGTCACGGGAACTCGGAAAGAGAGAGAGGGTTCCGAAGAAGACCGGTGTTTCACGGGGCAAAATTCGTCTTCCCGCTTGAGAGCCACTCCATTCGTCCCCGGAACAGCAACCTTGATTTCATAAATTAGTAGCGCTATGGAATTGAGAAAGGAGCTATAAAGAGGTGAGGAGACGAAAAAAGAACAGGGCGGCTTGGAGGGATGCCACCGGCCAAACATAGGGCGGGTAACCTATGACTATGATGATGGAAACGAAGAGGAATATGGCGGCCCACACAAGAGCTAACACAAGGATTCCGGTTCATAATTACCTTGATTACATCCACGTAACCACTCACTCCTAGGTAAAACTAGGAATAAATAATAAGTCTGTAAATTATACGATTGACCGAGTCACATAAATTTAACTAAGTTTAACTAAAATTAATACCACACATATTTAACTAAGCTGATAAAAAATAAATCTATCTTATCATTTAAAATACTAAGCAAATCCCACCAAGTCGCGCACGAGTCAACGAAGAAATTAAACGCTTGGAAATGGCGTAAGTCTCAAACTTTACCGCGGATATGAAGAAATAAATTAAAACATGACCATGAAAACCACCAAGTTTCCATTATTCATTACATACCTCATTCATATTTGAATGGCTTATGCATTTTCTTGTGATGTGCCACGATTATCACCAACGCAAAATAACATGTCCCTTCAATTAGTGAGTGAACAACAGGAGTGAATCCCTAAAACAATGATTTAGGATCTACTAATTGGTAATTAAATTCAAGTTGGAAAACAATTACAAATACAGTCATTTATTTGAACTAGGGGATTTTTCATGCAGAATCTTGAATTCCATTCATTCTGGAAGACATGGCCACATGTCTCTACCCAACAAAATACAACTATTTCGGCAACAAAAAAACTGTAATATGTGTTACATACATTTTTAATTTACCGCATAATGGTTAAGAAAGTATGGCCACAGGCAATTACCGTACTAATGACAATAGGAGGGTCTTATCTAGAGTTGAAAAAAATGCTTGGAAGAGAGGCATAAGTCGAACTATTGAGACCAATCGCTCGCAAATCCGTCACTCAGGACAGAACCCGACACACCCCTGAAGATGAATAGCCTCCACTGCAGCGGTTGATACTATTTTTTGAGGACAAGAAACAAGAATAAACGGACTGAGAGAACGATATGTGCGGACGACGAATGGCGGATGACTCGTACAATGTGAATGCAAACAGCTCGAGATGATGATCTCTACGAATCTTTCCGCGCAAATTATTTATCGCGAACGAGAGGGCTGAGACCACTGCAGGGGGAGTGGTTTGACTCTAGTAGTCCGGGATGGGAGTGAAGAATCACGCAGCTCATATTTGCTCTCTCTTGGATGAGCGATCCCTCATATCATTGGAGGGAGAAATTAGGAAACTTGAATCCTCGCTCTCCATTCCTCGGGAAGCGAAAAGCACGAGAAAACACCGTCATCTCTCTTCCGCTCCTCCTCCGAAACCACCAAAGCCTCCTAAAAACCTCAGTCCCGCTGGTTTTGTTTACGTTCCGTCGATGCGTCGCGAGGAGAAGGGGGAAGCGATGCTTATATAGACCTCTGGAGATGATGGAAGGCTCGTAATTCAGCAATAAGACGTAAGGACGCGGCCGAGAACGAAAGCGTCTTCGCCACTGAGGTGTCTGGGAATTGATTCAAGAATCCTCGAGGAGGAGGTGAGACCAACGAATGAGGGGCACTTTCGCGCGTTTGGTACCAGAGAAAAACACAAGTTACACGTACGAGGAATTACAGCAAAATAAAGGCTCAAATAACTTCACAGCAGCAAACATGAATGTTTGCAATTCGGCAATATAAATAAAAAAACACATTTCTACATCATTGATTATTCATGAACGACACACTCACTATGGTTGCGATAGCTTATTGTTTCTATACAGTATACGCCCTCCAAATATAAAGGAACACAGCGACTATAAAACACTAAGATTAACATGAAGTTTATTTGAACATGGGTAAAAAATAATAGGTACGTTGAATATTACCAAATATATAAATGGACCGTCGGACCGTAAATTTCATGAAATTCTTCTGTGTACGGCATGACGTAACGCTTTTACGTAGAATTCAAGATGAAAACATCTACCCCTTAAAATTATTCGCGCATTTCTTATAGCCATGATTTTTATCGGCACTCAAAGATTTCTTTAATTGATATACATACCTCATTCTGGAAGACTTTCATCAGATAAACGTACTCAAAAGCGTAATCCAATAAATCACACAGAACGGCTATCCAAATCTTAAATTACAATTAATTTAACACTGCCTCCATTAAGTTATAGCTAAAGCTTTTAAATGCAGATCGGCCAACAATTATATCATGGGAGTAATTGTTTTTTAATGTGGAGAGACCTACTACAGTGTTACATTTTAATACTCGCTGAACCTTTTAAAATACTCTAATAACTCGAGAAAAACAATTTAGGAGGGTCCTTCATTAGCCCGAAAAAATAGGCATCTCAAGGATAGTGTTATGATTGTTAGAAATATGGTGATGATAACACAGAAGTACAATTATGAAAGTCCTTTCATTTAATGTTAGCACAGTCTATCCAACCTCTATCATTAGTAATTTCAAGCGCAATTTTTTGAAGACGGTTGTTCAAAAAGTTACGCTTTTTCCACTATGCAAGTGAAACAATATTTTCTTTACAACTTTGAGAAATATGGCATTAGTTTAATTAAACAAATACGCGTGCTCGATTGAATAGGACAATCCAAAGGGTTTGAAAAATCCAAGCGCCACTCACTCAAGATCTAGACGAATGGGAAAAAATGGTCGCTTAAGTTTGATATGTGTTTAGCAGCAGCGGTCTACTACGGGTGGAGGGCCGCAATCGTCCTGGCGGCAGGAGAAAAGTATCACAAAGGGGGGCAGGGAAGACGAGGGGGAGGGAGACGAGATGCGTGTTTTTATAATGCGACTAAATGGGAGACGGAAGTGGGCGGGGGAGGAGAGGCGATGTTGTAGCGTGGGAGGAGTGATGGGAATAGGCTGGGAGGGTGTCCTTCACTGGGAACGCGGCCAAAGTGGGATAGAAGAGAGAGAAATGGGAACAGGAGAGAATGGCAGAGAATAGAACCGAGCAATAGGGGACGAAGAGGAGGGTCAAGCGGACAAGATTGCACGGAGAAAACAAACTGATAATTAACTAAGGGAGGTTTTTCGATCAGCCGCGGTGAACAGAAGGAATGCGTCGGAAGCTCCCAGGGGTAAAAAAACATTTTTCCCGGGCGATCCCCTTTCAAACTATCTCATCATAGGTATTTGAGAGGATTTAAATGACTGGCGTTCTTTTCAAAATTTTTCACAAAACGGAGCAAACGCACGATTTAAAAATGAAGTAGAGCTGCCAAAAATGAGGATAAACAGGAGAAAACCAACAGTTGACTTCAGAAGTGGGTCAATTGTAAAGCACAGGAAACCAAGCAAAAATATTCAACAGGTATTTATCCTTCCGTCTCCAAGAGATATGGCATCGTAAGCTAAAATAATAAGAGCCCTCCTATTATCTATTTAGGACTATCAGATTGATTCGTGAACTGTGAGGCTAATAAATGTCATGATCCAATCATTATAGGCGATGAGTTCCACAATTCTTACCACAAAAAAATTCGGAAAAAGTAGTAAAAATGAAAAGTCGCAACTATGCAAGCATAGAAGGCGCATAACAATTAATAAAGCCCTACTAATTCCAAACTGCTGGTTCGAAAACTACTTGAGTGAGGTGAAGGAATGATGCGATAGGAACAACTACAACTAAGACGCCGAGCAGCTTAATGCGGCCCTTAGGGAGAACTGAAGCCAGTGCGAAAATCCCAACAAATCTCGAAAGTACGACCAAACATGAATTAAGTAACATGGACGTTTGGTGCTAGTGAGCCATAGCGATTAAATAGACGATAGGATGGGGTGATATTTATGGCTCTGATACATGTGCCCAAGTTAAATTTCCACCACAGGGTATGGGAGAATGTTAGAGAGAACCTAAGCTTATTTCCAGTACCAGATTTTTGCAACGCAAAAGAAATGCAAAAAAATTGAGTTATCCGTCCGAACGTGAACGAATGACGACGAACGAACAATGTTCTTAAGCACCAAGGGTTTCCTGTCTGTGCACTGGGCACCTCGATTGGTGCGGCGAACTCTCCCTGCATAACGACCTACTTACTCGAGTACAAGGCAATGCTCGCTGACTTACACGCGTCGCAACAGTACCCGGTGTGATCTGATCGGAGCCGAGCGATGCCATGAAGAAAATAGGGGGCCGATTGTATTGCACTTGTGATTCTGGAGTGGCTGACGGTGACAAGATACGTAAATGAGAAAACTGAGAAATGGAAGAGATTTCTTCACTGAGCAAATTTTGAAACACAACAGTGTCCTCAAAATAATGATGGAGAGAGAAAACTTTGGGAAGGTTTACCAGAGAAGACCAAGGAGGAAAAACGTGAAATCAATCGGGAACGCAAAAGTCAAGACTAACGGCAGAATAAAGCGGTTGGTTTAAAAGAGAATGGAGGGCAGAGAAAAAACAAAATTCGGATTGATGATTTCTAATCCGATGATTAAATATTTTTTTCTTACGTTTATAAAATTTATCTAACAGCGACAGAAATCAACGATACTCCAGGGCCACAACGTTTGCCAATCAGTAAGACTTCATTTTATCTCTCAAAAGAGGATGGACGTCACAAATATTCGATCAACTGGCATCTTGTTTCACATGCGCGATGGCACTGCGACGAGATTTGGCCGCTTGTCACATTCCACGTCCAGTCACTCGAGTAGCGAATTGACAGGTGAGGGCTGACCTCCGAAATGGCCGACAACACCACATGGCCTCCCTCCCCTTTGACCAATGGAAGCTTTCAAATTAATCGCTTCGTGGCAGCAGCATCGATGAGGAGGTAGAGCGAGAATTCATGCGCAGGAGATCTAATGAATGGAAACGCCTTACGATGCGGGAAATAATCTCGTACTGACATCTACATACTACCCCGCGAGCCGCCGTTTGGGCGTGTGGCAGGGGGTAGTAGGTCACCAGCCGTGAAAAGATGTAAAAGTTTTGGAGGTGAAATTGTAACATGGTCTATGAGAGTGTACTTGGAGGAGCTCAGTTTCAATTGTGGTTGCTTATTGTGCGCGGAAAGAGCGAGTTTTTGTACCTATCTGTTCGGCAGAGTATCTCTTATTTTATCGCATCTGTCAGACCTAGAATATAGTGAGGCGTCATGATAATATTCTCTGTGTCGCTCTGAAACATATCAGTTCTGAATTTATCAAGCAGCCTAAGCCTAGAGTGCAGCCTCCGAGTCTCTAGGGGCTCCTACCTTAATCCCTCTAACAGTTGTGTAACACTATATGTTCGTTCGTAGCAGTTTTAAACGAAGCGTGCTCCTTTTATTTGTACTATGTTAATTTTTTTGGTTAAATCTTTATGATCAGGGTCCCAAATGCTCGCAGCGTATTCGAGGTGTGGCCTAACCAGAGCGAAGTAGCATCTCTCTCTTACTTTTTCATCCGAGGACCTTCCCATTATACCTACGCTTAACAAACCTAGTTTCTTTAATCTGCGCCCCATATGCTTTGTATGTGTAATCCCTACGATATATCAGATGTTAAGGTAATTCCAAGATATTTTACTGTATTTGAAGATTTTACGTTTACTCCACCCACGGTGTAGGTATGGCTTTTGTGTGATGACTTTCGCAGGAAGTGAACTGTGGTGCATTAACCAATATTTAGTTCTAAACCCCACTCCTGGCACCACGAATGAACGTTGTTAAGGTCAGATGACATAACTTCCGCTTCTTCGCTTATTTCACGGTAGATTACTGTATCGTCTGCAAATAATCTTAATTTACTGCTAATTCGAGAACTTAGGTCATTAATATAAATAATGAATAAACGAAAGAGGGCAGTTGTTCTCGTAAAATAGCTTGGGCTAGCGTGACTCACTGGATTCAACAACAGAGCAATTATAAAAAAATACTGGATGATACGGATACGCTATGCATTCCATTTGTCACCGAAAATATGCGCTAAAGGTAGACATTTTTGAAGTTAGCTTTAAAATTAGAATTTAAAACACGTTTAATAATTTTAAATATGAAATAGTTTACCTGTAAAGCATTTTAAGCTTTCAGAAAAGAGCGATGGGTATCCTTAGAAACGTGATCCCAATACGTATACAGAGACGCTATTTAGGCAAAAGAGATCGCGAAAAGTATATTTCAAGCTCGATTAACAAATCCAAAATCATTGGGACCAAATAATAGCCTCAAACAAACAATGTTCAAAACTTTCTGCGAGGATTATTAACAAATTTTTCACGCTGAATTTTTCAGCTCTTGACATGCACACTCCATCTCTCACCGTGACGAATCCTTATCACCGTCCGAGAAATAAAATTTTACGAAGTAAGTATTCGAGAGATGAATGCACAAGCGGTAATCCTTAGAAGGATTTCCAAAGAGTTTTAACATTTTATTCAGCAAGTTCTCGAAATGAGTCCAATAATCGGATTTCTTTCGACAATGATCAAACTACCTTCTGAAAAGAGAATTATGTAAGTTTAATTTTAATCCAGTGGGCGCTCTAATTCGGATGGAAGAGAAAAAAAGACTTCAAAAGGCCTAAAGCCAAGAGTTCTAAGTAAATCGTATCACTGGTTAAGTCTTTTCCAGCGGCGCTAATGAGCTCAGCGACTCACTCAGTGTGTCGAGTCCATGAGCTTCTTGAAGGATGGGCGTGCTTCCTAATTGTGAGACAATGCCGAGCGATGACTCCAAAAAAGAACACAAACTGCTTCCCGGATTCAGGCAACTATTCTTGTACCCACGAATTATGGGTGCTAAACAAGCAGCGACAGGGAAATGCACGTGGGAGTTTCAGGAAGGTCACTTCTAAATGCGTGCTGTGGAAGGGCGGATCCAGATTACAACGCACAAGGAGAGGGCCTCATTCATCACTATAATTTGAATTTCATCTTTCACGTGGATACCATCAAATCGAGAAATATTTGAAAGCGAGGGCATAATTACATCCTTTAACTGTTCTTAAAAGCAACATTTGGCATCGGTAATGTCAAGATCGGTTACCACATGTCATTTGATCCACTGATGTTTTTGTTTCTCACGAACAATGGGTGATTTTGGAGATTTTGAAATTGTCGGATAGGAAATTTCGAACGACCTCATGAATTTTCTGCGAGAAGAATGAGGCATATTGGGCTCAAACTTCAACTTCAACTTTCAAAGTTCAACCTTTCAAGCATCAACAATAATCACAAAATTTAGGCTTTAAGCCAATCGATTGACCACATTCCCGTCATTTAAGTGTTTGCACATGGTTCACGTAAGAAGGAAACGTATAGATAAGCGTAATTTTCAGATATTCTATTATCTTCTTTTTTGAGGAATTTGGTCAATGACGATCTTCAATAATGTCTTGCCTACGTTTCTACATATTTTTAAATCATCATCAGAACTCATGTTTACGAAATAACATGCCAAAACTAAATACTCGTTGGTAACAAGTAGCAATGACATTGATATCCCAAAACCTTTTTTTTTATTTTTCCTGAGATAAGTATTTTGTAATGCTTCGTATGATCCATAGGCCTGTTTCAGCGTTTTTTGTAACTACAGAGAATCATGTAATGGTATGTCATGTTTTTAAGCACAAGCCCTGATAAGATGTACAAACATTTTGAAACGTAGGCAAGATATATTAATTAATTGTCATTTTACAAATTCCTCAAAAAATATAACAGAATTTGTATTTAAACCAAGTCGTCAGCAAGTTACACTTTCATTTTTACCCCTAGATTTCGAATATCTACACACAAGCGGGAAATAAAAAGATAGGAATTCTGAGACAGCATTTCTATCTTTTTATCAGCATGCTGATATCATTTTTATGATTGATTTTTATCAGCATCAGAAATGCTGAGACAGCATCACTCAAATGCAGATGTGGATACAGTATGCCAGGAAATTTGCAGATAGTAATTGCATGCATGAACAGCGAGCTAAGAAACACGCACGCAGCTACATTACCAAAGATGACAATCCAAGGACCATCTATTACTCGGGTTACAAAATTATTATCCAATCCTAATTACAAACGAAAAATGATGTGGAGTAGTAAATCTCAGCTCTAGCTAAAGACAATTAAAATACCGATGACACAACGGTATATTTCAGATTTCAATGCCGGACAGCATCACCGATGTATACACATTTTTAAAAATGTTTGGTTCTCCCCTTTGCAGTAATTCACTAGGTGGCCAAATGCTTACGCAGTACCGTCATTTCCACCAGTCCCGCCTACAATGTACCGCACCTAAATCTCTAAAAAAACTAAAAAAGTTCCGTCACAATTACCATTGCAGTCTGGGAGCTATATCAGAGAATTCCCAGCCAGCCAATTAATCAACCGTTGCCACCTCTGACTAGACGAAGCAATGTGCACACGAAGTCCCACCACAGGACAACACGAATTGTCCTGTCCCCGCCAGTACGCGCGAACCCAAAGCCGCAAATCGACGAGAACGACACGCTCGAAGGGACAGCGAGGGGAATCGCAAGGATTGAGGCACGGCAAACGCACGATGGCAAATAAAAAAATGCACACACATTGAGGGAGGGGGCGAAGGGCGGGGAAACGAGAGGCGGCAACTCAACCGAAAGCCCGGGGAAAACGAGCGTGAATTAACGGCTACATCTCTTTGTGAAAGGGGGAATCACTTAAACGCCGGTCGGAATAGGGGGGTGGGGCAGACTGTGGGGGGAAGAAGCAGACACGGGCACTCGAGGGATGTACATACATACACGAGTGCTAGCGTGCTCCAGATAGGCATAGGGGAGAGAGGATGCAGACTACGAATCAAGTCTTCATGGGTTTAAGGGGAGTGGGGGGTGGAAGGTGTGGGCATAACTGCCGTCCATCCTTTTAAGTCAGGGGGGGGGGAGATTTAGGAGGCTCAGAGGTCAAGCGGCTAGGGGGATTTAATAAATAGGGACGACGCATACGGGAGAAGAGCTGACTACAATACTGGTAAGCGGTGAGATAGGTTAGTGGAAGGAAGAAACGCGTGCATCATATAAAACGTTTTCCCTCTTTTTTAAATCCACTTTTAAAGTAAAGACTCAGTTTAGGCACAAATTAAGGCCCCTCTGATGCTCCATGCCGCAGTTTCTATAAAATATTAATTTTGCTATTACGGTTATGCACACATCTCTAAAATAATAAGGATTTGAATGCATTGGTCGCCATCAATTACATAATTTAGAGTTAAATATTGAAATTAAGTCTTTATGGATGTAATTTTACACCAAAAACATCCATTATATTAATTTCGTAAAGAATGAAGGCCAATTCTGAATATCACGCGAGGGGAAAAGACGTTTTATCAGTCAAATTTTTTTCAGCACTGCTCAGGAATTGACAAAACTTTGTATGTTTTACGTATGAGTAAATCGATTGGACGACCGATTCCGTCGAATAGTCGACATAATCAGGTCATCACCAACCTGATGATGTCGACTATTTGACGAAACCGGTCGTTCAATAAACATACGTAAAACTTACGTATTATATTAATTCCTGAGCACTATGGAAAAGTTTTACAAAGTTAAGGCTAAAACTATTGAATTTTTTTCGGCACGTTTGTATCGATTCAAACGATCTGTTCTCCATGTCCATCTCTAACAGAATAATGACTGAAGGCTTAGGCAAATGAATTCCACCCTTAGAGTGGGAGGAGGTGGGGAAGATGAGGTCAAGCTGAGAGGAGGATTTAATAAACAGGGGCGACATATGCGGGAGGGCTGACTGACTACACTTATGGTAAGCGGCTGGGGAGAGCAACGATGGAACACCATGGGGGAGTGAGACATCGATAAAGCTCAGACGGATTTTGAGGAAATTCTATAGAAACATTAGACAAAGATATCTTTTGAGGCTGGTGAGGCCGAACTTAAAATATGTCCACAATATTTTCGGCCCATCACACATTCAAACTAACGAATCAAAGTAAGTCAGAGAACTCTTAAAGAAAATTGGAACGTAAAATTTCAAATCTGTTCCTAGAATTATCTTAAACGATTCGAAAACAAAACTGATTTTTCTTTTAATGCATTTCGACAAATAATTTTTTCCATCGTGTGAACATACAACGCCCGCTAATGATTATTATGCAGTTTAAAAAATCTATTCCAAATTCATTTTTACGAATAAACTTATCAAAGTGCCTTTATAATTAATCAAAATGTTATCACAAAAATATGTTTACAATGCATTTTTACGTGTGTTAGGAGAAAAGATACAATGCGAATATTGGCAACGTTTGAAGAATACACGTCAACTTAACAAAAAGCAGATGATAAAGAGAGGTACCGTCTTTATCAGGAGAAGATGATTAATTGACCAAAACGGTCGACCACCGAGAAAGATGATATATAAAGGCTGCACAAGGTCGATAATTACCACTACTGAGACGTCTGTCTACGGGCAACATTATTTAAGAAGATGCTTCATGGCGCATCGGTTCTCAAACTTTTCTGAACTGCCAGACGTCTCCCAAGATCGTAACCCAAATAATTGAACCCATGGCATTATGCTTATCATGTTGAGGAGTCTTAATGGCCACAGTCACTCGCTCCAACGGTGGCTTGGCAAACCTCGTCTTGAACTTCCAAGCACACTCATGACCGCGAGACGTCAAAAATATCTTCTTCTTTGCCGATCATGACAGTTTCCGGGGTCAATCAACCCAAAACCACGAACGAACTGAATATCTGCGTTTCAATTTTGACAACACGCGGTTTCATGGGTAAGACGTTAGGCAGAAATTTCATAAAGTGAGAATTGCCAAAGAGTACATCCAAAATAATAGCATATTAAAATTCGTAATAGATAATTACAAATGCAGGGAATTCATAAATATGTCAAAGGCAATTTGGGGAAGGGGATCACGCGGCCGAAGGATCCACGACGGTGGCCTTCGTTCCCATCATACCATCGTTAACAAAATTTTCATTTTCATTTCATTCTAAGCCAAACCAGCATATTTCAACTGCGCTTTTATAATGGATCAAGAGGAAAGTACATAGGACGAGATACCAAGAGGTAAGGGAGCTAGCAGTAGATGGGGAGGGGTGGAGGGCTGCAGTCAACCAACCGATTGAACAACCAATGAATCATATTGAATAGACAAATAACCTTTGAATCCACACCAACTGGTGGATTTTCAAGCGGCGCAGTCATTAAAAACACTCAGTACAAGAAAGATCGGATGTAAGTCATAAATAATTGGTTCGGATTGAGCATTCGCTAACAAACTGAGTGGTTCAGGGCATGCGGCCAAGCCGAAGCGATATTTTTAAAGCGGAATACCGATCCTTAAATGGTTGCAGTAAGGACAGCACAACAAGTATAATACCAAGGACCGTCGGAATAAGCAGTTTAAAAGAGAACTCCAAAGCGTCTTTCTAATAGGGTAGGCTGACGACGACGCCGAGTTACCACTCTTTCTTAGGCAGATTTTTGCTCATGGCAATTTCATTGTATTTCACCGCCGTATTCGCGGCAGGCCAGAATACTTTGTATTCACTCTTTCTTCCTTCATTCAAGCAGCTATCTTACCCTCACCATCCTCACCACCAGTCCTCAACGCAGGAAATGACCTCATCATTATTACTACCACACGACAGCCGGAGCAAGTGGAACTTCCGTATTCACCTGTACGCATCTTTGGCTATTTCCAACGAAATTTTTGGGAAGAATAACAGTGCAAAGAAACATACAAGTATAAGAAATTATTTATCCGGCAGGGTTGAAGTTCAACGTCCTTTATATAAACATTTATAAACCACGGCGAATTACCCCAAAATAAAGTTGAAATGTCATTGAAATCGTCGGCTTGAACACCAGGCGAATAGAAAAAATTTTAATTTTTGCTCGTAAAAGTCTGTCATATTTTATATTTTCGTTAAAGATATGAAGAACTATGATTAGAAAATCAGCAAAAAAACTGATTTGAAGAACTAAAACTGCAGTCAAGAGATATGGATTTTTTTCCTTGCGACAACTATTATGTGAATTATGTTAAAAATCAACAGGGAAAGTCTTTTAACAACTTCCATGTAAATTATGGTCCTTTTTCTCGAACGGACAACAATTTATTCTCTCAAAAACTCGCACACCGTAAAATCTAATTTCATTTATTTACATGGTCACCTACTATCAATAAGGTGAAAATGAAATCCGAAATATTTGAAAGTGTATTTGAAATAGTTAACCTCTTCCAAAACACCCGAATGATTTACGAAATGCCCTCAAATGGTGGCCTATCAGTCGGAATAGAAGTTTGACTAAGTTTTAAGCAAGAGAGACTGATAAATGAATAGCGAAGAGAACTGGCTTTTAAATACGATAATTTCCCCAACAATCCAACGTAAAATAATGTCCACTGATTACGGCAAAGGTTATTGAACTTCCTCAACGGAGGAAATCAAATTAAAAGGGAGTTGAACAGAATGGGTTCGCACGTGAACGCTTGAGTTGGGCGTGGACGGGTTTACCGAGAGTTGCCGGAGAGGGTTTTCCATACTTTCGTCAAACTATGCGTTTCCAGCGTAGGCAGCTTCATAGAGCGCGCTAGTGGGCGTATTGTATACAACCCACGCCTCTTTCACAGAGTTCGCCAGCCTCGGAGAAAACAAGGGAACAATAATGATTGCTAGGCGAGATTAAAATTAAAGAAGAGTCCACACCAATAAATGGGAATCCGAACACACGGGCAGCAGCCAGACAGCCGACTCGCGAGCATCAACACAATGCCCAACACGATAAGTATCGCGAGAAACTCGAGTGAATTAAACCCATTCCTTCCACATCATTTCCCTCGACTACTTGATCTGCACCGGCTAAGAGACGCCGAGGAAATTATTTGCGCGAGGAACCGTAAGCAATTCCAATCACTGGCTTTACATCCTCATTTGACGGATAATAATTTACTTTTACTCTCAACGAAGGAACAAAAAACTGGTTTGGTGCTGCTACAATTACTGACGATTCTCCCGATAAATTTATGATTCAAATTTCACATTTCTAGATTGGAAAGGATGGCAATTTATTTGGTTGGGATGAAACTGGGGAAATGACTATAGCATTGGTTCACAATTTATAAAGACCAGTATTAGTAAAGGTTAAACTCCAAAACTATTTCTCGCAAAATGAATGCTAATGACCAAGGAGGTAGAGACACTCCGAGCTCATAATGGAACTAACTGAAAATGAAAGTTGGAGGAAAGATATTTTCAAGGCAAAAAACTTCCATTCCATAAAATAAACGGCTGGCTTTTCAAGCTCAACTACAGAAAGATTTGATAAATCCACAAATTCGCGTCCAACCATTCATTTGAGTATTCTACCAGCAGATTGGTAGGTTTTAGGATAGTTTTTATCTTACAGGCGCATAGTTCCGTTTTGATTCTCACGAATGACCCCGAATAAGACAGCCAAAATTTTACAGCGAAAACATAAAAATGATACACATATAATACACTGTGCATAAAACACAACAGTCTTTTGTCCTCAGGGATAATGAAAATAAGTACCAAAAATCACAATAACACAAATCTCCAATTGAAATGGGTGGGAAACTCGAAACTGCCATACATATACCAGTAAAGGTTTCCCCGGTCGTGTATTCGAATCCTTTGGGACACTTCTACTAGTAAAGTGGAGATAAAATACTTCAATTCACTGTAATTTATCATAATAACCGAGGAAAATACCAAATCGGTGCAGATTATTTGCTCCAGTACCCTGCCATTGGTACTGAATTCCAACGCCAGGAGAGGGCGGTGAGAAATATCATGTAGCATACATAGTTGATGGCATATATAGCTTCACAAGACGGGGAAACCAACAAATACGAAATCATCTTTTAATTAACTTTTACAGAATTTCCGTCATTATTTTAGAAGTCAAAAGGCTGTGGAGTTCTCAGGCATTGTGAGAGAGTATTGCAAGTGTGACTGAGAGGAAGATCTATTACACAGGCCATTACGGAGACCTCAGAGGAAAACGAAAAGGTAAGCATGCTAAACGGATGAAAACACGGAAAATATCGCCAGTAAATGGACCACGTAGACACTGTCCAACGTACGCATGGAGAGATGGTCACCGGTAGTCGTAAATAGTAAATCTCCCAGCTATTGGCGTCGTTGACAATCTCAGCGACATCTGTCGGCACGCTCATGAAGGGCCTGTCTCGGGGCGAGCGCTAATGAAATTACGGCATCGCTGACCGAGGCCACGTCGCGGTGGCAATGCGTACCACTCAGGCCGCCGCACGCCGCGCCGGGGAGTTGGCTCACGTGCAAGACGCGTCGGTCGGAGACGGGAAAACGAGCGAGTGAAAGGGGTCCATTCTGCGAGATAAAAAGAGATGGTGTCAATCACTCGCGAGGCAAAACGATGACGGCGCAAGAAATGCAGACTCTCTTATCCATTGAGTACGCTCCGAAGCGGAGGGACGCGAGGTTTCCAAGCGGTAGTATCTCACCAGCGCAAAGGAACGAGCACTGGAAAATACTACGAGGGAAGCGAAGCAATCCATTGAAAAAAATCTGCGAAACCTTTACTGAGCTAAGATTTGCGCTGACTTGAGAAGTATAACAGTGAGAAAACATTAACATACGCCCAATGATAGCACTAATTTACCGTACCCTGAGCAATTGGATTGATGCAGTTCGGACAGAAATTTCTCCAGATAGAAAAGATAATCCCCACAAATAACAGCGTAGGTTGAGGAATACACGGTTTTTTGAGAAAAACTATGAGAAAATGTTAATGAGACTAACTATAAAAAAACTGAATGGAATCGCACAGAGAGACGGAAGATAGCGTTAGGGGAGGGATAGCTAAAATGAAATTTTCAGCCAGGAAATTTTTCTAACATTCCCACGAGTGCAACTAGATTTAACTAGCGTTTCGTTTTCGAATATAACTTCGCCTACATACTTCACAGGAGGTGAATATACAGCGATTTTCTAGTGGACTGTAAGCTTTCTCACTAACATCCATCCTCTTGACGAATCCTGGAATCTTGAGAGTAATTAATTATTATTAAAATCTGTCATTGTCTATTTATCAATCACCTTTCCTTCGTGGTTTCCAACAAGAGGCATCTAAGAACACGACCAGTAAATATCGAGCAATATCTCCCTAAAATACGAAAGAATGTAGCTGTTTTATTGACAGCGGTTTTTTCTTTTATTTCGATCGCTAAACTAGAAGAACACCACTATGGTAAACATCAGAGATTAAACAGGCAAACGCAATATTGAAGAAAATAGAATTTTATTTGCTCCTTTTTTTCTTAAACATCCTGTCTTCTAATTTAGGATGATGCTGACGAATAGCCCGGGGCATAAACTTGATGTAAATCACTTTAAAACGAATCAGACGCGAGGGAATCAGCGACGTCAAACTAAGATACATGCATAAATAAACTTAATCTTTGACATCGCCTCTTAAACCACAAACAACGGAAAATGCTCATCAATGACATAGGTTGTTTTCGAAATTAGGCCTTTAAAAATATCGCCAGCTAATATTAGATAAAAGTGACATGAGAACGCTTTTTACCGTAGTGTACAAAGTAACGGTTTATAACGGTCTCTAAACAGTAAAAACACAACAATTGATAAAATATGCATCTCTAAAAAGTTGCAAATGCAAGCACAGGTTATACAGTTAAATTCTTGCATTACCATCTCTTACAGTACCAGTTTTCCTAACCAGAACGATTATGTCAATACGATCCGGGTCTAGACTTGAGAAACTTAACTTTACATCAGAAGCGAGGTAATTGACATAAATATATCCATAAAACCTAAAAAAAGGGAATAATTATATTTTTCCGAGGAGGTACAGATTGGTATTTAGCACAAAATAAGTAGCAATCGCGCAAAAATGTGTACGATTTGCACGTTTTCATTGGCACACTACCTCTCCTCAAGGAGATCACAAATAGATACGGGTCTAAACTCAATTCAATAATATAAAAAGGAAACCGATGTGAGAAAACCAAGGATCAAGACAATAACAAAACGATAAATAAACAAATGGTAAGTCTTTGATAATGCTTACGTAAGCAGCAACGAAAAACGCAACCGTCATTATATAACTCTGCCCGAAGATCAAAATAATAATCGCAAACGCAATCACAAGTAAAAGGTTCATCCCACCCACTCTTTCTCCCATCAGAGTGCAATATTGAAGATGTTTCCGCCTTCGAAGTGTGTTGCTGATAGACCAAGATCTAGACAATTCAAATCACCAGTAAACGAATCAGACAAATGGGCACTGCCAGCTTAAAAAAATTAACTCGTAATTTTCACAAAGAAAATAAATGAGATATCTAATCTTTGAGCAAAACATGTGACTTCCAACAAGGAGTCTCAAAAATACCTCAAAACAAGTTAGCCAATTTAAGTAGTGGAAACCCAAGATTGTTTCACAAAGAGAAAATTCATCGGTGTTTTTCGGCCTGAAAATACGAACAACACAATTACAGATGAAAGATGCATAATTAAAACGAGCATTATTCAAATGCATAGTCATTAAGTCTTGAAAGGGTTTATAATGATTATTTATTATTTATCACATAGCCAACATTAAGATACAGCAATGTGTCGAATAGAAGCTTATGAAATGTGGATGTGGAGAAGGATGTCTGTGGATGAGAAGGAAGGAATGATGATGAAAAGTAAGATGGGTAGATAAGATGAGAAATGAAGAGGTTTTGAGCAAAGTAAAAGAAGGAAGATCGCTCCTAAAGGAAATAAGGAAAAGGAAAGGAAACTGGTTGGGCCATGTGATGAGAGGGAAAATTATAATAACTGTGGCACTTGAGGGTTCAATTGAAGGAAAGAAAAAGAGAGGAAGGAGAAGAATTAAATTGGTGGATCAGGTGAAGAACATCAGCTATGATGAAGCAAAGAAGAAAGCTCGGGACAGAAGCGGATGGAGACAGCAGTGATGTACGGGACCTGCCAGCAGGCAGAACACCAGATGATGATGAAGGTGTCGATAAATGGGCAGAAGCCTCGTTATAACCAATTTGACTCGAAGGCATTGAGGACTCAAGGAAAAAATTACGATAGACTGAACATCGAAATCCCACGTGAACACAAATAATAAACTAACAAAAAATATAATTGATGGAAGCATGAGAGACTAAATTAAACAGAGAGCAGCGGTTGCGATGGGGTAAAGTCTTCGCCCGCTAATCTGATGATCAGGGGTTTGACCGAGTAGATTTATTACCACTCCGGATATGGATGTTTGCATTGGAGCGTTGTTGAATGTTGCAACGTCCGAAGCAAAAACTTAGGAGAGTACTTTTTGGAACTGTAGGAATGATTAAACAAAAATGAAAAAGGAATTGATTTACTTTTAGACCGCAAGAGAACATGGACTACGAAATGTAATCAATTTGAAAAAAAACCAGCGTATTTATGATGACTACAGAATTGGATGAATTGACTGTCGTATTATTTCCCAAAACATACCGTCATCAACGATGACGCAGAAGGAATGATAGATTCCTGGACTAAAATGTAATCCTTACAAAACTAATCCAACGCAAGGGAACAAGGATTTTCGATTAAAAAAGCCAAACTTAGACCTTTTACAGCACCGCTTAAACAACATGGAGCTATCACCTACGGAGTGTAGAGTGGAGGCGGTTCAGGAAAAAGAGGGATTAGCGCGACGACAAGGTCGCCGACCTCCGCAGGAGGGCACGCGGCCTCTCCCGCCGCTCTTAACATCTCCGAACCGAACGAGATTTCGCCGAGTGGATGCGAAGGGAAATTAACCGTGAATTGCACCCAGCCAGCCGATGGCCGTCTGAGTAAAGGGAAAAAATCGTAGACGGACGGAAATGAAAAAACAAAAGCTTCGATCAAGCCTTCTCTCTTGACTGCACCCTAAGGGTTCGTGTGAGAGACCGCTAAAAAGCAATAAACCTTCCCAGGACGCCCAGAAAGAATTTTCCACGGAATTCAAAAGGGACGGATGAAGAGGAGAAACGAGAAAAAGACGTGGTGCGGCACCGATAAAAAATTAATATAAAAACATTTGAAAGTTAAAACGGAGAGAAATAACGGGTGTGAGTATGCATGCACAAAGGCTCCGAGGTCGAAGGGGTTCCGCTCAGACCCCGTCCGCATATTACATCGAGGCGGCGGCCTCTCGCTTACACTCCTACTCTGGCCTTTGAGATCGCTCGCCAAGGATACAAAAAGGACCTCGACCCTGCTAAAGCACGACTTGACTCTCACTCTCTCTTGCTCTCGCCCAATGCCCACGCGGCACGAATAAGCACGCACCAAGCGCCAGGGATATGAAAAGGAACCTTCTGATGCCAAGGAAATGCGTGACGCTACGGCTAGGATTTATTTCCTGCATTTTCTTGTTTAACTCCCAATGGCATCTCACAGCTCCAAGAAAATGCATAGATCCAAGGATAATTAACGCCACTTTCATGATCTTTCCACCAATCAAGAACCCGTAACATTCCCGTTTACAATCGTCTTTCAAGCTTCATTTCTAGCTTATAATAAAGCTTAAGAATTTCAAGCTTAGCTGGAATAATGTTTGAGACATCGTAGTCATTAGAGCAGGAAACAGAAGGCTAACGTCATTAGAGCCATAAACGAGAGGTGGATTAGTCAGTAAAGATGGAAATAATTAGCAATGGAGGAAGAGTTGCAACTCGGCTAAGGCATCAGACTCGTCTTAATGAAAGGCAAAGAGTTTATAACACTTAACGTTCCATACGACAGACGCAGTATTACACTTGAGGCGCTCTCCACACTCCCAGATAGGGAACGACAAAACACCCGAAACCAGAAACTTTGTTACGGGGAGCTAGTCGTCCCAGCAACCCACACCTCGTGAATGGAAGGAGCAGGTACTAAGGGAGGATGAGGACGCTTAAAACTGAGAGATGGGAGGATGGTAGGTAAGCGAGGAGGAGACAGATAGTGAGAAAGGTAACACGTAGCCTGAATTAACTAAATATATCACTTAAGAAGGCAGGGTCCCGCGGTTACGTAAAATTATAGTAGACGTAACCTAATATCCGTCAAAATCTATCAGTAACGATAGCACAAATCGGTATCACCCGGAGATTCCCAGAATTAATCATTTTCGAAAATATTCCACTAACAGAAATTAAGCGTTTACTCCAATTTCAAGTTTAAATTTAGTTTAATGAAATATAACTCTCTTTCGCAGAAAAAGTAACTATAAAAATCAACAGGACCCGAAGTAGAACCACAAGCGCTCCATTATTACTACTACTGTTAATACTACTCTCAGTGAATTTGAAAGCTTTTCTCAGCATTACGCCATGATTTCTCAATGATGGTTAAATAAAATTTTACTACCATCGAACAGCTTCTATGAAGAGCTAGTGAAATAGCGATAAAAAATTAGCATTTGGAGTCATTAATTGAAAATACAAATTCGATAGTGGCCATTATTACACTCTTGACACCATCTTTTTCGATCTTCCGGTATGTCTTATTCTTGGATGGGAATTCTCATTGAATTAATTCTTCAGGGGTCGTATTCTGTAACTCGGGTGAAGTCTATAACCGGTGATGAATTTCACCCGTCGCTACCGTTTGCGATTCTGTAGGCGGCGGGTAAAGTTTCACCACCCGGTGGTGGCAAGGTGACCGTGATAAATATGAAAACTTCTTCGATTCATATACGATTCACACAAATACTCGGTAGCCAATGGTGGTGCAATCCCAAAACAGAAGACGATCTAATGTGAACAGAACACTCAACCCGGACTGAGGCAAACGAGAGAATGTGAAGCTCACGATAGGAAAATGTATACAAAATTCCTTCAAAATGATTGTGGAATAGGAGTTCACAAAGTAATTATATTTTTTGGGAAAAAACTGCATCTAGTAAACAGGAATTCCATCCTTGAGTGTACATAATGAGGATATTAAAAATCATAACTGCACGTATACATTATTTCCATACTCCTCTCCTTGGTTATGTTCCACAATTGATCCAGTTTTCTTTGTCATCAATCCTACAGTGCTGTAATCGAAGAATCATCTGCTGTCACAACTACGGTCAATTGATTTATCCGAAACAGAAATCATTAGGAAGGCATTTATGAACGTAACTTAAACGGACATTAAGTCTATCACGAGGAGGACTTGATACGTGTTAGTATTAAGTTGTAATGAGTGTGCATTATATTTTTCAGGCTCAAGAAAACTTCTCCCCACTTTGTTGTATGGTAGTGAAACATGGGTATTTCAGGATAAACATAAGAGTAGACTAAACGCCGCGGGTGTGAGTTATCTGATGAGCGTTTCCGACAAAAGTAGGATTGATAGGGTCAGGAGTGAGTGGGTAATAAATGAATGTGGGTTAGATGCTCCAGTAATGGACATATATGGAAGGAGAGTGCTTCGTTGGTTTGGCCATTTTGAGAGAATGGATGAGAGTCGAGTAACGAAACAGATATATAAGAGTGAAATGAATGATGCGAGAGGTAGAGGTAGGCCGAGAAAGTTGTGGTTCAATGTGGTTGAGGAAATTCTTAGGAGGAGGAATATTAGGAGTCTTAAAAACAGGAGAGCGTTATGCAGCAGTGTATGGGGGTAAAAGAAGCAAAAGAGGTTTGTAAGGATAGGTCAGTACGGAGGAAATTATTGAAGCAGAGCTATGAGTACAAATATGTATTTATGAGTGAAACTTTGTAACTGTGCCTACTCCGGAAGGGAACGGCGTGATTGGTACGTATGTAAGAAAGTAATAATTATGAAGATATTTAGGAATAAATACCCTCCGAAACTATTGATACGTTTTTAAGTAATAATTATCTTGCTTACGCTGACAGCAATCCATGCAATCCTTCTCTACACATTTCCTGACTATAAATACTTTTTCGTTGGGCACTAAAAATAGTTAGATCTTTACGAGGTGAATGAAATATGTTCAAATGAATTTTTCACGCATATTACTGAAGGGTATCCATGCCCTCATACGTCGCTCATCGCCGGGGATACAGGTCACAGAATACGACCCCAGGAGTCGCTAACACTTATGAAATTGTTACGAAGGCTTCTGCGGTTTTCTTGTTCATTGCTATTTTTCGGGTTCTCCCCGCGTTGCACTTTTTTTATGGACGACCGTTTCGCCGGAATTTCAGTCGGCTTCATTAGGTCCTGACCTCAGTCAGTCAGGATCTGATGAACCCGACTGGAATGCCGGCGAAACTATCATCCATAAAAATGGTGCAACGCAGGAAGAACCCGAAAAAAATACCAATAAACACTTATGAGACCGTAACGGAAATCGAGATTCCAGGTATAAGTGACAACTGTCACTCGCCAAGGGATCAAATCTGAATCCTTGCAATGGGAAGACAATACTTGAGCTAGTCGACTAACCCAACACTCGCTGGCATCTAAGTTCAGCCAGTGATTTAAGTTTAAGGCGACAAACATAAGCAACCCTAGAAACACATTCTACCTCCATTTCAATTACTTAATGGCACGCTATCGATTATTTTTAATCGGCGAAAATATTTTATTTCTGATCGCCCCGTAATTCCCGGAAGTATCAATTTCTGCACACAATTACAGCTCTCGCTTTAGAATTCTTCCTGCCCTGACATATCCCATCTTTTAGCTTTTCCTTCCCCTTTAACCATTTACCATACCTTTCATCGCGGAATTAACGATCAATTTCACTTTTAATGGGTATCATATCCATCACTCTTGGGTTGGCAGCCCTTGTAGTATTAACAATGCCATGGCAACGAGGAGTTTGTTTAAAAAAGGGGAGAAGGCGTGGGGACAGTGTCGAGCCAGCAGGTAAAAGTGACTGGTAGTGAAATTGTGTGGAAGGAAAAAGAAGTGTGAGACGGTGTTGAGTGAGTGAGTTGAATGTGACACGGTGTTTAAGGATGTATGTATTACTAAATATAAAAAAGGGAGAAAACCAACTCTCGGTTTTCTCCCTTTTTTATATTTAGTTTATTTTATATTTTATATAATACATAATTCCTTAAACACCGTTAAAACATTATATAGAAGTAAAACGAGTGTTACACACGATTATAGTACAATTACGAATGATTACAGTATCTCTAATTACCCGCTCCATTTATGCGTCCAATGCGTTTATCAGAACCCTGATTTCCTCAATCAACTATATTCCCCACGGTATCGTGTTTTAAGCTTATTATTTCTTCCTTTCTTTACATCGTACTGCCTACATTCTTCCTAATTACATAAACAAAAACGGCAAGGAACATCGGAGAAGAACTATTGCAAACTTCAGAGCAATTACATATACTCAAGTGATTTATAACATTATTTATATAAAGTCTTAAAGCCTTTATTTATTCAACAGGACTTATTAATTAAATTAAATACGGAAAACGTATAAAACAAAAACCCAACGCCCAATGGTTAATTACAGATTTCAAAGAAGCGCAGCAAAGATAGGGTTCTTTTCCTTTGTTTTCTCTGCCCATAAATTAGCCTGGATTACTCTGGAAATTGTGTTAGACCCTCATCCATTAATAAGTGGTTTCTCATTACATGAGGCCGTATACCTTAAACTGCGCTCCGCAGAATTACGATATTGTCACGCATTTGGCAGAGCAGATATAATTAAGAGAGAGAGCTTAAGGCATTAAACACCCAAGAGAGCGGGGAGAAATCCAGAGATTTATTTTGGTAGAAAAAGGAGGAAAAAAGCGATTCGCACGAGGGTGTTCCGTTGATTAAAAATTTTGCGAAAATAAGACACCCCCCTGAGTCAAGACTTAAAACGTACTTGCATTCACATACACGAAAAATCCAGCCGACGGAGTTTGCCGTGCCATTAATTCGGCACAAAAGCCGGACGCTTTCAGTCCGCGAGACAGAAAAACGGCCTTTCAGAGAAGTGAACGCGTTAGGGAGCAGGTGAACGGCGCCCACGGCTCACACACACACAAGACCACTCCCGACTCTTGTAATAAAAAGACAAACGGCAAACTCCTTACTGGCAGCTGCAAGACAAGGAGCACGCGACGTGGACGCACAGCTGAACCAGAAAACTTTCCATTGCAAAACCGTACGCAGTGAAATAAAAAAAAGGGAACCTGAACGCGGGTTTCCTTGGGTTGCGAGGTGGATCTATCTGGTTCTGCGCCACGAAATGGTATTAAGGAAACGCCAATTCTCCTCTAATTACAAAAAAAAATTACCCCAGCAGTATTTTTTCCCTACAAGGATCAGCGTTATCCGGAGATTTAAAAAATCCAAAAACTAACTCACGCACTTCGGTCAAAATGGAAGAAAAACACGTGAGCTTCAATTCAACGCAAGTAGTAAAGTCAAAACAGAACTCCAGAAATGATTAAGCAATAAAATATGATTAAATACCAAATACCAGAGGATAACAGCATTTTAATTCATCTAATGTTTACGTTAGAAGAGAAAAGAGCTAGACTTTAAGGCAGCCTAATTATCAGGGTTTCAGAGCCTCATTAATTCTTTAATTGCAAATTGTACCGAAATAAAGTTTTAAAAATAAAAACGCTTAACAGTAAAAAATACAACGAAAATTCTGGGTAAATATCTCGAAAATAAGTTTCACCTCCTTCAATTAATAATATATTACACTGCTCTTAAGGAATAAATGCAAGACGTAGACTAAATAAAAATCCAACGAAAACAGAATTTCTAAAATTAAAGTTTCACATACGTTACACCTAATTGTGAATTAAAAGATCTACAGACGAGATTCAATAGGAATATATAAGTTTTCATAGCGCACACATTCACGATAGTGAGGCCAAATCTACCTCAAATGACTTGCTACGACTCAACCTCGACTTGGGATCTTGAAAGTCTAAAGTCTACGAGTTCGCAATGCGGGGGATTACTGACTTCCTGATTACGTCCTCCAGACGCTTGTTCGGTCACGACGCGACTGAAGATGACCAAATGAATTGGTTCTTAGAAAAGGAGAACTTGAGTCGGCTAGACGACAAGAGGATGGGAATGAGACTGAGAAGTAACGAGGCGACAACCAAGCCGCTGTGCCACCCCCCACTGGAGAGGCCACTTTCAGTCATGCTATAGTTTCTCGCGAGACACACTCGTTCGGAGGCAACGAGAAGCGAGCCCAGGTGCAAGGGATGGCATTTCGGCTGACCCCCGTATTGGAGGCAGACGGGAAGACTTTGGGGCGACTTTGAGAAGTTGAAAGTGCCAGGCCGTCTTGTCGGAGGCAAGGGAGGATTAGTTGAGAAGAAGTCGATTAAGCAGAGAGAGGGGGGATGAAATGGTCTCCCTCCGCGGGCTCATTAAGAAGCTCCTACCGCGACAGTGTAGGTCAAATTAAATACTAATTTACACCTTTAGGTCTGGGTTCTTTAAAAAAATACTGCTTTCATTGATGACGATAGTGACATTTCATCCATAGAAAATTAGGGTACAAAAGTATAGTCCACGAATACGGTCTCCCTCCGCCGGCTAATTAAGAAGGTCCCACCGCGACTGCGTAGGTCAAATGAAATACTGAATTCAACCTTTTGGTTTGTGTTCTTTAACAAATACTGCTTTTACTGATGACGACAGTGACATCTCAGCCATAAAAAATTAGGGTACAAGAGATTAGTCCACGTATACATCTTTTTAGGATTTTTTTAAGCCCTAGTTCCATTTAGTAACAGCGTTCTGACTTCAACTTAGCATTTATTTTACCAGTTACTAAAAAAATAAGTTGCCAGGAGCCTAAATTTTATTACTACACCATTCCCTAGAAGAATTCCCTTATAATAAACGGTTTTCCAGAACTTAGCGTTTAAATTAGAAAAAATGTAACATTTTCCTCTGAGCTTAGCCAACTCTCCATGATGATAAAACAACGATCCTACCCACAAAACGCCAGTATGAATAAATGAAAATGAAATTGCTGATACCACTAGACTGGCTCAATGGCTGGGGCCGAAACAAACTGCCACGCACTCTTGCAGCGGCTAACTGGGTACTATGTCAGCGTATATTTGAGTAGCTAATGCAATTGGATATCCTTCTCATCAGGGAACGTGAGTTGATGAAAAATTAACTATAAAAATAGATAACTTTGTTTCCACTGGGAAATTGAAAGTTTGGCAAGATACTTCCGAAAAAAAACATCCAACCACATGGAACATAATTATAATAAGATGACGGAGACTGTGTCCACGTCAATATTTGATGTTATGACGATTACACTGCAAGAACTTCATCGGACTTATGGCCGGTTGCAAGAAAACTTAGTTAAGGAATCAAAACATATGAGATCATGAAGTTATAGATCTCATAAAAATATTGGGGTTTGCAGGAACACATCTACTAGATGCATAACTTATTTACCAACAGTTAATAGCTTCGAGTAGGTATTTGATCTGATCTTCTACCGCTAGAGAAAGTTCATGAAATTATAGCCTATGAATCATTGGTAATGCACATAATAATTAGTCAGTAAGAGTAAACAAACTGGTCATTTGTCTTAAAATAACTAATTTATCAAGTTATTAAGTATCCAAGCGGTTCATTGTGTATCCGCCATCTTGGCTACTAATAGAACTCATAACTCCATGCCATAAGTTATGAAACCAATAAATTTATGTAATTATTAATGTTGCTCTTTTCAGGTATTTCCGTCGCGTGTTTGGTTTTTTCGACAACAGTTTCTCCCCTCTTCCTGGGGGCGTCTTCAGGTCCGTTGGACATTTTTGTAATTGTTATTATTTCTTTTCGTTGTTATGCATTGCGTTGCTAGTACATCTAGGACCATAGGGTGTCTCGATTGCCCGCTCCTCGTTGTGGTTTCACCACTCTCTCCCAGGTTGAGGCAAGTGGGTATCCATCCTCCCGATTGAAATTCGATGGATATTTCACCAGCTCTACCGCTTCTCTGATCAACCTGGGAAAATGACGATTTTCCCTTGAGAGTATTCTCACTTGGTCAAAGGCAATCTGATGTCCTGGCTCGAACCACGCATGCTCTGCAACTGCGGAGAGGCTGTATCTCCTCTTTTCGGTGGCCCTCTGGTGCTCTTTAATTCTGCACTGAATTGCTCTCCCCGTTTGGCCGATGTAGGATTTACCACATATACATTTGATTTCATAGACTCCCTCCTTAGATTAGTAGGCTCCTTCGGAAGTATGGTATAGTGACGAGATTCTCAAACTCGAAGAAAATTGGAGATATCATCCCAAAACCCAAGGACAAAATTCCCGCTGCAATGTATGAGGGAGTCTATGAAATCAAATGTATATGTGGTAAATCCTACATCGGCCAAACGGGGAGAGCAATTCAGTGCAGAATTAAAGAGCACCAGAGGGCCACCGAAAAGAGGAGATACAGCCTCTCCGCAGTTGCAGAGCATGCGTGGTTCGAGCCAGGACATCAGATTGCCTCTGACCAAGTGAGAGTACTCTCAAGGGAAAATCGTTATTTTCCCAGGTTGATCAGAGAAGCGGTAGAGCTGGTGAAATATCCATCGAATTTCAATCGGGAGGATGGATACCCACTTGCCTCAACCTGGGAGAGAGTGGTGAAACCACAACGAGGAGCGGGCAATCGAGACACCCTATGGTCCTAGATGTACTAGCAACGCAATGCATAACAACGAAAAGAAATAATAACAATTACAAAAATGTCCAACGGACCTGAAGACGCCCCCAGGAAGAGGGGAGAAACTGTTGTCGAAAAAACCAAACACGCGACGGAAATACCTGAAAAGAGCAACATTAATAATTATAAGAGTCGCGGAAGCCTTCAAAGAAATTTATGTAATGTTCCTGCAACACTTATTGATGGTTGTCATGGCTTATGGGTCCCATAAGTTTATAGAATACATATGTGACGCTCCTGCAACTGGCCATTAAACAACTAAATTACCCGTCACCGCAACTGACACCCGTCCAGGTGAGCGGGTGAGACCCGAGTGAGACTCGGAGGAGACCACAGTCACCCCTTTGCAACGGAACGAATGGAAACAGGGAGGCTATGGGGGAGGGTTGGAGCGGAAAACGAGATGAGTCTCATCTGGGGGTTGGCTTCCAGTTGGGAAGAAGTCACCCGCGCTCTCCGTTTAGCCGCGAAACGATTTCCCAAGGATTCGCCGAAGGGGCATAGGGGGAAGGGAGGTGGGCAGTTCTGCACCCCCGAGGGGCGCAATCGGTGGCGGAGAGAAACGTGGGTAATGGGATTCGGATACCCCCGGAAGTTCTGAAGGGGACAGGCCAGGGGATTCTGGGAGGAAGCGAAAGAACCGGAGTCTGAGAAAGCGAATGCAGGCCGAAATCCAAATCTACGACACACTAGCGGACGGAAACGGAGCATAACTCATCACCAAATAGATATCATCTACACCGATAAAAACCAATTTTCGGGGATGCTAATAATGGAAAAATAAGCTGAACCTACACAGCTGGTTTTTGCGTAATATTTTTCGTATGGTATCACACATATCTGGTAAAAATCCTAGTATTCCCCTTTTCGACCCTAATAAATAGTAAATTGAAAAAAATAAACACACCTTAATTCGAACTCACAAGCCACACGCTAAACTTGCATAGCTACCACGTATCGTCAACAACAATGAACATTAGCGCAGATGTTTTAATTTTTCAAACAATAGAAACAGCCTTCAGAATTTAGATTGTTAACAGAGAAATAGTCTACAAAAAACATATATGTAGAAATAATAGCATTATCAAATAAGATTTACATGGCTGGGTATATGGCTCATCATTTTTGACCGATTATCAGTTATATCATGCATAATTGCCACTAACTTCCGTTTGCGATGGAAAAGGAGTATATCACCATAATCTACGCTGTATATCGCGATCCACTACCAAGGCGCGTTGGAGTCCCGGCACACCAACAAAATGTTGTTTAATAGAGAATAAAAAACAATGGGAGTCCAATGCGCGAGTAATTACGCATTTATATCACTGAGCCTTTTGTCATGGTTTTTCTTCCGTCTAGAAAACCCGAAAACTTCATAAAACATTGGTTTTCTGAGGATGGAATATCACATTAAGGTCTAACTATAAGTAACGACACAGCATACGGAGGAATTTAAACTAATTACCTAACCACAGTGCTAACAGAACTTTTGGTAAAACAATGAATGATCACATGCACCGCATTTTTGCGGGATGCATAGAATTCCATCGCTAGGGTATGGATAGGCATAAGTTAACGCATTAAGGATTCAGCAGCAATCTTTAAGAGCTAAGAAAGAATCGTTCAGTTAAGCATGCGATAGTGCCATGCAAATTTCGTGGTAAGATCAGGGTTTTTTTGTGAACTGGAAAAAATCTCATTACCAGGACACATCACAGCGCTCGTAATTATGCAATGAGCGCACTTATTCCTTTCCAGAACGTCAAACACCGTTCCTAATGGCATTCCTTAGATTTTGAAAAGCGAAGCTAGAGTTTTAGAGATATAGGCGGAAAGGCCACGCACTAATAGTTCAGATGATGGATGCAAGCAGCGGAGAGGTGATCAAAGGAACCGGAAGCAAATGGAATACGAGACGCAATGGGATTTGGAAGCCTTTTTTTCCAGCGCACACGGAGGGGAAACAGAAACACACAGCAGGGCTGGGAAGAAAAAGAGTTTTCAATTTTTTTGGAACTGGGAAACACTCTTCAGAGCCGTTCCATCTTACTTTTTGGAGGAAATCCCCTCAGAGAAGGCAAAAGGAAGCGCTTTCAATAAGCAAGGAAATGGAACAGGAGGAAACCCCTGAAATATTTCGGGAACAAACAAACGAATGGAGCTGAGTGGTTTACAATTCTGTAGAACGGGAACGGGCACACTCAACAGTGCTACCAAAATATCGGATTCGTAATATGGGACCAAACTCCCTCCCCACAGAGTTTTGCGAGATGAAAAATGGGTTTACAAGAGCTGATCCAAAAGAAACATAAGTTTCGAAAATACGAGGAGAGATGGATTTTATATCTCAGATGAATATCTTTTATACGTAGCGGCAATGGAAGCAGCAAGGAGAGTTCAAAATACCTGGAAGTATCCCTGGCACAAAGAGATGAGGTCATAAAAAAATGGATGGATCTTATATCATAAAAACACATATCTTCACATAAAAATACCATGTAATACTAAATACCTATTTCTATATTATTTATCTTTGTTTATTTCTAGGCCATCCAACCATTTTTTACAGCGTGTATTACAAAAGGGATATTTATGAAACTATGATCGAGGCCAAATTTCGTATTTCTCTTAATTCTCATTATTGTAGCATGTGGTCCACCTGAAGTACGTGATTACTAATTTCTGTCAGGTAATATCACAAACTGGAATTATGTCTTAGGCTGAAAAACTCTCTATACATTTAAGAGAATTAAAAGCTGAAAGTATTTACAATAGATTGGGTAAAATTCATGCCTCTGACCAACAGGTTGAACGAATCATGGTTCAACTATTTCACGTTTAGAGAATGGCACGCCTGTGCACTATTCTCCACAAAATGAAACCACTAAATGCAGCAGCACTTCAACCGCAGATGAGGAAATCTGTGGCTCTTAATCATATCATCCGACTCATACTCAAGGAAAGCTTTCCTCAGTGAAGACCTGTTACACAAAAATTTGCTGAGTCAGAATGGATACTGAATCGGCATGGATATTCATGAGATCTATGAGATAAATATGGACCTCGTTACAAAAATCGAATATCGGCAACAATCGCTGTCATAACTCATCCACCAAAAGTTATAGCTTGGAACATTTTGTCCACATTTGCTATATGCAATTTAGGCAAGTTTATCATATGCATATAAAATTACTTTTGCACATCATCAATAGCAAGCAGGAGCAAATGAACTCTTCATTCGTCTCTTAATAACTCCTTTATGAAGCAATTGATCCTCCAAGCCGTTCGTTATACATCCACGATCTAGACTATTTACGAACCTTAGAAAACTTTATTCCATCAGGCCAAATAAGTTATGCGACTATTTCGGAGGCAAGTAAGTTGATCGAATGTTCCTGCACCGTATACTGAATGAATGCCTACACTTATACATTTCATATCTCTCTTGAATGCATACAAATCGTTTCCGCAAACACCCATTCAGCAAGAAAAAAGCATCACCAAAAATATCACACTGTACGATTCGGTCACGGCAGTTAGGCCGGGATAAGCGGCGCGAGATAGCATGGAAGCAAATGGAGAACCTAAAACCCACGTCTGCAATTACTTTGTAGCTGTGAGAAACCCTTGAAAAACTTCTCCGAAAGGTATACCCTCTTCATTTACTCCACCACCAAACAAATTGCGGACCACGCTCTTAATCCAGGGGACGCGGAGAAAGAACATACGAGAGACAATAACGGGAGACACGCACTATATAAAAAAAAACCCTTCGCTCGATCGTTTTGCCACCCTCTCTGTAATGAAAAAACCTTTGGCGTGTCAAATCCCCACCACCCCCCACCGACGTCGCACCCACGCAGCACTCAAACCAACCCAGAAACCACCCACTTCCTCCCGATATAAAAAAAACAGGGAGCGCCTTCAGCTCTTTCCTCAACGGCCAAAACGCGCACGCAATACAATCTCCTCGCACCGAAAATGAAAAAAGGGTGCTGGTGGTTGGTACGCCCATGACCGACGAAGGAGCCACGGCCTTTAAAAGAGGTTCCCACACGGCAGCGAGAGCCAAAACGGAGTATAAACCCCGCCTTACAGCTTGAGTCGTTCAACTTTATTATACAGATTTCACAGTCTAAATGCCTTAGCCACAGGAAAGCAAATTCATGATGCTAAATACACAATTTTTACAATACAAAGAAAATTTACTCACCTTGGAGTAATATTAAATAATGAAAATAAGATTTATGAGGATATTAATCAAAGGGGAATGCAAGGTAACAATGCAGACTTTGCAATTTTACCCCTCCTCAAATCCACTTACCTATCTAGAAAACTATTTTGATTTTGATAAAACATTTGAGACCAGTAGTTACATATGGAGCGGAGACATGGGTCCTACCCAAACAAAGTGAAGAAACACTAAGTTAATTTGAAAGGAAAATAATGAGAATATATGCCTCAGCTAAAGGAGAAACGTGGAGAAGAAGAATGAACTGCGAAATAAACGAAATATAGGAAGAGAAGGATATAGTTAGGCTCTCCAAGTCATTGCGACTGTCATGGTTGGGCCATGTTGAAAGGATGGAAGAGAACAGAATGCCAAAACGGTTAATTAATAGCAAGATGAAAGGGAGTAGGAGGAGAGAGAGGAAGGCCACGCAAGAGATGGCCACAAGATATTGAAGAGGGCCCGAAGACAAAGGGGATTGGAAGATGGAGAGAGAAAGCAAAAAGGGAGGCGAATGGAGGCATATAACTGAGTAAGCCAAGGCCCACACCCGGATGTGGAAGAAGAAAAAGAAATACACAACTAGATCAGCTAATATATATTTTGCCATGAATGGCAGCCATACACGATTGAGGAGCAGTCTGCAACGGTATTTCTATTTAATTATCACATTTTGACTTCCAACACAGCAGTTATTTGTGAGCGACCTGGGATGCTGCACTTCTTTTATTACTACTTACAATCAGATTAATTTCGCGTTTGGCACAATTTGCAATTATTTGACAAAAAAGACAGCTTTTTTGTCAAAGTTTCACTCGCTATCATATTTAAGACTACGAAGTTGAAAGCCTATATTGAAAAAAAAGTATACAGAGGAAAGGTTAAATTTTGTTGCCTTTTCATGGATGAAAGAAAAGTTTTTCTACGATTAACAAGACATGCAAAACTGGCGCGGATTTCATTTTGTGACGAAAACTTCGTAAAGTGAGAGATGGAGAATGTTTATTATTACAGCGGGAGCGCAGAAGACACTCTTGACATGACTTCCATACTTGAAGTGAAGAAGGCAGGAATGTGGACGGAAAGGACGTTTAAGTACACTCCGCGACGGTTTTTTCCTCGAGCCGCGAGAATCGATCGGCGGCATGGAACGCAAAGACACCGGGAAAGCGTCGGGAAAAGGATTCCCCGAGGAATGGCTGTGAGCAAGTTCCCGTTTCGAAATCCAATGCATTCAAGGTCAGACGTAACTCGAAGTGTGACTTTACTATGGTCAAAAACCGTAAGCATTGCCCGTTTTAAATCCAAAAGAGGGAAATGCGTACAGTACTTTCCATGGCGTTCAAATTTTATACCAAAAGCAATACAACAATCGTAGACGTTTTTCTATCCTGAAGAAGCAGCTATATTGGCTAACATGACTAATTGTAATATTAAGGACCGTATCCAGATATCACCCCTGACGCAACAAAAAATACAGGCATGGATTCTTACTGCATGGGATTTTTCCGAGGTACATACATAAAAAGGCATTCACATTGGCCCGTTCATCATTTCAATGAGTCATTCGCATATGGCCCATCAAGTAGTGTTTCCCATACGAAGCCGTTAGGTGGCTCTCTTTGCGTAAAACACTCCCAACAGTCATTCCATTATGTAGCATTTTGAGAAAAGCTTTTAGCTCACCAGCTTACTCCGTAATCCATCCCCATAAGCCTGCACAAGTCGCATCATATATGGTATTACGTCACGTTTTAAAACCACATGGCTACTTTCTGAAGCGTTAAAATCGTGCGACACCAATGAAATTGCATGGAATGCCTGTGTTGAGATCTTTCAGCAAGTTATGGATTATCTCCATTGTCCAAGACGATGGTCACGTTTAACTTTCAACATCTAGGCCAGCCCACATTCTCGGCAGCATTATCTTACAAAGCACCTTACTGTCGAAACTCTACGATTAATCTCCCACGAACACAACGACAGCCGAGGAATTTCAGTTTCGCTTTTATGAATTTCCAGACGAGTTAGGCCAATTCGTGAAGATGATCGGCGTAGAGCCCGGAAGCCCGTCGCTAAGGAAACACTAACGCGTATAAAAATCTTAAGAGGAGAACTAGTCGGTCACGGGATCGTGAGGGTCTCGCATATTAACAATTTCCGCACCCGGCCCACACTTTCAGCCCATCCTGTACGAAGTTTGAGGGAAGCGATTCCATAACATCAGCAAAATTTACGGGTATTCAGTACGCTCTCCCAAACTACACACCGTTTCAACAGGGAAGTTCAACTATGCATAACACCAATAAGTTAAAAGCCATCAGAAATGCCTTTAAGAGATTCGAACCCAGCTATCCCGAAAGCTGGTCAATTGAGTTAGTCGGGAAATCCAATCCAATCCATAAATAATTTTATATTGTCTGGTTGACGTAAACGGAAAGATGACGGTGGTCTCTTCCTTAACCTGATGTTAGCTTAGAGTTCCGGTTTTGTGCGTTGCAATAGATGTTAGTTAAAACAACGCGCTATCGATGGGAAAACGCATAAAATTTAGCTTACATATCGAGAAAATAATAAATATTTAACCAGATATTACAATACTGGGTCATAGCAACCTTAATTTGAGATAAAATCTTGAGTGATATCTTAAAATTAAGAAGGCTTGGTGGTGCAACTAGCAAACACATTTAACTGGAAACTGCTGGAACATCCTTCACCATTGTGCGTGACTACCTACACTGTTAATTAGTATATATAATTCGCAAATGACTACAGTTGGAAGGACTACGAACTATTTCTATCTTTTCGTAAGTCCACAATGAAATTTACAATTACGAATACAGTAAACCAGGGAAAGTCGTTAAGCGGGGTGAGCATGGTACAAAAATGAAAATTTTGAATATGGAAGGAATTGGCAGAACATCGGATTAGGGTGGTTGGCGATGGCGGTAGGTCATGTACTGAGCACTTTTTGACATTACCAGACAGAGCTTAAACTAAGACTCAGTAAGAGTATCATCTACGGTTGGTTACACTACCTTTGTGTTCATGAGTTATCACTGAAAAATCGCCAAACCTCCGTTGCTGTGCTGTCCTGGTTAATAATACCGCCAAGTAAGAACTTTTCCCTACTCAAGAAACTGTTTTATCTGTTTGAGGGTCATAATCCATTGAGAAAATGCAAATGTATGCTCTGTAACTTTTTTATTCTCTAAAATATTTATAATGTGCAGTTGGCGAGGTGAATATGGTGCATAGAAGTTTTCTTCATATCATACGTTGTAGTCGTTCTAGAATGTTTTTCTAGATGCCACGGACCTCCCAAAGAAAATAAAGTTTAGCATATTAAGCGCTACCTTGCGGGGATAAATGCTATGAGGGTAGGTAAGGGGTAGCCCAAGAGCCCGAGGATGAAACAAACAGAGTCAGAGCCCGAGCATGAAATAAAAGGAGTGATGTTGAAATAGACGTCAAATTATACGCGTATTAAACGAAAAACGTTAATATGCTATCTTCACCCAACTTCGCGGGATGAAGGTAAGACAAATTTAACCATTTTTTTAGAGATTATAGCGGATAAATTGCATGAACTCCAGCGTGAAACGAAAAGTTGGTTAAGTTTCCTCGGAAAAATTTCATTGAGTTAAAAAATAAAGGTAGTACAGGAGACGAGACCCAAAGGCTTGAAAAACCGTAGCGGCTGTTTATCTACTAGCTCTAGGCTGAGTAAGGCGTAATGTATTAGGGAACAACATTTCACTTCTACACAATCGACTATTCCGTAGAACGCCATTGACTAAGTTCGGGAGAAAAATTCTCATGAATTCTGGAAACTAATATAAAAGTGAGACCAAATTTTTAGCCTGAAATTTGGCGAAATTTTAATTTCCACTCAGGCGCAGCACTAAAACAAGACCGGGACAACAGTTGTGATAAATAAAAACAACAGAAACAACGTCAAGCTAAGGTAACTCAAGAGTCAGAATTCTCCGCGCTACACGACATGCAGGAGACGACAGGTGGGAGTTTAAACATACGCACCGTGACTCGGTGAACGAAGCTGACACGCACCCCCCCCCCCCCCCGCGAGAGGAAGAGCTACCTCCGCGCCGAGGGAGAGAGAGAGAGAGGGACAGAGTGGGATCTCATCTGGAAGGCCGTCATTAGCGCGGAACAAAAGAAGAGCGCGGGACGAAACAAAAAACTCTCTCCGGAGGTGTGTAAGCGCGTGGAGGTGCAGGGGTGGAGAAAACGAGCGGTTAGCGATGGGAACGGAGGAGGGAAGAGGCAGATGTGCCGTACGTTACCTCTTTCCAGCTCGCGGAAATATAGGCGCGAGAAAGAAAGGGAATTGACAGCAACGCTCACGTCCTCACCGACAGCGAAGCCGGGAACACCATATAGCATATTAGGGAGACCTTCCGAAGTTCCGAGGCAGTGTACCTCCAAATGGCCGCTCCATATATAACTTCAACAAACAAATATACAATAATGACGGTATCTACTCCCTGATTTAAGAGATAGAACATCCCCAGTAAGGAGAAAGTACTTCCGTACTATTTCCCTATTCCGTTTCTTGAATCGTCCTTCAATATTGAATGAGAGTATTTATTAACAACCATAATTGACTAGGTGGAGCCACATCGCAATAAGAATTAGCCTATCGTTCAATAAAAAATTATTATCGTAGAAGTAGTAATAGTGTGTTTAAAGCAAGCTTCGACAACTGCGGTCACTTCGCACAATTTACTCTACTATCATGAGAACTATTACACCACAAAACAGCATATTATTTTAAAAATAATTTCACTCTGTAAAAATTCCATTATGCTTTTATTTATTTCGACCCTGCATAAATTTATTGAGCACCCTGCGCTTAAAAAAAATATGCCGATAAACATTAACAAGGAGACTGTCGCAACGGTACAGCTGCGAAGCATACAAAGTACATTTATTCTATTCCGAAAAGTCCAGGAAGACCCTTCAGCATGAGCTGCTCACTCTGACGAAACTTTTTTCCAACTTTCATGGACTCCTAGGCTCCTCTTCTGAATTGTGATAGTTAATTCATTGAAGATAAAACGAAAACTCATTAAATTAACAATGAAACTAGCTATTTCCCCAATAAATGTGTTTATATTTCTGCTCGAATGGCTTATCACGAACATAGGTACGCCGAGGGGTTCATCGTCGAGGGAAAAAAACCTGCCACATTTTCACCCAAAATCACGCTCCGACCCCGTCGAATCCCTGTGTGTCACCACACAGACGAGCCCTTCCATTTACCCCGCCCCAGCAAACTGGAAAACAGGTCGTCACGTTCCCGGCCCGTACACACACCCCGGACACCCGAGACGAAAACAAAACACGACCCGCTAATTAAAACACACAAGAGGTGAATCCATCTGTTAAAATGAGGCATCCAAAGCGGCGACACGTTCTCCACCCACGGAGTCCGCGAACGAGAGGGAACAGGAGAATGAGATACGAGCGTTTTTATTTCTTTTTTTTCATTTCAAGCCAGCGAAGACAACGGTTCCGCCTTAAACCCATATTAGGGATGACGTCGAAAGAGGAAGAAAAAAAAGGAATGCGCGCGTATGGGCGGGGCGACAAGAAACCAGCCTTTTCATTGAGAGCGAGAGAGAGATAGAGAATAGAATGGGAGGACGAAAATAAGAGAGAGAGTGCGTAGAATGTGCGTGGGGAAGGAATGGCCGTGTGTAGGACAACCTCGGTCGGCCCTTCACCGCACCTGTTCCGCTGCGACCGACGGCGTCGTCGCGTCGCCAGTGGGCGGACGGTTAAATGGGAGAAAGGGAACACTGAAGACGTAATGGCAGAAGAGGACGCGTGAGAATCCCGAAGGGGGTCAAAGGATAAAAAGCGCGAGAGGGTATTCAAAGCCATCACAAAAGCTCGTGGCACATGCACAGTAGACGATACTGGGACTGTTGGGGTCCAGTTGTACGGATCGGAGGCATGGACCACTGGAAAAGCTGACCTGAAAAGAATAGAAGCCTTTGAAACCTGGTGCTGGAGGAGGATGCTGAAGATAAAATGGACGGCCAAATAAAAAAATGATGAAGTGTAGACAGAAGAGTAGAAGAGGTAGGACCATATGGAACACCATGCAGAAAAGAAGAACAAGATGGATTGGACACACCCTGAGACACAATGGTTTTGTGAGGAACATAAGTGAAGGCAAAATAGGGGGAAAAGCCCCCGGAGGAAGACCCAGGAATTTCACTGTTTCTCAGAGCTACAAGTCTACACGTTACAAGTCATGTGACTATTTTCACAAGGCGGATGGGTTACTCATTTATTACAAAACCGAAAACTTGTACTTAGAAATTCACGACGACACAACAGTCGAGAGAAAATAATGAATTATCCTGATGCTCCACACTCTTTAACTTATTAGTAATAAACAACTACTTATCAATTCGTTTCTGTCGAGTAATATAATCATTAATAACTGGAAATACGAACTGTAAGTTACGATAAATATTACTAACGTCAACAACCGGCATGCCACCATGAAGTTTCGTAATAATATTACGTTGTGACGTCATTAATAGTGGTTCAATAAAAATAAAACCAAATAAAAATAATATCTTGAAATGTAAGGTATATTAATATCCATCATTTAGAGCTCATCCTTCAAGAAATACGGCGAAATAAACGAATACATCTTATGATGTAGGATTTACCCCAAAAACTTGCATACGCTTGGGATCTTTTAAGGTACGTAGGGACATTAAACTACTTTCAGGCACATATTTAATCATTTGTATTTACCAAAAAAAATGGCATTGACTTTTGAATTGGAAATATTGCAAAGTGCACGCCCAAAATGTATCGTAATCATAAAAATACTCCTTTAACTTCCACTCCGCCCCCACTCGCTACTCTTTCTGGTTTAATTCACTCGATGACGAACGATTCTCTGAACCAATTTGCCACCATGTTTCGCGAGAGCAATAATCAAGGAAAAGATATTAGAGTGCCAGCGGGAGCTAACAAAGATGTACTCGTGTATACCAAATGATCAATCAGAGAATTTAAAATATTGAGTTAAGACTATATATGCAAAATTGAGAAAGGGTCAAGGGGAATTCGTTCTCTCGCAAATTTCCATGAGACACCTCCTATCAGAACCTCTTGGCTCTCTCCTCTCATCGGCGGAACATCAGTTGAGGAAAGTATACAAGGGTCATGGGTCAAGGTACCGAGGACTCGCAATAAGCAGGTGAGTGCCACCCAGTTCTGCGACTCAGGCATGCGTGGAGATCGGGTTCAATTAGCGGCGAACGAGCGAGACGAACGACCATGCAACGCCTCACACCTCACTGAAATGATAGAACCTGAAGCGAAGCACTTTTCCCACATAAAGTAATTCTACCACCTGAGCGCACTGAGACCGCCGTCATTATATTTGCGCACACAGTATACGGGATTCTGACGACATCAGGACTCACATCACGAAAGACTGAATTTTCGTGGGACGAATTTCGACTTTTCTCTCTCATTTTAGCATTCTTTTTCGAATTAGAACGTAAGCAGCGAAGATGGGCAAGATTTGTTCGGGAACGACGAAATGATATCACTGTTACACCATTTTCTAAAACAAGAAATAAGATGATTATAATTCGGCTATATATTCAAATGCGTAAACTAAATACTGGTAAGTAATTACGAAGCCAATCTCTATTCATATCTAGCACATAGAATACGATTCTGTCACGCTCACACTGGTCACTGACCTCGCATAAACTTAGCAATGCAAAAGATATTTTTCTTAAGGGAGTTGTACACCACTAGCGTATGATACTAGCATCAAAGCTAATGAGGTCCCATTTAAACAAGCGCAATTTCAAACACGAATAAAAACAATTTGTGCTGGTTTTTCCATAATTATCGTCGTCACCAACGACATACTACATACCTAAGAAATATTACATTAGAGCTAATTTCATAAATTTTCCTTTTTAATATACACAAAAGGCGAAGTCAATCCACCCAGAAAAATTAGCAAAACTCCAAGCAGAGAAGAGTAATTTATCTGCGTGTTTAATGGGAAGAAAAACGTGGTAATGAAACGGTCCAGATATTCTCAGAGAACAGTAGCAAGGAAATATTGATTAGAACGGGGAGGTGAAGTCGGCCACGCCTATTAAATCCGAAAGCCCAATCTATGTGTGGGCGGGTGTAGCCTTGCGACAAGAGGAATGTCTTCCTGCAGCAGGCAGTGCGCTTGGGGACGGAGTTTTACGACCGGGGATCATATCTGGAAAGTTTCCCCTCAAACGAGGAATGTTTCAGACGGTGGACCACACCTCCCTGAAGTGCGAATGCTACGAACAATTTCGTTTGATGCCGCAATAAACAATTCATGAGAAACTAAATGGTTTCTGAAGTTTCTCCGCAGATTAATGATAATCAACACCCCTTATACACGTCCCTTTAGT